>OX596243.1:705597-946060 GCA_951394255.1 Polyploca ridens | reverse complement strand
CTTACCATTCGTGCATCGTAATGTACTTATTCTTTAGGGTCACAATAAAAAATAGACGGTAGAGCAAGAGAGGTAATTTCGCTCAAAGAGCAGCTCGACTGGGGAAGTACCTCCACCTTACAGAATACCGCAGCCAAATAGCTTTATGTTATATTCCTGCTAGTGAGTAAGGTCACCAGAGCTCATTGGGAAAGGATCGGTAATGCGCAAGTGCCCCGCGTGTTGCATGCGTCCTTATGGATACGGGAACCGCTTACCACCGTACGCTTGGTATAAAAATATTCCGAAAGGAAGGTCCTGAACTTTGCCGTGCATGAAGTGAAATCTGTCGCACGGTTGTAGGGTACTTTGTAGTAGCTATCCGCCCACCCTCATGTTGAAAATCTGTCTCTTGTCCCACCTACTGATATTGCGTTCCGGTAGCTGCACTGGTGAACCAGTCCCTTTCATTCTTATGAGAAGAGATTGTGTATATTGGAAATAATTAAGCTTAGTAACTGTTTGTTGGTCTCCACAAGGTCGACACAAGCTGCGCTTAGTGCAGGGACCGCAGTAATTATTGTGTCTTTTTGTAAATTTATATTGGAAAATAAATTATTATTATTATTAGTTAGCTTCAGTGCTTTTGCATCGACTATGACTATCACTTCCTTATTGCAAAAGGATGAGACCCTAAGGAAACGCTTCTAAATCTCTATTATTTACCCAATACGCATAATCAATCAACAAAACTAAATTATGAAAGCATAGGTAACGTAGAGAACCTTTGGCGAGAAGAGGCAGACGAGCGTGACGCTGGCGCTGAGCGAGATGGTGACGGCCATGCTGGTGACACGCAGCGGCACGTGGCTCGCCGTGCCGAAGTACAGCGGCACGAACGCCAGCCAGATCACGCACGTCGTGTACATCGTGAACCCTGCCCCATCACACAGTGTGTATGTTGTACGTACCTTTGGCGAGAAGAGGCAGACGAGCGTGACGCTGGCGCTGAGCGAGATGGTGACGGCCATGCTGGTGACGCGCAGCGGCACGTGGCTCGCCGTGCCGAAGTACAGCGGCACGAACGCCAGCCAGATCACGCACGTCGTGTACATCGTGAACCCTGCCCCATCACACAGTGTGTATGTTGTACGTACCTTTGGCGAGAAGAGGCAGACGAGCGTGACGCTGGCGCTGAGCGAGATGGTGACGGCCATGCTGGTGACGCGCAGCGGCACGTGGCTCGCCGTGCCGAAGTACAGCGGCACGAACGCCAGCCAGATCACGCACGTCGTGTACATCGTGAACCCTGCCCCATCACACAGTGTGTATGTTGTACGTACCTTTGGCGAGAAGAGGCAGACGAGCGTGACGCTGGCGCTGAGCGAGATGGTGACGGCCATGCTGGTGACGCGCAGCGGCACGTGGCTCGCCGTGCCGAAGTACAGCGGCACGAACGCCAGCCAGATCACGCACGTCGTGTACATCGTGAACCCTGCCCCATCACAATCCCAATCTACTTAATTTGGTTGCCATTTAAAGAGCTGACTTTTTGGTGGGAACTTGCAGAGTGACGTTGCTTTTTCATTTTTATTTTCATAAATTCGTGTATTATAAGTTTTATTGCATATAATCGGTGGTATTTTATCGAATAAAGATCAATACATGTGCACCAGTGAAGTGAAATGAAATGAATTATATGTATCGTGGCTTTTCAAGTCAGTGAAAAGTGTTAGTACAATGACCACCATTGTACTAAAACATGACTATAATGGACGGTGACTGACTAAGGACTATGTGAAAGTGATTCATTGTGACTAGAACTTATAATATTACTTGAAATCGGCAAAATACACAAGCCGTGTGAGGCCATTGAAGAAGAAAAAAAAAAGAGCTAATTTCTGTTCAATGTATATAGACAAGGAGCTAACTAATTAAATAGAGTAAAACCAAACACAAAGCATCTAAGATGATGGTTTACACGTAAGAATTCAAGAGATGAGATCTGAAGCACTTTAATATTTAATACGGGTACTGTTACTAATATAGTACAGTATTACCCAACTAATATGGCTTACCGATGTACCTGCACAGAAGATACATTGTCAAAGCGCGGGAAACGCTATTAGTCGGCAGCTGCCGCCATGTTAGCGCGCGCCGTGCGAAGGGGCGCGACTTGCGAATGAGACGGAACTAACAGCTGCAGTGTATTATGAACCTTATAGTAGTCATCTAAGGTTGATTATAAGTTTTAAGCATTCTTTCGTTAGTCTTCGGGGCCATACTTTCTTTTCTGTGCGAACGAAGATTCACGACGCGCCATATAAGTTGGGTACTACTGTACTGTTGCTAATATAGTACCGTTTCAGTCGCATAAGGCCTCAAATGTCTAACTAGAGGGAACTTTTTGTACCAATGGTTACTCTGATATACAAACTATCTGTGAAGGCCTATTTTTTAAAATCGAATATCAAAATTCCAGTTATCTTCTAAACCACTTACCGATATGTTTGCTTTCATTAAAAGCCTCTGGTATTTTCCTAGTGAGCACAGCATAGACAGTGCAGACGAGAATCAGCACCACAGGGTAGAAGAATGCGATGGTATATGACGCGTCCACGTAAGAGTCACACACCAGCATATTGTCTTCACGAGAAGGGTAGTGGTGAATGGCTCTAGCTGGTGATACTATCTGCCAGACTACTACTATCACCACCTAAAATAAATAGGAAAGATATTAACATAGTCATGAAGATCTGAAAGCCAATAAAATAGACAAAAAGCGACGAATATGAGACAGTGTAAGACAGTCATGAGCATTATCTAACTCTAACTAATGCTATAACGAAAGATCCCGAAGCAAGACAAGCAAATGAGATTTTAATTCCTTACCTGTATAGAGACTAAAATGGAGCAGATGACCAGTTGAGATTTGGGCGATATAAGCGAAGGTCTTCGGGCAGACTGTTTGCTGGCATCAAAAATACGTGCTATCCTATTAGTCTTCGTAAGGAGAGCTGCATAAACGACTGTGAAGCAGAATCCTGTGCCAAATCTGAAAAGAAATGAGGCTACATTACACTGAATCTTTTATGTCTTCCGGAGGAATCTTAGTCGACGTAATTTACCGTTGCAATGAGCAAAGGAAGTCCGTAGGTCGGAAGACGAGGGCGAAGGTAACGAGATAGCACATCATGATGCCGACGAGAAGGACAAATGATAGCTCTCTCCCGCTTGCACGTACCACAGGCGTATCACCACGTGCTGCCCATACTGATACCACGAACCTTAGAAACAAAATAAAGAATATAATCTGAGCATAATAATAACAGGTGGAGATTTCGAGATGGCATATTTTCGAAACCCATGTTGGGTTACTCATTCTGAACAACTTTTACTATGGGACCAAAAGTGAATTACCAAAAAAAAAACTTTTTAATTTTCTTACAAAATGTCAACCTTGCTCGATAATCTATGCCTTTATAGTCTAAAATAGAAAATGATAATTACGTGGTAAGAAGTATTCCCAGTGAAGAAAAGGCCATAGCGCCTATCGCTGCTGGCGAATCAGGTCTCAGGTATAGTTCAGGAACAGGTGCACATCTCGTCCGGAGTGGGTCCGGTAATGTGCCCAGTGGACATTCTGTGCATGCTGTCTCTACAAATGGCGAACGGATCTGTAATAAAAGTTAGAAGAATAGAGTTAATCATAGTCGAATCTAAATCTTCCGTGCAAGTTATTCCTGTGGTGAGAACACAGAACCAGTGGTGCTGTAGGTACACAATGCTGTCACTGCCACTGCTAGGATAACAACTCCTTTTCAACACCTCTTCTGGGTGTGAAGAGATTTTTGCAGGGAAGGCAATGCGTGTGAAATATCTCTTGTCAATACCAAGCGTCTATTGGTTATGGTAACCACTATCATCATGCAGTTAGTATAGTATAGTTTGCCACCTTAGTGGTATAAATAGCAAAAAATATCATATTTAAATTGCTGCACCTCATATTGCGTGCAGTTGAAGCAGTGCCAGCAGCAACTCTCGCCCTCCACGTACTGCTTGGCCTGTCCGAGCTCACACTCCGCGCTGCACACTGACTCTGGCGGGTGATGCTCACCCCATTTGAACTGGATATCTGGAAATAATAACATCGAAGGTCATTCAAATGATAGTGGTATAGAAAATAACTTAGATAAGTTTGTAGAAGGATAGCAGAATGATTAGCGCATACTACTGATAATATTTTTTAACGTGTTAGAGTTAAAAATAGTAGAATTGTTAAGAGTAGAGAGAACGGACTTGATTCTATTTGAGAGTTGCAACGGGACTTAGAAAGAGCATAAATAAAAATCACCATCCAAATCAAATCAATTTCCAAAAAAGATGCACGTAAATCCAGCACTTCATGAACAGAGAAACATAGGTATTTAGTTCCCCAAGACTGTTGAATTACCATTCATATCCAGTTCTAATTCTCCATCAAGATAACGTCCTACTGTCAGCCACCTGTAGACTCCTTGCGAAACTTGCTTGAAGTGTAGAATGTTGTACCGCGCAGGCCCATCACCGTTGTTATCAAAATGGAATTCATCACCACTCAGACCTGTAAATGTAAAAGTCCTGTAAATAAACTATCAAAGAGTTGATAAGTAGAATTAAGTTAGTAGAAATATGCAGACCTATGAAGCGCACATGTCGTAGATAGCGCAGGAGTGTGGCACCGCTTGCTGGTCGCATCGCCTCGCAGAGTCCTGGCTTCCCGTCGCATAGGTCTGAATGCATATCTCTGTAATAAAGTGTCGTTTAAGAATAAGCCTTTAGTAAACTATTATCTTTTTCGTTTTAGCAAGAAATTCTACTGATATCCTGTTACCTGATAGCATGTGCAAAAGCCAGTACAGCATCAGCAACAAACTGCAACTGTGCCTCAAATTCCGTGTTATCAGCAGACAGTCGTTCTTTGCCAGTACAAGATTTATCATACTGCTTGTTGTATGGAGTGCGTGCGCTGCCTGGGTACCGGCATCGAAACTGATCTTCCCAGAATTCTGATAAAACCAAAAAAAATACTAAAACATTAATAGTAATTTATTTTACGTAAAATATTGTAGGTTTATTACGTTCTAAAACAAGGACCAATCAATACAGTTATGAGAAAAAGAAAAGTACTTACTAATAAAATAATATTGATCTAATCATATGAAAAGATGCTACAGCGCTGCATAAAGACAATATTTTACCAGTCATCAGAGGAGAATTACCGACAAACCAGGGATTCCTTAAGTTGTTCTCAACAGTGAGGTTCAAGAAGTATTCTTTGAAGCCTCGCACTGGATTCGCCTGAGGTTGCACGCTGATGGTCCCTTCAACTGCAGCTTCATTACCGTCGGAGACCAATGCTCGCGCGCTCCATCCATCTGAACCGACCCAACTGAACGCGTCTGTGGCCCTCATCCGACCAACTGCAGCCATTACTCCTGCTACTTCTTGGTCTGAACCGAAGACTATAACACCTAAATAAAATATTAATATTGTAGTCTGTATTCTTAAATATCAATTAAAGCTGATTTGAAATGCGAGAATCATCTAGGGCATATTTTATTTTGCAGAGTTAGAAGTATAACTCTGTTTCTTTATTAAATTTTTCCAAGTTTTTTTTAGATAAAACTCATAATTTGCTTACCTCTAGCTCTCGGCCTTGTCAATAACCGAGCGACAATAGCGTCGTACGCGTATTCATCTGCTTCACCAGAATCCTTTACCAGTCTTTCTTTCACTGCTATGCAGATATCATTACGAGCGAGCAATGTCTCTAATTCTTCAAAAGCCTGAAACATTTCAATAACATTAGGTACTTAAAACCTATTCTTCTATGAGTTTTAAAATAAATATTCGAGCAGTAGGTACCTTAATACCATAATTTGACTCCTCGTAGATTATGGAGACGTAACGCCAACCGAGCTTTCTGACAATTTCCACCATGGCACGCACCTGGTGGAGGTCCGAAGGAATCGTGCGTGTGAAATACTCAAAACGAGCCTTATTGGATAGTTCTGGAGACGTTGAGAAGAATGATACCTGGGGGACACAAATTAATTGAATGAAATCAGCGTTAGGTGGCAATGCAGTAAACAATCATGAAGATACCATCATCAGGCTGATTAATTACCTGTGGTATCCTAAAGAGGCGCAGTAGGTTGGCGACCTGAACGGAGGTGACGCTGGAGGCGGCGCCCACCACGCCGGATATCACCTTGCGCACCGCCGTGGCATTGCACGCGTACTCCGCGTCGTCAATGTTGCTTATCGAACCTGATGATCATTACCAGTACAAAGTGGAGCTTAATATTAGGGCATTAGATTGCCTGACTACTACAGTGGAGAAAGATGCAGCTTTAGGAAAATTTACTAATGGAATTGCATATGAGGCGTCAATTTATACAGGTGATGGCAACCTTTGTATAAGAGAACTAACAGTAAATTCAGGTATTGATACAAATATTGAGCTTCCGGAAGGTTGAGCCTCGAGTGTTAGTTATAACTATAATAGAATGTATGACAAGAAACTATTGTAATATATTAAGTGTCGATACTAACATAAAATTCTAATCTTCATAGCAAAAAATATTGAAGAATAAATAAATTCGTAGCTCTCGCGTGTAAACCCCTTTCAGGTCGTTATTTAAATTCCTGTTCGTGTAAAACGCTTCGGTTAGTTTTAGTTGAATTGCCGCTCGACAGTTTTACGCGGTAGGAAATATGTTTTGTGGAAATGTTTAAATTGGATCTAGATATAACTATTTATTTAGAAATCAGATTTATTTTTCTTGTTCTCCAAACGTTTTTCACAAGAATATGACCATTGTCTCCATGCTCCTAATCTTAGAGATAAAAATCCATACTGTTCTCTTGCGTAAAAATAAAAGAAAATGCTTCGCTCCATGCACAGGGATATAAAGACAAAGTTATCTCAGACAGGGGATCAACTTGTTCCACGTAATTGCACAACTTATGCATTTCGTTTGTGTTCCTTCTATTATATTGTCCCTTAGCGGTCACAACTCCATTGTCTACAGTTATATGCATCTTTTATAGTCAAATAAGGATAACTGTAGAATTAGATGGGTCTCTGGAGGCAATTTCCTGAACAGTGCTAAATTTATGACTCCTTCCGTAACTGGCATTGTTTTAGGATGAAGTCCTTTTGTCTTTGTAATTTCGCATCAGGAATACTTGTTCCTTATAAACATTTATCTAAATATAAATCTAAGCCTTTTGTCTGATTATAAAAAAAGGAAGATCCTGAAGATGGAAAACCTTAAAATTCTGGTATAGACATAACATTTTCTGTTATTTAATTATCGCAAAAAATCCTTATGCCATTAATTATAGTACCTGCAATATAATTTAAAATAAATTCCTCAAATAAATATTAAGATTCCTCTAAGATACCTTTAATAAAATCCAGAGCCATTTCAAGTCCATAAGTATCATTATCGCAGTCATCGAGCACGTGGGCTCCAAGCTTGACATCAGGTGGTGTTAGACCAGCTCTTGCGACTGCGTCAAGTGCAAACAGCATTGCTTCTAACGCCTGAACACCTCCTTGAGCCATCACTGGTCCGCAAGTAGCCACTTCAGAGCGGCTGTGTACCTATCATTAGTAATTATTGAGAAATGTGGAATAACAGATGAAAGATCTCATACCACAAAGATTACCTAGATTGTAGTGCCAATCTTAACAAACTCTAGAAGACGTCTGAGGGCCTACATCGTTTGAAATATTATTATTAGAAATTATTTAAATTATTTAAAATTGGATGGGTGACCGCCTAGTGGCAGGCACGTTAAGCCGTTGGTCCCGGTTATCACTTAATTGTGATAGTCGTTAAGCTAGTTGGATGCCTCCTAGGCGGCTTGAAAAATTCCAACAGTAGGTTGACCACTAGCCTACCTCCACCGATCCGCAGTGAGCGTGGTGGAGTATTGCCCATTCCCTTTCACCCTCATTTGTGTGCAGGAGGCATGTGCTCAGGCAGTGGGACATTATAGGCTGATGATGATGAGACGTAAATTTTGTGCAATTCTATCGTTTATTGACAACGATGGTCTATATAGTTTATCGTTTTGACGAGTAGAGCCTCTGGCTCTCAACTGCCTCAGCACGACCCATGTTTAACGAATTCAATAATGATTTGTACAAGTTAAAACACATTGAATAAACAACAGCTACACCCCGAAGCTATTCCGTCTCAATTTTCTGATTATCCTCAATAATAATCTATATTCAAACCAAAATATATTTTATGCAAAAGGGAAAATTTTTAAGCAGTCGAAAAATAAGAACCTCTGCATATTTTATCAAACTACCCTATCTACATTGCATGCTGCCTTAGTGAAATTTTAATGGCAGGTACTAGCCCCTTGAGAGCTTTGAAACTGGTTTATGGATATTTCCGCACAGTATTTTCCACTTTATTGCGTTGGTGGTCGAGGGATATAAAGCGTGGTGGAGCTCTGGAGTCGATTTGACTTTGACTTTGACTTTGATTCCAGGATCGAGCACGGTTAAATAATCATGTAGGTCGGGATAGGTAATATGCTTGAAGTTCATTCGTGGCTTCTACCACGTGTTATTGAAATAACTCAAAACCTGAAACTAGTTATGGAATGACCTTCCACCGTGGTTTTCCCAAGAAGCTTCAATTTAGGCCCCAGAAGGGCACTTATGAAGGTCACATTTACTGAAGTTACCACCGGTTCGGCCTTCAACCGAGAAGAATCCGGCAAGAAACTCAGCAAGGTTACATTTTTTAAATATTTTTTGGACAATCTGACTATGTTTGGCTTTTTTTAACAATGAAAAAGATATACCTATGCATAGATACAGGCGAAAAAAGAACAAGAAAATAAATAAAAAATAATAACATTAAAATAAAAAAATTCAAAATTATTGACCTTTGTATTAGCATATTTGTATTGGCTTTTGTATAAGCATGAGCAAGGTGCACTTGTGCAGAGTGCAGCTACCTACTTCCAGACATCTTTATCTTCAATATAATCAGCTAATTTGTAATAAGCTCTTTCTTTACATGTAGGTGAACTTTTTTTTATATGTGATTTAAATTTAAAATCAGTCATCTTGGTCACCGCAAGAGTATTTTATTATAAAAGCGCACACTATTTCCAAGAAATGACTTACGAACTTTAGCTACGGAATATAAAATACGGAACAACTAATTTCTCTTTTTGTCTTGTATTGATATTATGAGTCTCAATTTTTGTTTTATACATTTCTATGTTTTTACGTATGTACATTATATTTTCATAGATATAAAGTGAGTGAGTGGTTCTTCAAGAAGGGTGTGAAGAGATTTCTGCAGGGTCGGCAACGCTCGAGTGATACCCCTGGAGTTGCTAGTGTCAATAGGCTACGGTAACCGCTTACCATCAGGCGGGATGTATGCTTGTTTACTACTTGAGTGGTTTGTTCAGAATGGAGAGTGAAATCGACACTGAAAATCACCAATATTTTTACAAACATTTATGAAAATAAAATACAGGGTGGATAAAAAGCGTGAACGCTTTATTTCCAAAAGTTATAAAAGAGCCTAGCTAGGCCTTTGATGTGTAAATGAGACTAGCTGATGATGTCCATTGATGTTTTGGCTACCGATTGTACAGAGGGAGTCAAGTCAATCAAAAGGTCAAAGGTATCGGCAACTTTATTTTTCATGTGAAAATTCACAGAGGAATTTGCATTTCCAATTTACAAATATAAATGTCTATTAGCTATATGGAACTGGCTACCTAGTTTAAACATGCAGTTTTATAATGTTTCTAGGAGATAAATCTATCTGCCCTAAACCTAACTATCAAGCAAACACGTTTGCTTAGTTAAATTTTAAAGGATGAAAGCTAACAAACCGACTATTTAGGGATTTATGGCATAGACACTGGAAGCCACCGTTTAATTTATCATCACATAGAATCAGTAATCACAGTATTGGTAAAACTATGGTAATATTATGTATATGTACTTCGTATATATCGATGTACTTACAGATATTACATTATACTTACTGATTTCAAAACTAATTTAATATATAGATTGTAATTTGTGCATATTTGTTGTAAATAATAAACTTCTTGATATGATTTTTGTTATCTCAAAATGAAAATGCTATCGATATAAAAATTGTAGTGACTTTCAAGTAATCGATAAATCATAATTTATCTGTGTAAGAATTATAGTATTTTTATTTTCAGTAACCGGTATTAGAGTAGGACTGGTAGGACTATTCATATGTGATTGCGAAGTTTTTAGGATAAAATATACTTGATTTTGATTTTTTTGTTTCATCAGATGTTACAGTAGTACCCAACTAATATGGCTTACCCATGTAGCTGCGCAGAAGATACATTTTCAAAGCGCGGCACACGCTATTGGTCGGCAGCTGCCGCCATGTTAGCGCGCGCCGTGCGGAGGGCGTGACTTGCGAGTGAGACGGAACTAACAGCTGCTGTGTATTATGAACCTTATAGTAGTGATCTAAGGTTGATTGTAAGTTTTAAGCATTCTTTCGTTAATCTTCGGGGCCATACTTTCTTTTCTGTGCGAACGAAGATTCACGACGCGCCATATCAGTTGGGTACTACTGTACTACCTTCTATTGCGTATTCTTTTGTTATGTAAGAACCTATATTAAACAAAGTCACATAACAAACTGACGTTTAGGTTATCGTGTAATATGAGACTCATAGAGGGGTTATGAGTCTCACCACAGACGGGTACAGAAGACCCACTCTTTACGCTCATTTACACACATAGATAGCGCCTAGAAACAATGTCTTGGGTCTTGCAATAATCCATTAGCGATGGTGACAATTTATTATCAGATCATCCTTACATCACTTAAGTTAATTCAGGGCCTTTGCTGCAACTGTATTGAGGTATCTCCTAACCTATCCTACTAATCCTGTTCTATCCCACTAAAATTATGAATGCGCAAGATTTTTTTTTTAAAAGTAAATGATCTTGCCTTTGGCCACATAAGGGACGAAGACGAAGCCTAAGATGGAACACGCTTACCCAGAAGGAACCTATTCACTCTGGCCTTGAAAGTCCCTAGGTTGTATGAGTCAGGAAACACAGACGTACCTTGCTGTCCCTTGAAGTGAATGTGTTTGTCATCACACAGCACCGTAACGACTGAAGAGATTTGGAACTTGGCATACATGGATCATGCCTTAGAATATCACATAGGATACTTTTTACTCCGGGAACGCATAAACTCCCTCGGCAACGCGGGTAAAGTAACGGGGCGGCTAATACATTCATTAAAATTATTACATTTAATTTCGAGAGGAGTGTGTGAGTGCATGAAATGCAACAAGAAGACCTGTGTGTATGTATTCTGTAAAAGAACTAAGCTTTCGTAGATTAAACACTTGACCAGAATCACGTACATCAGTTCTTGCTATCTTGTTTCTTACATCGTATCGTATGTAGCTTTGGTGTGAACGACAAAGGCGATCAAAGCTTCAGCTGGCGCGTGAAAATCCAACTACAAAATTATTTCTACATTTTCACTCGTGGAAATTCAACATGCAGAGATTTGACGAGGCGTAGGTACTCGTTTAATTTGAAGCCAAAATATTATTAAATACGTACGTATCAAGTATATGAATTAAATTGTTAAGGAAGTTTGTAGCTAAATGTAAGGGAATTTAATGAATACCTACTCATTTCACTCCAATTAGTTAAATCACAGCGATTAATATAATTTGTAGGTAGGCGTGTGTTTTTGAAACATTATGTTTCAATTTCAAATAAACAAATTAATTAATATTAAAATAAAAAGTCTTGTCGGGCCATGGTGGTCAGGTGTTCTTACGTGCTTATCAGCTGTCTGACACACAAAAAAAAACTAAATATTTTCAATATATGATGTACTAGCTGTCTCGCGCGGTTTCACTCGCGTTCCCGGGATATAAAGTAGCCTATAATACTCGGGGATAATGTAGCTATCTATTAGCGAAAGAATTTTTCGAATCCGACTGTTAGTTCCAGAGATTAGCCCGTTTAAACAAACAAACAAAAAAACAAACTCTTCCGCTTTATTATATCCCACCAAAAACATTTTTATGTAAAATGTTGCCAAGACATATGGCTTGCACTGTCAAAAATTTATCAGATCTCATGTAGAGCTAAGCTTATAACTCTACTTGCCCTTACTCTACAAGCCCTAACTTCACAAACTCTACACACCGTAGTCAAAATATGTGGCTTGGCCGTTTCGCTACCGTCACATGGGAGTAAGGTGAAAAATGTATTTACTGTTCATAACATTTTTGTTATACAATAGTTCTTGTAGTAATGAAACGGCTAAGCCACATAATATATTTTGACTACGGTGTGTAGACTTTGTGAAGTTTGGGCTTGTAGAGTAAGGGCAAGTAGAGTTATAAGCTTGGCTCTACATGAGATCTGATAAATTTTTGACAGTTCAAGCCATATGTCTTGGCAACATTTTACATAAAAATGTTTTTGGTGGGATTTCACTTCTTTTTGTAAGTTGCTATAGTTTTTTTTTTTGGGTTTGATATTTCCAAGTTTTATAATTTTTTTGTTGATTGTGTTCTAATACAAGCTCACATAACAAATTTCAGCTTTCTAGGACCTCCGGAAGTACCCTATGAGTTTTGATGATCATCAGTGAGTCAGTGACGAAATCGGGTTTTTTTAGATATCAATAAAATCTAAAGTATAAGAGCTATGTTATTGAAACTTATTTAATAAGTTCACTATTGACATCATGTCCCGAGAATTTTGTTTATCTGGTATAATCCAAACCCAAGTTATGAGGCTTCAAAAAAACGACGAAGCGCTTCGAGAAAAGGTAGGTAGTGCCCTTGCGCTTCACTACACAATAAGTTCACTATTAACATCATGTCCCAAGAATTTTGTTTATCTGGTATAATCCAAACCCAAGTTATGAGGCTTCAAAAAAACGACGAAGCGCTTCGAGAAAAGGTAGGTAGTGCCCTTGCGCTTCGCTTGGCTGTCTTGGCGGGGGGCACTCCCGTGCCCCCAGATTATTATAGTATTAGTGTTAGTATAGATAGATAAGTTGTAAGTAGATAACAACCTTAAAATAAGCCCCAGGCAGTGCACTACACAGTTGTTCACTAACCGCAGACTAAAATATTTACTCGTAACCCTTTCAGTATTCCATATGTACCGATATGAGAGACTACAGATGTGTCACAACTAGAGTGGTACTTGAATTTAATAATAAATGAATATAGCGGATGCTGGGAACTGAACACGTAAGTTTGCACATCCTGAAGACCATGTAGGTCATATCATGAGGATATTATAGAGAAGCATAGATTAAAAATGCATGTGGCTAATCAATACTCATGTTACAGGTAGTTTTTGCCCGCAGATTTATCCGCGTTCCGAAGGGATACAATTTTTAGGATAATCTTCGTCACTTGATCACTTTGTTGTCCATCCGTCTGTCAAGACCCTTTTTCTCAGGAACGCGTGGAGTTATCATGCTGAATTTAATATCGAATAGGTACTAAAATCTGCAAGCAGTGAAAAAATCACATTTCTAAGTCAACGTAATCAAGAGATACGGCCGTATATGTCGCATATTTTATCCTCGCAAGAGAATCATAACCTATAGGGTACTTCCCGTTGACCTAAGCTAACAAACTGTCATATTTATAATATTGTTTTCGACTTACGATAGAAAGTACTAGTTGATTTTAAGGTACCTACTTAAAAAAATATAGCAAAGCAAACTAAGCTCTATTTCAGTAAAGCCAAGTTGACAGTCGATGTGACTTGTAAATAACTGTGTGACTTGGAAATTAGAAGATCTGACTTGGCATTGTCCTGATACCGACATGCTAGTTGGCAAAGTCAAAATAAAGACGATCAAAAACACGACTATGTACAGTCAACATGGAAAGTGCTTTTGAAATTAATTTGAAAATTACCTTGACTCCACAATTTTCAATTCAGATTTTTTTTTTTTAATTTTAATGTCTTCTAGATACGGCCTGTGCCGTTTGAGTCATAAGTTTTTCCAGTTCCACCTTCAGTGTCAATGTCAGCCACCATTTTCTCAGGGCTCTATTCCATTTGCCATATTGTCCTAGGTAAGTGGCCATTTGAAAGTGAAAATTTTGAGTCGGGTACGATTTTATTGGTTTCTAAATGTTTATTATTACATTATATCCATAGCCACAAAGAAATTAGGTCTCATCCGCAGCTGTCGGAACAGACGGCTAGGTGCTTGCCGAGAGATTTTTATCATGAGGGTTGTAGCCAGCCGGGCGGGTACTACAAAGTACCCTATCACCATGCTATGGTTGCTTTACGATATTTTCCTTCACTGAGAGCTTAAGCTCATAGTCGGACTTGAACCCACACTCGACATCACTACTTGAGCTATCATCGCCTTAAACTAGCTCAATTGCTGAGCTATTCTCATTTTAAACTAGTTAAATAACTTATCTTCACGACTGTAGGAACCGCTGCCAAGATTGCGAAATAATTAAAGTAGAACAAAGAGCTTCGAAAGTCTCGCCTTTAAAGCTTTAGACCGGTTCATTTTTCTCCACGGGACCTTTTAATTATTTGACCTAACGTAATACGCTTTAAATTAACAGTAAATCGGTCAAGTACATTCTGGATATAAGCATTAAAGAGGCTTTAGTGAATGTTAGTTTAAAGCGAAATTTCCATACGTAATTTGGGATTATTTTAGTAGCTGGTAATAAGATAAATAAGAAATTGTAGACTGTAAATTAAGCTGATTGAAGCTTATTTCTCATTGTTAATCTGTGTATTCTTCACAAGCTGGTTACTATGGAGTTGAAATTAGACAGTACCGTATTCCAAAGAAGTTTTGACAAGACTAGTATATAGAAGAAGCAAGAAGCGTGGGGCGCTTTTCCTTAAAACCCAATAGAGTTTCTAAGCATTAGCGCCCCATATTTTTTCATTAAAATATTAGACACTTTATAACAAAAAGGCTTACACTTAGTCCTTTACTGGATAGACAGAGTGTAGTTTAGTGTAGGGCTTTTTAAAGCGTGTTTTTTTAGTATTTTTAACTGTAATTTATCAGTATAGTTATTTTATGTATCAAAGTATTTCATTATGTTTAGTTTAGTGTATCGAGATAGTTTCATTAGATTAGTTTCTAGTACCTACAACTATACCGCCGATCGCTTCCAGACTTACAAAAAGTTCATCAATCACGAAATAGCGAGACGGTTCATAAAATATAGCTTCGGTAATTAATTTTGTTACTTGTATCGAGACTAATTACGTGTTTGATATTTATGTATAATATTACTGTAAGTACCTACATAAAATGAATGGATATAGGAACGGGAGAGGCAGGCCGAAAAAGAGATGGGTGGATTGTTTGAAAGATGATAATATGAGTAAGAAAGGAGTGAATGCTGGTGTGGTGGATAGAATGACCGAAGGGAAGAATCGAAGATATTGCGCCGACCGATAATTGGGACCAGGGGCCCAATTCTCACTTCCCTCGAACTAGCCTTCGAATCGAACTTGCATTACGAGTTCTATTTCGACCGTAAAATTTCGAGGGGCGGAGTCTATTTTTCGATTCCTGTATTCTCGGCACTAATCGAACTAACCTTCGAAATAAGTTCGAGTGTAAGGAGTAAATGTTGCCATTATGATGGATACAAATTGCACGATGCGTTTCGTTTCACTTGATAATTGCGTTTTGTTAACGTACGTGATAATGTTATATCTTAAATTAAAATTTAAATGATTTTAATGAATATAAAATATTTAAAACAACATTTTACTCTTATTATATCCTAATATATCCGGAATTCATAAGTTAATCAATGTTTAGGCCAAAATACCTATAATAATATTTATAGTAGAAACCTACTCATATTGAGTTTCAATGACGAGCCTCTACTTCCCGATTCCTCTCCTTTTCCCACATCATATGTGAAAGCGAGAAAAGAGCTTCGGGAATCTTCGAGATACTTCGGCGACGCATCGCCAAGCGCGTGTGTGCGAGTGAAACGAGACGCGCGCGCCCCGCAACATTCAGTACGAAGAACGCTACAGACCGAGAAACATTGAACTTTGTGATTTGTGAACTGATATGAAAAAATAGTGCTTATCACTGTGCTGGATTACCATAGGAGTTCCTGGTAAGTCCTTACCTTTATCCTAGGAGGCTCCTCGTTTTCCATATTAATATTTTTACGCAAAAACCCATCAATCAATTTTATATAATAATTATAAATGAATATGACAAAATATTTTCTGTGCGTAACGGAAATTCTTAGGCTTATCTGTCATTACGTTTCCAAATGACAACCTAACTGTTTGACGTTTGATTCGTCGTACCGCGTGCGCGTCATTGGATGAAATAATGAATGGTGTTCGTTACGATTACCACCAAAGATACGCAATAGCGCGGCAGGGCAGGTAGACAATGACTGTACATCCACAGGCACAAGTATTCTAATATTCGTTTATCTCGTATTTTCTTTATCAACAAGCTGATTGTTGGATTAGGTTTACCGTCTTAAGTCATATCATCACTTTCCTTGTATGTTTTTATTTATTTTGTTATTTATTTACGGCCTTACTCATAAACGCTATTTAACTAAATCTACTGAATAAATGGTCAATTAAATAACGTCACCTTGCTGTCATTGTCAAACAATTTGACGTTATTTAGGTGACCACTTAATCAGCTTATTAGTTAAATAACGTTTTATGAGTAAGGGTAACCCCCTTACTCATATTCATTAAACCTAAGCCTAAATCGGTGAACCTAGAGATTTGTAGAGGAAATATTTCATGATTTCCTCTCAAAAAGGGGGTAAAATGGGACGGAAAGCTAGTAATAATATAGGTAACCCTTAAATTCAGACAAAATTTATAATAAATATAATATTATTTTTTCAATTTTAAAAAGTTGACATCAACCACTTGGTTTGTTTGCCCAACTTTGGAAAAGGTTCATAGGGGAGGGGGGAAAGGTCGGTAACGCGTGAGCGATGCTTCGTGTGTTACAAGCGTCCATATGGCTACGGTAACCGCTTACCATCAGGCGGGCCGTATGCTTGTTTACCGACTAAGTCGTATAAAAAAAAAAAAAAGGTCTCATATGTATTTTATCAATTCTTTCAATTCTATGTAAAACTGGCCTAGTCCAGTTTTCCCGCAAAGAGGTGGGTAGTTCAAGTTTTTTATACAAATCATTTGTCGATCCGACGAGGCAGTGGCAAAGTTAAGAGCTTAAGAGGACACACTGGTGGTGTTTTTTCCATACAAACGTAATCCTCAGTTTCCTCTCTGGATAATGATACTAGAGCAATGATTATTTTACCATGCAATCTGTAGGTGCCACTGTATGTCCCTCGGTTTCGTTTTTCTCCATAAATTAATTATTATAAAAACTAAAAATCTTCTAAAATCACAAAAACTCATCATTTTTAACTGCCCTTATCAGACGTCCAGAAAACAAATATGACGAATATAAATAATAAAAGGAAAACCGACCGACATAGCCAAAGCCCTTCTTATTACTATTCTTGAAAAATAATTAAAATCGATTCAGTATTGGAGGAGGAAACTGGGGATTACGAAATAGCGATTTCGTCAATTTTAAATAGGTATAATCGATCCAAGCTGCAGTTGTCTCTATCGCCTGTATTCGGGCAGGGTTGAGGGAGGAGAGGCTTGGACAAATACATATACAGTCAAAGAAGTGTCGCGTAGTAGTCGATAATATATTATCGATACCTGCTCTAGTGTTGTTCATCGATATCGATATAGTATTACGTCTTTGGTAACCTACATGTTAGGTATAGTGTGCCCTAACCAAGATTGTTCTTTTTTATACTTTTGAGTGATGAAGGATTAAAGAACAAGAAATGTGATCGTTCAAAGGTTATCATAATATCTAATATTTAGTAACCTTTTTCAAAATAACAGGACAAAATATCTATTTTTAATTGACTTAAAAAAAGGAGATTATCAATTCGACACTTATGTATGTATTATTGGACTGCCAAACAATATTATATATTCAAATGATAATCTATTAGCACTTCCAAACAAATATACAACATTTTATAGGTGTATGTATGGTTGTAAGTATGTATATTTATCCACGCATTTCTCGGAAACTATTAATCGGATTGTGACTATACTTTTTAGTTTCGTACCCGAAGGGTGCCAAACAAGACTCCGCTGTCCGTCCGTGCGTCTGTCTGTCAGTGGGCTGTATCTCAACGGTAATAGTTAGACAGCTGAAATTTTCAGAGAATATGTATTTCTATGACCGCTATAACAAAAAATAATAAAAATGAAAAAGAAAAATTAAAGGGGCCGCTCATACAAGAAACTTCTTTTTTTTGTCATAGCAACGATAAGTTATTTAATATTGTACGGATCCCTCTGTGTGTGAGTCTGACTCTCACTTGGCTGGTATATTTATTTAAAATCGACTTGTGATTTTTTTTTCTTACATTTACGAGGATTTGACCAAAGTTTTCAGATATTTTCCCTTTGACACAACCAACGCCCATATCTCGTATCAATAAGCCAGCCCGACACACTTATTATTCCATATCTTAAAAACTATTGAACTGATTTTGATGAAACTTCCTCACAAAATTTCAGGCTTCCAAACTAATATACAAAATTTCATAGGTGTATGTTTGTCCACGCATTTCTCTGAAACTATTAATCGGATTGTGACATTTTTTTTATTGGTTTACATTTACTTCAACTCAGTGAGAGTTTTATTAAAATCGGTTCTGTTGTTTTCAAGATATGGAATAAGTAATACGTGCGGCGGCTTGGCTTGAGCTTGGTCAAATTCTAAATAATACGAAATAAAAAAGTTGGTAATTGAAATAAAAAAGTAATTTAAAAAACTAAATCGACTTCAAAATACACAAAAAAAAAGTTTTTTTTTTTTTTTTATCTACTTCCAAATACACTAAAAAGAATGAAATAACTCTAATCTAACGCTGATTTGAAGTCAGCGAAAGAGCACGACGTATTCCAGTAAAAATATTTCGCTGACTTTAACACAGTGTCAGATTAGAGTTATTTTTAATATTTTGTGAAGAAGTTTCATCAAAATCGGTTCAGTTTTTTTCAAGATATGGAGTAATACGCGTGAAGGCCTGGCTTGATACGAGCTACGATTTATTATGATTCTATAATATTATTTCAAGGGCTTGTTTTATACGTATAAATAAGCTCTTTCACTAGTAAAAAAACTACTTCATAATACACAAAAAAATATGAAATAACTGTAAACTGAAAATATCTTAAAGTCACGAAAGAGCACGTCGTATATATTCAATTAAAAATATTATAGCTGACATCAAGACAGTGTCAGATTAGAGTTATTTTTTACTTTCGCACTGTTCCCTAAGTTGAAGTAAATATAAGGCATTAAAAAAATAATGTTCACAATTCGATAAATAGTTTCGAAGAAATGCGTGGACTGTGGACAAATATAAATCTATAAAATGTTGTATAGATATTTGTTTGGAAGCCCTAATAGATTATCATTACGTGAATATAATGCAGTTCCAATAATATTACGACATAAATGTCGAATATATAATCTATTTTTTTATATCGACTCAAAATACAAATAAAATAACGTATGGTTAGGTATTTGTTCTAATTTCAAAATCCCTAATGTCACTTGGAACAACAGAACTGCAAGCGCTGAAAGGTATATCAACTTGCCAGTCGCCGGCCGAATCACAGAAATATAATATTACAAGTAAAGTAAAATCGAGGGGCGGGCGGTCGGTGGGAGCGGTGCGAGCTACGGCACGCACACTTGCACCATGCACAGTCTGTTCACTCACACATTGATTTCCGGGCCACAGCGCGACAGCAATAGATTTGTTAAATACCTATCTTTCAAATTTCTTGCAGCCATCCTTTCATCTTAACTACGTTAACTACATTTAATTGGATACAGGTAATAACGCCACTTAAAAGGTATGGTATGTCGGGGTCAAAGCACTTTGGTAATTGTGATAAATTAAGGAAGTTAAAGGGTGTGTGTGTGTCACATAGGAACTAATAACCTCTTGTGAAAATGGAATTCCATCATATCCTTAGAATAAATATTTGTGCTGATTGACTGACTGATTGACTTAATGCCGCATAGCACAAACCAGGGTAAAAAACTGTAATTTCTTTTTATAACGTAGACGTCTAGCCTCGGTAACGCGCGGCTGATGCGTGTTGCAAGCGTCAATAGGCTACGGTGACCGCTTACCATCATGTGGGCCGTGTGTTTGTTTGGTACCTTAGTAGTATAAAAAGACATATACTAAGAAAGGATATTTGGATAATCCAATCCTAAACGCGAGCCTCTTTTATTAAGATCGCAGAGAGTATCAAGATCTTAGCTTTTAATCTCTTTCAGTATAGTCGTAAAGGTGAATTATAATTGGCCTCGTTTCCTTATTAAATAAGTCTGGTTTTTGTAGTTTTCAATTACGTTTTGAGAGAAAATAACTTATTTATATTTTCTCCGAATAACGTAAAATGTTTGAAGTTATTTTATGAGCAAATAAATCGGTTAATTTTATGAAGATTGTTTTGGTAGTTGGAGCGTGAAATTAGATTAAACAAAAAATCACTTTCATATTTCCTTAACTTTTAGGATTCCGAACCAAAAAGGAAAAAGTATTAGTAGTAAAAGGAACCCATACAAAGGTAAAACATGGTGCCACTCACAATAGCATAGCAAATCAATAGATTTCAAATTTTGAGCAAATGAAAAATATGAAAAAAAAAAAACTTTGCAAAAGGGGCCTAAATGGGGGACTGAAATTCAAAAGTAGGGCTACAAGTTTAAATGGGTAATCACATGAAAGTGCTTCATGTGTACATTTTAGAACAGGTTTTTATTTTCTTTTAAGTTGAGTAGTTTTTGACTTATGGTCGAAACACTGAAATATACGTCCTAGGTACGTCGGAACCACAGTTCGCGAGTCAGATTCAGACTCGCATTTGGCTGGTTTTTATTGATTTTAAGAACTTAACCGAAAAATCCCCGCACCCCAACTAGATTACACTTGAAAACATTCAGGAGGGACTTATGATTGATCATTATGAATGGTTAGCGATGAGTTTTGTTAACATTTATTTGAGATTAATATTTTCCCTATTGATTGATATGTTTGTCATTTTATACGACATCGATAGACAGGAAAACTTTTTAATTTGTTGAGTAGATCATTGATCAAACACCCAATTCTTTCGACTTTGATATTAATTATCGCATTTTATTTTAGTCTTAAGAATTGCTTTGTGTTCGATTCTTACTATGTAGAACGATGATAGACTGATGAAAGTAGTAATTTCGGAAATTCAAAAAGTGTTATGGAAATTAAATGCAGCTCCTGGACAATTGTTGAATGAGTATGGTCTAAAATACATTTGGATGTAAAGGCTAGAATTAATTGGAAAGTACCTGTTTCAAGTCTTTTCAGAGCTTGTATCACTGCTACCAGACTAGATCTATTGTGATCGCTAAATTATTTAGATTTCACTGCCAAGACCTGAAGCTATAATAACGGCACTTTATTTTTGGTAAAAGTGGATTTCAATTCATCTGTAATATAATGTAATATAAATGTTAACGTGAGTTTGTTTGTTACCTCTTGCTGCCGCAACGGCAAAAACAAGTGTGTCGAAATTTGCCACGCGGGTACATTATAATCTGGAATAGCATATTATACTTTTTACCCCGTTAATAAGATCCCTCTGGAATGCGAAATAACGTCACTAATAATAAACGTTGAATAATTCAAAGTCAAAGTCAAAGCCATTTATTCAATTTAGGCCCCAGACGGGCACTTATGAAGGTCACATTTACTGAAGTTACCACCGGTTCGGAACTCGGCCTTCAACTGAGAAGAATCCGCCAAGAAACTCAGCAAGGTTACATTTTTTAAATATTTTTTGGACAATCTGACTATGTTTGGCTTTTTTATTTCCAAATAATTAACAATAAAAAAGATATACCTAAGCATAGATATGAACGAAAAAAGATCAAGAATATAAATAAAAAATAATAACCTAAAACACAATTATTGACCTACTGGCTTTTGTATAAGCATGAGCAAGGTGAACTTGTACGTTAGTACTATTAATTATTCTGTGATTGTACACAATTCAAAGAATCTCGCAAATAGTCGCAAACTTCTTTCTATTCTAACGGTAACCGAAAGTGCTTGGGTCGCTATTTAGAGAACACATGGCTCAGATGTCAATCTTACTTGCAAATTAGCTAACGAGAACCCTCGCCACCGTCTGTCCCGGCTCTGGCCACACCAGTTGTTTTTCTTTAGGGATCCTAGTTTTAGCAAAGAGATGGCTAATGTAGTTATAATGAACTAATTGTTCCCCGCGGTTTCACCCACGTTCACGTGATAAACAGCCTATAAATATTTGGGGATAATATAGCTTTCTATTAGTGAAATAATTTTTCGCATCCGACTGTTAGTTCCAGAGATTAGGCCGTTTAAACAAACAAACAAAGAAAAACACTCTTCCGCTTTATTATTATTAGTATAGAAGTAAAGATTACGTTTTTCTGGGATGTTGGTTTTGCTCCAAGTACTAAGACCAATTTATTTAGAACTAGCTTCCGCTTTATGATTTTTACGACTATGTAATGTTGCCCGGAATAAAAGTACTTTTTTAATTCAGTGTATTCAATTTAGGCCCCAGGAGGCCATTAATAAAAATAATGGTATTGATGTTTTATAGTGCCAATTTAATTTTGCGCACAGGCTAGGAATCTACTGAACTAGATCTAAATATTAGTAGGAGCAGGTAATAAAATTTACATCAAAAGGTTTTTAAAAAGCTATCCCGAGGATAATTCCAATATTTATATGGAAAAAATATTGCACAGGCCGATTGTCTCGAAAGATACATACGTTATGGGTATAGTGGCGTTAGGCTAAAGTTATGTTTTATTATATTCAGAATCGCAGCAGTAAAAATAGAAGCAGCAAATAGAAGTAGCAGAAATATAGATAAGAAAATAGAATAACTTAAAGCTTGAAACATATTTTAAAGAAGAGTTTAAGAATAAAAATGTCTATAAATGTAATGTGAGATCTGTAAAGAAAGGGATGTTATTACAAACAAGAGCAAGTATTTATTATGGGGAGAGAAACCGTCAATATGTAATACCACGATTGTATAATAAGTACCGTATATTGAGAGATGTGAAAATTTCAAAGTCAAAGCCATTTATTACATTTAAGCCCCAGAAGGGCACTTATGAAGGTCAAATTACTGAAGTTACCACCGGTTCGAAACTCGGCCTTCAACTGAGAAGAATCCGGCAAGAATCTCGGCAAAGTTACATTTTTAAAATATTTTTTGGACAATCTGACTATGATTAACAATAAAAAAGATATACCTGAAATAAAATAAAAAGTAAACATAGCTTGAAACGTAAAAGAAAGGAATTGAAATGTAGTTTGAATTCAAGTGTAAAATAAATAAAAAAAATATAGTTGATGACAGCAAGGTGACGTTATTTATTTGACCATTTATTCAGTAGATTTAGTTAAATAGCGTTTATGAGTAAAGCCGATTATGTTGCAAGGAAATTCATAAAAATGTGTCAAGATCGTTACGCTTACAAACTTCATTAGCAGTTTGGCAATGTTTGATATTTGTAATTATGGAGATGGTTGAAATCTCTGACACTTTTTTCCCCGTAAAAAATGTATAGTCTCACTCACCATCATTAATCCTCCAAGAATGATATCACCCTCAACAACGGCTGCATGCTTCACTGGCCACACTGTCTCATTCTCAGACTTCTTTTTAGCAACGAGTCTGGCTTCCCGCCTCGATGAGCCACTTGTCAACCCACTTGTATCGCTCGTTACACTAGACGAACCACTTGCCAAACTTTTGGAAATACTCTTTGATTTACGCGATGTTTTCTTTGTCTTCCCTTTAGTTTTAGTGGAATTTCTCGGATTCGCTACAATTTCCTGTGTCACTGTTTTATCTGTGTCATTATTTATTGAAGTAACTAGTTCAGTTGCACTATCTAAATCTTTAATTGAAACAACTGTTGCATCTATAGTGTCTTTGCCGTCACTAAGTTCTCCCACTTCAGTTTTATACAAGTTCCCATCTGATTGCAAAGAAGAAGCACTCGGCTGCAACACATCTATTCTACTTTTAAATTTCTTTCTTTTAAACATCTTTGATAGGTCAAATGGTCCTATCAGTGAATGCGTTTCTCTTTTAAATCTATGTGGTAGACTCTCAAAGAAAACGTTAAAATCATCGTCAATTGCGGATATATTTAGTAGCCCGTATTCTTGGCCGTTTATAACCACTGTTTGTAGTAAGCGATGTTTTTGGAGCCAATTTTGGTGCACCGTGGGATGATGTGTGTTGGTGATGTTTTGCGCGCAATAATGCACATGTAGGAAGAGGAGGACTACACCCCACAGCATAGTTCAGGTGAGGTGCTGACGGCGTGGCGTTGTCATTGTTCAAGAATCATCTCCAGACATATTGTAACTCACGTGTAACGCGCTATGTGGACAAACGTTCGTTTTTTAACTAATTTCACACGTCTGTCTAGTGTTTTACACATATTTATTTTATTGTTTTTATAATTTGTAAAAACTTAAAAAAAATATTAACACTTGTTTTTCTAAAAGATTTTGATTAAACCGATTTAATTATGTTGATTCTTCAAACAAAATTCATCGCTGCTATTTCCCCGTATTCATTTCACATAAAGTTGTTTGTATCACATTACGCGCGATCGTGAGTTGCCGTGAGAGGGCGCGAGTTGCCGCTGGGACGCACGTCTGCCGCGGGATGCCGCCGCGCATTGCCGCGCGTTGACGCGTCGCGGGATATGAACGCGGACGGTGCGTCGACGGACACTGCCGTACGTGATGTCTATTCCTTAACAATGGTTTGATAAAGGCGTGAAATCATAAACACTAAGAGGTGTTTAAAAACTTAAATCACTATTAATTGTTATTTTCGTATTATTACAAATAACGTATATTTATTTTACCTCCATCTTGTTTCTTTCTACTAATGATCGTTGAAAGACCCATAAGTTATGTTTTACCTTTTAGTTTACAAACAAAGTTGGATCTTATGGGATGGATTAAGCCTTTAGTACTCACGAGCGAACATTGTGACTGCTAGATATTTATTTGAGGCATTTTCTAGGAATCCTTTGAGTTTTCGTTTCTATATATAGATACTTTTGTTCCCCTCTTATAATCCTATGACAACGCTTCAATTCTCATTCGTGACAATTATGAACATTATATCTACTTACCTACCTACGTATATTATTAAATTACATATTTGATATTGTCATTGCTAACTTTAGTGACGAAACGCAACAGTAATGGTAATAAAATTTGAATAAGCTAAAACTGTTACGAAACTAAAATGATTCGGAACACACCTGAGCCGGCATTATTTTACTATTAACGTTATAATAATGGTTAATCAAAAGTAAAACAAGACAGAGAAATACAAAATTAAACTGCAATCGAAGAATGCAGCAATATGGAAAGCAATATTCAAGCACAGTAAATCGAAGCAATTTGTGAGTCTGACTCAGATGGCAGCATCATTGGTATCGCCTCGATTAGCATAAAACAAGCTTTGTTTGTGATCCTTAGAAAAAGAAAAACACTTATGTAAATAACCAATTGGCAATAGTATGTGCAGTGCACATCCACTGATTTCCACAAGAAGGGTTTTGGGCTGCTGCACTGCTCACTCATTGAGAAAAAGAGTTCTGAATTTAGAACCCTAAGGCTGCTAGTAGTGTAGTAGTTTTTTCATCCATAAAAGGCAAGGGTAATTAAACCACACAGCCTTGTCATATGTATATTTCTTAGTCGTTTGTGTGATAAATGAATATGATTGTATGTTAATGAACTCAAAATGAATGAATATGAATGTGAACATGAATGAAGGTCAGGTTTCATTAAAATGGTGGCGGTTCTACTAAAACTTTTCATAGACTTTTTGAAACAATTTGAAAAGTCACGAAACACAATTCATTTCATTTAACTTCACCGGTGCACATGGATTGATTTTTGTTGGATAAAACACTACCAATAATATGCAAAACGAAAACGCAACGTCACTGCAAGTGACCACCAAAAAGTCCATAGAACGTTGCGAATTTACATTGGATTTTCATCTCTATGTATGCTAATTTCATTGGTTCACGAAGCGTTCAGAAACCCATAAGGTACTCTAGAGTTTTATGCTATAAGCAATAATAATATACATAAACAACTATTCGTTTTTGATTATTTTGTATTAGTTTCCAATATTGTCTGTGTATTTTGTATGAGTTTCTTACCGGAGTCTTGTCAGTTAAGTGTATTCCGAACCGGTGGTAAATTCAACTGTATGTACCAATGTAACGTTCATAAGTGTATTACTAGGGCCTAAACTGAATAAAAGACATTTTTTTTATTATTTTTTTGTCTATCTCGTGAGTTGAAAGGTTTGCTCCCTTGTTGTAACTAATTCTATTTTCAAAATAAAGCAAAAAAATATTTCCCACATATCCATATACAACTGACACTCGGTATGATCGATGTCACAAGTGGTTAGAGTGTTCACGGACACTCGGATAAATTGGACACAGTACGTAATGTATTGTTTGCTTCAGAACTGTGACGATACAACTATGGTATTTATATGATACTAGCTGTCCCCCGCGGCTTCACCCGCGTTCCCAGGATAAAAAGTAGCCTATATCCTTCACCATGATGCGAATGTTCGCAACATCCCTGCTAGTAATATTAAGTGTATTCCCACGATTGATCTTTTTACCCGACTGACCCGGAAGGAGGGTTATGTTTTTCGAGTGTATGTATGTATGTATGTATGTATGTATGTATGTATGTATGTATGTATGTATGTATGTATGTATGTCTATTTCTTTGTGCCGCTCTGCAGCCTAAACGGCTTGATGGATTTAAGCATATGAGGTGTCGTTAGATTCGTCTTGACTGGGGGAGTGTCATAGGGTATATTATTTTTATATAGCGCCCAAGAATAAAAAAATAGGGGGGGTATTAAAAATAAAAGTTTCGTTATTATAACAATATGGGTATCAAATGAAAGCTTGTAAATAGACCATTCCATATATGTATATATTGTTATACTTTTATGCTACCATTTTGACGTAAACTGTAAAAAACCACGTTTAATGCAAGGACAGTAGGTACTGACTCTGAGCCGTTACCATACGTAAATCACAGAGTTGCGATGGTTGTTAGCGTTCCTTTACCGTACCGCTGATTTACTTACTAATATCTATGCTAATATACACAACTCTTTTTGTATAAAACTAAAAAGTCTGAAATAAATTAAATTATTAAAAGAAACAAAAAACCCGACTGCGTAAAACATAAATTAACTGAAAAGAGAAAAACAAGCTCTTCAATCTATAGAATTTTGAATATAACTTGAATTTTATAAGGTATTGCAGTCGGGGATGAACAAATATTACAAAACAATACATACTTAGGTTATTGGTTGTCTCCGATTGCAATACCTTATAAAAATCAAGTTTTATTCAAAATTCTATAGATTGAAGAGCTTGTTTTTCTCTTTTCAGTTAATTTATGTTTTACGCAGTCGGGTTTTTTGTTTCTTTTAATAATTTAATTATTATTGAGTTATTTGAAACTATTAGCTAGAGAGGCCGTGAAAGGCAGATAATACATATGTCAACAAACCTTAAATTTTGTCCAGTTACTCTCCTATGTCCTTATCCATACCAAAGGCTATCTGGATGCCAAATTTCAAGATGATTCGTTGAGTAGTTGAGGCAGGAAAGCGTAACAAACAAACAAACAAACTCTTTCACATTAGTTAGGATTAGGATAGTTAGGATTTTCTATTTGTATGCCAGGTGCTCTCAAAGGTTAGTGTTAGTTAAGTTAATTATATTTGTCGTCAAGTCGAGTCTGCTATTTTATTTAGAAATTTCATTTTACACGATCCCATAACGTACTATCATTTCTATAACTTGTTACACCAGTGATAAATCGATGGAACACAATTGTAATAGCAGACTTGGGCCCTAGTTTTGTTTTGTGACATTTGGGTGTAGCGAAAATAACTTTCGAAAATATTGTGTGGTAATAATATCACTCGATTTTTTAAAATTAAAATAATATAGTAAAAACAAAGACTAACGAAGCCTATTTTTACTTAGTAGCTTAATAGTACATTTTTTTTTTTATACCACTAAGGTGGCAAACAAGCATACGGCCCGCCTGATGGTAAGCAGTTACCGTAGCCTATGGACGCTTGCAACACCAGGGGCATCACTCGCGCGTTGCCGACCCTGAAGAAATCTCTTCACACCCTTTTTGAAGAACCCCATGCTGTACTCCAATGGGAAAACCACGGCGGGGAGCTTATTCCACAATCTGAGCGTCCGCGGAAGAAAACTCCTTTGAGCCTGCACAGTTCGAAACAATTCTGGTTTCAATATGTGAGGATGGACTCCCCGTCGATGGCGAGAGTTGCGATGGTGGAAAGTAGCTGTGGGCATCAAGTCGAACAATTCTTTAGAACACTCTCCATTACATTGCATTAGTACATTATGATACATGTGTGCAAAGTTGGTTATTAACACTCCAGGCGGCATTAAGCGAGCGATAAGTGAGCCGAGAGTGTAATAATCAATGCACACGCGTGTCATACGACGTTTTTCAACACACTTGCGAGGAAAAAAACAGACTTGTATTTTGCAATAAATGTCACTTTACGAGCGAGTGTGTTGAAAAGTATATTTATGAATATTTTTATTGTTCTTAAAAATCGTCCCCACTGTTAGTTATACCATGGACGAATAGATAGTTATACCTCCTCCTTGTTCGGAATTGGCTCTTCGGAAGGTCGCCAAAGTCCTTCCGATAATTTTATTTTTCAGTTAAAGTTTATCATCTCTGAATTCTTGTATTTCTGCCAATTTTTACTCTCAATTGAATTGTATTCATGAATATTCGTCTTTCAAATTGTGAAATATTACCGTAACATTTAAAGTGGAAGTTATTTTGCCTGTCTATTTATGATGTCTTCATAATATCTCTGCCAATTTCAGTGTTATTTGGAAAGACGTGGCCTGTAATCAGGCGAAGGACGTCCTGGAAAATCCGTAGGTTGATAATTGGCACTGTCAAAAGTAGATGATTACTTTAGTACCCTTTCATAATAATCTATTGAAATTCTCTTGACGGCCTAGTTAGTATAAAACTATGAATTGTTTAATGTGACACGGTACTGAAGTGACCAGCTTGTCTTGACACTGACTGTACCTGCCGGTAAGGCTCTATTCACACGTGCCACAACCTGACAACAACCACACCACGTGGGCGGGCGCTAATTTGTATGAAAATTAATAGTTGTATTCACACGGACCACATTTTGCTGTCACTATCGACTGTAATACTGCGGCGGGTGGCGTCGCAACCACACACAACGCAACCACCAGCGACACCGGGAACTAGCGGTTCAAACTTTTTAACATTTTGTAGCTACCACAAAACAACTGCAAAAAGCCGCAGTGTTACTATTCACACGTAACGACAGCTTGACTATAATACATTTTGTCGCGACGCTGTGGTTTTTTTTTTTTTTTTTTTAAAGTTTATAGGCCTGTGTTTGACCGCAATCTCACCATGGTAAGTGATGATGCGGCCGAAGGTGGTAAGCATACAAAGCCTAGAAGGAACTGGCTCTCAAGTGCCGCTATCGGAACACACCGAAAGGTGCTTGACGACAGATTTTCAACTTGAGGGTGGTAGCCAGCCAGGTGGGTACTACAAAGTGCTATGGTTTCCTCACGATGTTTTCCTTCACCGAAAGCTCAAGTTCATTGTAGGATTCGAACCCGGGACCTTCATCTCAGTATCCGACGTCACTACAACTGAGCTATCATCGCCTTATTGTGGTGTGGTTGTGGTTAGTCTGAATAGACACTTAAATATGAAAATGTGTCCTAAATATTTTTATTGTCAGCGGCCCTCAGCGGCATACAAAATTTGTTAGCAATAAATAAAAATAAATTAATATATTCTAAATTTAAATTCAACATACCTTCCAATATTAATTGCATATTTTTTTAACATTAAATAAATAAATAAATATCCTGGGACATTCCTCACACACGGTCACCTGATCCCAAACTAAGCAGAGCTTGTACTATGGAAACCAGGGGCTCAAGTCTGCTATTAAAATTGTGTTCCAATGATCTTTCAGTGGTATTAAAATTGACACATTTTACAGTTTTGGTAGTCTACTAACACGCCAAAACTATAAAATGTCACAATTTTGACACCACTGAAAGTTCATTGGAACACAATTGTAATAGCAGACTTGGGCTCCTAATGACTGATATAATACATATATACTACTTTTTGTTTGTAAATACATACTTAATATACATAATTACACCCAGACTCAGGACATACAGACATGTTCATGCACACAAACGCGTTGCCATACGAGTGTGTTTGAATTGCAACCTACGACTGAAGAAGAGGTAGAAAAAGTATTATATTCCATAACGACTGCAGCGTACGGCCATGACCTCATTAATATTGATATGATTCGACTCACTCTACCCAGAACATTATCTATCATAACGGCACTTGTTAATAGGTCGATTGAAACTAAAGAATTTCCGGATTCTTGGAAGCTGGCATGGGTCAAACCAATACCGAAGGGTAAAAATATAGAACAGCTTAAGGATCTACGCCCTATAAGTATACTACCTGTCCTGTCCAAAGTATTGGAACGCGTTGTAGAACGGCAACTAAAATTATATCTAGAGGCTAACAGTATTCTACCGCTTCACCAATCAGGATTCCGATCAGGCCATAGTACATCAACGGCGTTGGCTAAAGTAGTGGATGATATTCTTTATGAGTCTGATGCTGGAAATGGTTCTTTGTTAGTCTTATTGGACTTTTCCCGGGCATTTGATTGTTTGAATTCGAAACTGATGTTAGCTAAGCTTTCATATTATGGTGTGACAGAATCTACCTGTAAATGGTTTGAATCGTATCTATCAGGTAGACACCAACAAGTCTGTACGGAAGATGGGTACGGAAATAGACAGTTCTCATCTATAAGATCAGTGAATAGGGGTGTGCCGCAGGGTTCCATTTTGGGACCATTATTATTCATTATATTTACAGCAGATCTTACATCCGTTATAAAAAAATGCAAATGTCATTTATATGCTGATGACACTCAGATCTATATTCCTTTTAAGCCTGGAAATGAAAGCCAGGCTGTTGATGATATGACAGAGGATCTAGATTGTATTTTTGACTGGGCTCAACGAAATAACCTTGTTTTGAATCCAACTAAAACTAAATACATGGTTTTAGGTACGAAGCAACTTATTAAAAAATTCCAAATTCCCCAAATAATAATTAATGGCCAGAATATTGAGAGGGTCCCCGTGGCAAGAAATTTGGGCGTTTTGGTTGATGAGGAATTGCGCTTTGTAAATCATATAAACATTCAAGCAAGAAATGCCTTTTTTAAACTTAAAGTGCTATATGGTATACGCGATTATCTCTCGGTAGAGGTTAGGCAGCAATTATCAGATATGTTAATTTTATCTGCTTTTAATTATTGCGATGTAGTGTATGGTCCCCGGTTATTCAAAAAAACCCAAAAAATAATACAAAGGGTTCAAAATGCATGTATTCGGTTCTGCTACAAGACCCCAAAAAGATCTCGTATAAGTCCCATAATAAATGATAAAGGCATATTAAACATGGAATCGAGAAGAAAGTTGCATCTGATGAGCCTAACGCATCGAATAATTAACCGTAGACGACCAATTTATTTATTTAATAAGTTATCATGGTGTAAAGATGCACATTTTTTTAATACAAGGTCACGGGCATTAGATAAACTTTTCATACCTAAGCATAGGTCCAAAGGTTACAAGGGTAGCTTCAAATACGCAGCGTCCAAAGTGTGGAATAACATTCCACCTCCAATTCGCAAACTTAAAAATAATTTAAATTTTAAGATTCACTGTAAACAGATTTTAATCAAAATTCAAAAAGGATAGCTGCTTATTTGTTGCCGGTATTGTAAGGTTTGTATTTGTATTTGAGTTTTGTTATGTAATTTTTTTTCTCTGTTTTTTTTTTTTTTTCTATTTCGAATGTTATTATTATTATTTTTTTGTTTTTACCAGTTATGGATCGGTTTTTATGTTGCTTTTTTGCGTTGATGTACTGTATTAATTTAGAGTTTTTTGCCACAAACACTAAATAAATTTCACGTGGTACAAGAGCACGGCTGAAAACCAGCGCTGAGTAATTTTCCGTCACGGGGCTTACTTAGCAAATGCTGATGCCAAGTCCCTTTCCTTACACACCGCTTATTTTAGTATTAAAACTTTTTATTTTGTATTTTATATTTTTTTAAGCTGTAAGGAATAAATGACTTTTTCTTCTTCTTTCTTTCTTTCTTCACAAATGCTTGTCCTGTGTGGGAATCGAACCCACGACCTGCGGCGCGTAAGGCGAACCTTAACCAACTGCGCCAACTGGCCTGACATTATTTTAAAAGAATTAGTTAGAAAATTATTATTAAAAGATACAATAAAGGTCAGTCTTTTTTAAATTGCTATAAAAGATTCTAAGACAGATCTATGATACAGACTTTTATCATAGTATGAAATATGAATCTTCAGACTAAGTACGTGATAGGGCCACTACATTTTTTTTGCCAAAAGAAGCTTAATTTATGAGATAAGGTCACAGATTGCTAAAAGGCATATGTTTCGCAAAATATATGACTACACGTTGCCCTAGGCACGATAAAACAAAACCTATATTGTATTGTTATCATTTGTACGTATGACGGGAAATTTGTGATCACAGTGCCCAAAGATTATGGTCTAGGGTGTCAATTTTCAACTGTTTTACTACCTAACTACTTGATATAGAAAATAGAAAAAATAGAAAATATTTATTTTCGGTAACTTATCATCTACAATAATAATATAGTTCATTGGGGTCTCCTTTTAAGTATAATAAATACCTGTGCTAGGAGGCCCCGCTCTTCCATATCTAGTACAATTTAATATAGTAGTATAAGGTTAACAATTTTAAATTAAGTTCCGAGTTTAATAACGAAATTATGAAAAGAAAAAAAATATATATAAAACTTATATGAATAAAAACATAACATATATTTTGTGTTTGTGTATATGTGTGTGTGTATGTTTTGTTTCTCTATGCGTGTCTCTTAATGTGTGGGGGTGTATGTGTGGGTGTGTGTGTGTGTGTGTGCGTGTGTGTGTGTGTGTGTGTGTGCATTGCTACCCTGTAGCCCTACGTTAATAAACTTGGGATCAGTTGCCCAACAGCCAGGAGGCCATCAGGCAGCTACTACTCATGTGTTATTATTGCTTACCAGTGCTTTTATAGACTAGTATTTCACCCGGTATCTACTTGACGTTGAGTATTGGGGATGATATCCCACAAAAATATTTCATGTAAAATTAGCAAGAGGTTAACTAATATAGACTAGGCTAGAATTTGGTTTGATAGGATACTATTACTAATACATGAAAATGTGCAAAATATCATGAATTAATAAAAACCTAGTTTTAATTTCAGTCAAATAAACACGACTGTGATGGAACGGAAAATATTGAAAATAATTATTCCATTGCTCATACTTACGCAACACTAATAATCTTTCCTAATTTGTAGTATTTAAATACATATATTCTTCTTCTAGTATTACTAAACGCAGGCAAAATGTGTCGTTATTAAGTGTAGTGAGTTTTAAAGTAAATTCTGCAACAATCATTGGGAGACTACAAACTTTTATTTACAAAATCACACTGAAAATCATGTTTTATTTATACATTTACACTATTCCCGTTGGTTGTAGGTATCACAACAAATCCTTAAAATGAGGATGGAAAGAATCCAGGGAACAATATAAGCCTATGCGAAGAAAAACGAGTTCTCACTAAATAACTCGTAAGGGGATTAGCAAAGTGCGAACTGTGAGGGGATGGGAGCTCACTTACTCTGTGAATTAGTGAATGAGGCCAGATTACTTACAATCCAAGTGTATTCGGTAATGGGACTAATAAATCATGCATTAATATATATTAACGGGCCTGTTGGCGTAGCTGCTAAAACTCCTACATATTATGTTGTAGGTCGTGGGTTTGATTCCCACCCAGCAGGACATGCATTTGTGTGAAAGAACTGTCTGTATGTCCTGAATCTGGGTGTATAAAAGTATGTATTTAAAAAATATAAAATATAGTACTGCCGAATTTAAAATTCAGTGCATAGGTTTCTCCGATCAAAGATTTTAACTCCATAGTTCACCACCAAAGTTTATAACACGTCCTTGCAAATATAACCTCACATGCACTGTGATTAGGATACCTCATAAAAGTATTAAATTATAGTATTTATAGGCATAATTATGTAGTAAGTAAGTAAAATTAAAACTTAAGTAATCACTACGAGCAATGTATGATAAATATAAAGTAAAAACATTCATAAATTAAGCAAATCCTTACGTGTGAGTTTGTTTGTTACGCCTTCACGCTTCAACTACTCAACGGATCATCATAAAATTTGACATGTAGATAGCCTATGGTATGGAAAAGGACATAAGCTACTTTTTATCCCGGGAACGCAGGTGAAACCGCGGGGGAAAGCTAGTGTGTTATTAAAAGTAAAATTATTGTATATTAAAACTGAAAAGTAATGATACAATTATATTATAATAATACAATATACCTATTTAAGTTTACTTTAAGAGGCTTTTCATTAATAATATTTTAATTTACCTAACATTGCAAATAATGGCATCCTTGAAAACTGTGTTATACTTATCAACTATTCGGTGAATGCATTCGAAAATGAGTGCAACACGTAATCAAATTAAGCAGTCTAACCGCACCACCCGCCTTCGAACTGTTTTGTGTACTGCATAATACAGTTGCATACCTTATTAATGGCGATAATTTGACCTACCTTTGATCTGAGGTACACTGACTAATTTTAACCACAGTAAATCGAGATATTGCAGTATCATTATCTGACTTTTAATTGAGTTTGGAACTAGTTCTCGTGGTGCAATTTACGTTTACCTTTCAACGTGAGTCGTATTCCCTTAAGATAGATTTAGTTTTGTATTTACAAAGGATCAAGTATTTAGCTAAATTAGCATTTCTGATGACTTTCATGTTGAATTAACGTGGTGAGTATTAATTGGACAAGAATATGAACCAATTCTTAAATTTGTTGCTAAAACGAATGGAAAAATTGAATATCTAGTCAGCATTCTGAAATAGATTGTGTTATTTGAAACTAAACCTTGCGTTTCCTTAATCCTAGGTTACAATTTTTTTTTAAATTAAGGTTGTTTTTTTTTTAAATTATATGTGCTTGCGTTTGGCCTCTGACCCGCCCATAAGGGACGAAGACGAAGCCTAAGATGGAACACGCTTACCCAGAAGGAACCTATTCACTCTGGCCTTGAAAGTACCTAGGTTGATTGTTTGATCCCTATCTCACAATGGTAAGTGATGATTATAGACAAAGGGAAATGAAGCTCGGGTCTCGGTTTTTTTTTTAACAAGGCATTTTTCTATTTCTGTAATTTGATATTTTTTGAACTACATACTTCCGATAATTTAATTTTGTAAGCACAAAGTTCAATTCAGGAATACATTGTTTTCATGTGCAAGTTAAAAACTAACCTAAAAATATTATTTCTAGCTGGAAAAATCCGTGCGATTAAAAATAGAATGGCATGTCATGTATTTGACATTGACACGGTTAGGGCTGTCACGTCACCAAGATAAATCATCCGGATAATAATTTTGTATTCTGGCATTCCAATAAGCTATTCTATTTCCGCGTCGAGTAAAATAGTACTCTGTGAAAATATAGGAAAGTAATTTAATTATGTGTAGCGACATCTATGAGCAACATCTATCAGTAACACTGAGATAGTTCACACACTGAAAGATAGATGGCGTGGCGCCACATTATCCTACATCCTGCATCGCGCTTAAGAAGTTTTCTCGAGAATCTGCATATATACAACTGTCCGACATGTACCGCTACATATGTATTACTAACTGGATTTGCTGCTCTATATTCTATGGAATTTATGAAGTCCTTGTAGAATATCTTATATAGGTAATGTTCATATTATTATGGAGGTGCAAGGTAGATGACACCTCCATTTAAAATGGAAGATCTTCCGCCAAGCTGGGGCAGCGTGCCGCAGGGACCGCGGTCCAACTGTACATGTCGGACTGTTGTATAAATGGAGATTCTCGAGAATACTTCGTAAGTGCGATGCAGGATATTGTGGCGCCACGCCATCTATCTATCAGTGTGTGAACTATCTCAGTGTAACTGATAGATGGCTGATAGATGTCGCTATATGATAATTGCGAAAGTGAGTTTAAAAAGAAATAGTCCTTCTGAGGACTTATCATGGTAAAAAACTTTGACTAATGATATATCCAGACGGAGCTACGAAGCTGTTTACGCGTCGATAAAATAAGCCCCTAACTGTTAGGGGCTTAATCATTTTCCCGTCTTCAGTGTCAGTCGAGACGTCACTGGAACACAACCAAATTCACCAAAATTGTATTGTTTCAAAATGTCGTTTTGTGTGATAAAAGTGTATAAAAACTACATGGGTCGATCTAGACCAACGAAAAATTTCACCTATCATCGGTAAGTAACAATATTTCCTATTAGTTTCTGCAATATAAGCCATTGAAATGTTTCGAAAATAAATATTTTGAGTAAGCGCCATTTTTTATGTGTTGCCTGTGCTGCCAGTTTATGAACTCAAAACTCCCATGGTAATATCAGTCAATAGTTAAATACGAGTATGTAGATACTGATATAAATCAAAAGCGACGGTGGACAAGTCGAATTTTTGAGTGGAAAGTCGAATGTTTTTTTTTTAATACTAATGACGATTATGTCATGTAAGATAAGTAGTCGCTTCAGTAATGAAAAAATCAAAATGGGTATTAATTTAAGATTTTCCTCGAGCTAATTACGAATATCATTTTGAATTTCAAGATGGCGGACCTATTTTTTTTAAGTTGACGTGTTTGTCGTTTTCGGTTTTTCCATCATAGTCAGTGATGTATATAACCATGGATGCGGTCACCGGAACATTTTGTAAAATACTTCTTCATACAAGTAAACTGTACAGCCATCTGTTTAAAATCATTTGAACTACGTAGTGCCGCGTTGCATAGGCGTACGATGTAAACTTGTATATGTGCGTACCATGCACATTTTGTTTATTACATTTTTATTTAAGTCGGATATTACTAAATTAAAAAAATAAGGTTATTCGACACGCGTGTATGTAATATTATTGGAATTGCAAAATATTCACAATTTAAAATAGTGTCCGCCATATTGAACTATTTAGTTATTGGTCCGATTGCTCTCAAAATTGATATTTGGGAGACTCTTGGACCATATAACATGAATCTTTGCTCAAAATTGAAAAAAAGTGGCCGCCATTTTGAACTATTTAGTTATTGGTCCGATTGCTCTCAAAATTGATATTTGAGAGGCCTTTGGAACATAAACCATGAATCTTATCTCGAAATTCAAAAAAGTGGCCGCCATGTTGAACTATTTAGTTATTTGTCCGATTGCTCTCAAAATTGATATTTGGGAGACTCTTGGACCAAATAACATGAATCTTTGCTCAAAATTCAAAAAAGTGGCCGCCATATTGAACTATTTAGTTATTGGTCCGATTGCTCTCAAAATTGATATTTGAGAGACCCTTGGACCATATAACGAGAACCTATGCTAAAAATTAAAAAATGTGGCCGCCATTTTGAACTATTTATTTATTGGTCCGATCGCTCTCAAGCAATCAGACCAGTAATGAAATAGTTCAGTAGGGTGGCCGCTTTTTTCAATTTTGAGCAAAAAATTATGTTACATGGTCCAAGGGTCTCTCAAATATCAATTTTGAGAGCAATCGGACCAGTAACTAAATAGTTCAATACGTCGGCCACTTTTTTCAATTTTGAGCAAAGATTTATGTTATATGGTGCAAGAGTCTCCCAAATATCAATTTTGAGAGCAATCGGACCAGTAAGTAAATAGTTCAATATGGCGGACACTTTTTTAATTTTTAGCATGGATTCACGTTATGTGGTCCAAGGGTCTCATAAATATAAATTTTGAGAGCAATCGGACCAGTAACTAAATAGTTCAATATGGCGGCAATTTTTTTTCAATTTTGAGTAAAAATTTATATTATATGGTCCAAGGGCCTCTCAAATATCAATTTTGAGAGCAATCGGACCAATAACTAAATAGTTCAATATGGCGGATACTATTTTAAATTGTGAATATGTTGCAATTCCAATAATATTACATACACGCGTGTCGAATAACCTTTTTTTAATTTTGTAATAACTGACTTAAATAATAAGACTTTTTTTACAGAATACCAATTGATCCAATTTTAAGAAGCCTATGGATAGATATCATTCGGAGAAGCCGTAGAGAAGATCTCTGGACCTAGCCAAAAAAAATGTTTGACTTGATTTAACTCGATTTGCTTGTTTTGACTCAATTTCACTTGATTTCACTCGGTTTGACTGGATTTGCTTGATTTGACTTGGTTTGACTCGGATTAACTCGATTTGACTCGGGTTGACTCAATTTGACTGGATTTGACTCGATTTGACTTATTGACTCGAATTCACTCGGTTTGACTCGATTTGACTGGATTTGACTAGATTTGCTTGATTTGACTTGGTTTGACTCGATTTGACTCGGTTTGACCCTGTTTGACTCGATTGGACTCGGTTTGACTCGATTTGACTTGATTTGACTCGATTTGACTCGATGTGACTTGATTTGACTTAATGGCGATGATAGCTCAGTGGTAGTGACGTCGGATACCGAGATGAAGGTCCCGGGTTCGAATCCTACAATGAGCTTGAGCTTTCGGTGAAGGAAAACATCGTGAGGAAACCATAGCACGGTGGTAGGGTACTTTGTAGTACCCGCCTGGCTGGCTACCACCCTCAAGTTGAAAATCTGTCGCCAAGCACCTTTCGGTGTGTTCCGATAGCTGCACTTGAGAGCCAGTTCCTTCTAGGCTTTGTGTGCTTACCACCTTCGGCCGCATCATCACTTACCATGGTGAGATTGCAGTCAAACACAGGCCTTAAAACAGTAAAAAACAAAAAAAAAAATTGACTTGATTTGCTTGATTTGACTTGGTTTGAAACGTCAACGCAAATAATTACTGTTCGTTGACATCAAAGTAAAAATAATAAGTATTAATTTATATCGGCGCCATTAATCTTATTCTTATTATCATGTATTATCCCGATTCCACTTTTATTTTCGGATTTTAAAAAGATATCGACACCGTAATATATTTTTCCCCATTTTCTTGGATTTTTTTCAAGAACTGGTAACTGGTATAAACGTCACTATGACAAGCAGAATGACGTAACGCGAGGATAAGATGTAGCAAAGTTGGCCACTTTTTAAAAGTCATGTAGTATGGGGATACTCTTTCTAGACATATATATATTCTAAGGTAAAAAATATGAAATCAGCTTATAGTATAAAGCTTTTCTGGTAGAATTATTTTCTTTATAGAAAACGGCCTGAATTGGATATTTATAACTTATAAGAGCCTTGTTGACAACCTGTGAAATGCTGAAATTCTGTTAAGAAATAAATGATGTCGGATAAAAGCTTTAATATAATGACTAAAGTTTATTTATATATTGCCATGACAACCCTAGGTTAGAACATGGCGCCCTTAGGTGTAGGTGGGATCCGGAAGCTTTTTTCGTGTCCGGAATTCGGTTGAACGTGAAAATTGATCATCAGCATACGGAGGTACGTGTATGTCTGTTTCAGTTACAAAAATAAACATCACATGTAGATTTGGAATTTTTGATTCTAGGCTTTTTTTATTATCTTCGTTTTTTTTTTATACCGCTATTTTTTTATGTAGGCCGAGGATTTTTTTATTTAGAGGTCAGTCATAGCTTAGTTTAGATTCTACTTATTTGGTAGCTAACTCGCCAGGGTAAGCGAGTGTAGAGAGAATCTACTTCCATGCATCATAGACTTTAATTTCGAGTAACTTTACCAGATGTCCTTGATAAAATTATTCAAAGCCAAAGTCAAAGCCATTTATTCAATTTAGGCCCTATTAGGGGAACTAGTGAAGTTACCACCAGTTCGTAAGTCGGCCTTCAACTGAGAAGAACAGGCAAAAAACTCAGCAAGGTAACATTTTTCCTTTTAATAATTTTTCAATTCAAAAGTTTGTGTGAATATTATGTATAATGAATGACTCAATTTATTTGGCACGTAATTAATCTATATCATCATGCAATCAATGATATGCTAAACATATGAACCTTATTATAAAGTAATAAGGTTAATTTTTGTAATCACTTATGTCTGGTTTCAATAAACAAAAACGAATCGTTTTGCTTACCAATGGTAGGTTTTTTTATTGCCAAACTGGGCATTCAACTGTCGCAGATATCAAGCTATATTTTACGAACAATAAGATATCTTATTTTTGTCCCAAAAACATCCTATCGTGGACCGAACGCACGTATAACATAACTCATAAGTCACATAATCTGTAGTTATAAACCAAGTTTCTTAACATTTTTGTATCCTTGAGTTAGTAAGTAGGTATGTTATTGATTTAGGATTTTCTTTGCCAAATTGCTTCTAGCCTTTTCACATACATTTTTTATTAGCCATCAGCTATAAGGAGGATCATTAAGTTGGTGTTATGTAGATTATAGCTAGTAAATAAAATATGTATAAGTTACGGCTAAAAGTCGAAGTGGGGCTACACCTAGGTTTAGCTGGATAAAACTAAAAGCAAAAGTCAACTGGCTACAACTAGATGTATATTCCACCATCGCAACTCTCGGCACCGACGGGGAGTCCATCCTCACACATTGAAACCAGAATTGTTTCGAACTGTGCGGGCTAAAAGAAGTTTTCTTCCGCGGACGTTCCGAATATGGAATGAGCTCCCCGCCGTGGTTTTCCCAATAGAGTACAGCATGGGGTTTTTCAAAATGGGTGTGAAGAGATTTCTTCAGGGTCGGCAACATGCGAGTGATATCCCTGGTGTTGCAAGTGTCCATAGGCTACGGTAACTGCTTACCTTCAGGCGGGCCGTATGCTTGTTTGGTTTTAGTGATTCAAAAAGAAAAAAAAAATTAGTCAATTCTCAGAGGCTAAAATTAGGCAAGGAATTTCAATGTAGATGTAGAGACGCGAATGAAGCGCTCGTGGTGTAGAATGATCAGCCGTTCTTATTTGATAGGCAAAGTTAAGCTATCACTGATGAGGCCAGTACCTGGATAGGTGACCGCATAGTGGTATTTCAACTCGTGCTTTGGAAGGTACGTAAAGCCGTTGGTCACGGTTATCACTTAATTGTGATAGTCGTTAAACTAGTAGAAGGTCTTCTAGGTGGCTTGAAAACTCCAACAATAAGTATATCCACTATCCTACATCTACCGAACCGCAGTGGATATGCGTAGTGGAGTATCTGCCTATTCCCTTTCATCCTCATTTGTGAAAGGTTGCCTATAACAATAATAAATATCCTGGGACATTCCTCACACAAGGTCACCTGATCCCAAACTAAGCAGAGCTTGTACTATGCTCAGCAATGGGATATTATAGGCTGATGATGATGATGATGATGGTAGAGACAACTGTAAAGTAATAAGAGCCTTATCAAGGCATACTGAATGACCTGCTTAGACCGAGATGTGATTGTGAGAAGAATTTTCCAGGATATTTATTATTAGAATTGAATGTTAGAACGCGCTTATCTGAGGAACTGCCAGTAAACATTTTTGCGTAAAGTTTATTTCGGAACGTTGTATAACCTTGTAGCTCAGATGAAATACAGGTATAATAGCTCAGTGGTAGCGACTTCGAATACTGTACCGACCTACCGAAGGTCCCGGTTTCGAATCCTACAATGAGCTTTTGGTGAACGAAACCATAGCACGGCAGCAGGGTACTTTTTAATACCCGCCTGGCTGACTACCACCCTTATATTGAAAATCTATCGCCAAGTACCTGCCGATGTGTTTTGATAGCTGCACTTGTCTATATATAAGGTGTAACGGAAAGGGTATATACATCCGAAGGGGGTGAAGACTACATCAGGTACAGACTCTCTATAAAAAGTTTCAGATCAAAATACATTACTAAAAAATTCAAACAAAATTTTTTAATTCAAGTTTTTTGAATTAAAATCATAACCAACATGTCACCGGTCAATGAGGGTCATTGTCATTTTGCGTCCCTTACTAATATTAATATAAAATTTTATCTTCCGCGATCTGTGCGTCTCGTACCAAAAAAGTGGATTACTGTAATGTATATACAGTTTCCGTTACACCCTGTATAATAAAACAAGCTAGATTTGCACTGATATCCCAGTAGGGTCCTAATAGAAAACTAGATTTTAATTCAATTTGTATTGATGTACATAACACCGCTGTGTACACTCAAAGTGATGACGGATTCTGATTGATATTGGATGGATATTGAAACGTTTTATTTTAACTGATTTATCGGACACGCTTCTATTTTTATCAATATTTGTTCTGCGATGATATAAATTTAATTTTTTGATGCCACCATCAAAAATTTATTGTTTTTAATAACGCAGAAATATTGATAATGAATGATAGAGTATTCCCATTTGAGGACTGATATTTAGAGCACCGAACCATATTTTGGGTCGGTGCTAAGGCTAGGGAAGGCTAAGGAAAGGCTAAGGAAAGGCTAGGGAAATAGCCTTCCTTAAGTGAGCGATTAAATATAATAAACAAGGGATCAGCTAAAGCACTGGCACATTTAGAAATAAAAAACGGGGGTATTTTGTCGCTACCAGATCCCTTCTTGACGTCCAATTGCTTTAGGGATTTTAAAATCTGATCTTTAGATATCTCCAATCGATATACGTGCCTGATATCACTACCACATGGAACAGGCAATTCGACATGAGGATATGAACTTGCGGGTGGAGAAAAAACATTTTTGAAAAACGAGCTAAAAGCATTCGCGATAGCAGGGCCGTCAAAATATGTTTTATCATTATACGTTATTTTCGTTGGATAAGTAGATGCATGATTACGTTTCGATTTTATATACGTCCAGAAATGCTTAGGGTTACTCAAGATAGATTGTTGAGTTGTGTCAATATATTTATTATAACATTCTTTTTGGTATACAGAAGCACGTTTCCGAAGTAAGGAGAAAGTATTATAATCGGAACTATTACCATATTTTTTCCAGATTTTATGTGCCTTATTTTTCTCTTTCAAGATTTTAATTAAGGGTTTGTTGTACCACGGAGGATAACCTTTATTTTGCATCGTGGTAATAGGTATATTTTTTTCCATACTAATATTTAAATGCATGTAAAAGAAGTCAACCGCGGTGTCAATGTCCCCGGAGTATAAATAAGATTTCCAATCAATACTATTTAGATATTTATTTATTTCGTCAAAGTTAGCACGATTAAAGTGGAATTTTTTCATAGGCGCACACTTGAGTGGCGTGATATTAATATTTAAGTCAAGCTTTAAAGGAGGGTGGAAGGTGTCGACAATAGATAAGGGCCTATCACATAGTATGACCTCCGAATCGATGTTAGAAAATATTAAATCCAAAGTGTTGTTGCAGCTATTTTTAAGATATGAGCATTGTCGTAGGTTATGCAAAGATAATTCATTTGTTAATAGTTCAGCCATAGTTTGTAGTTCTGAAGAACCCTGCTTTAAATAAATAGGACCGTCGATAGTCCACTGTATGTTGGACAAGTTAAAATCGCCTGTGATTACGTAGTAATCATTTGGATTAATGTTGTTGGATAACGCGTTCAAAAAGGAGTTAATATCTCGAGTGTGCATATCGTCAGTGCGGCTGTGTTTCGAAGATTTACCTGGAATATATGTGGTTATAATGTGTAAGTTAGTATCTATCGAGACGGCAGCGGAGGGGGCACGCCGCCCGCGCCGGTGCAAGCTGGCCAGTGCACACAGTTGAGTAGAAATCATGCGGCTAGGTATAGTTACCCATAAACTCTCGGTTGAGCCACTCGGCTGCTGCCAAGAGTCATTAATATACGAACTAAGATTGCGGCGAATAATAATCGCGACCCCCCCGCCCAGTGACTTACCGGTACTCGACGAAACACGGTCCTGTCTAAAAACCATGTAACGATTATCACATATTTCTGCATCTAAAATTCCGTCATGATGCCATGTTTCCGTCAAAATAATAATGTCGTAGTTATTATTTAGTATTTCTAGATACAAATTATTAAGTTTAGTGCGTAGGCCCCTCGCATTTTGGTAGTATACTGATATAGGTGTGGAGTTGAATGTTAAATCGCGTAATAAATATAACGTAATGACAAAACAGATAGGATGCCTGTACGATAGTGATATATTTTCATGTGTATAATTATAGGTCCTGTAAATAAGGTTATTGTAAAACGTGTATAAATATCAAAATTAAGCAATAAGAACAGTTTGTTGATAATGATAACTGGGTGAATTATAATCGATGAAGAAAAAGTAAAAATAAAATTATATGGATGATTCTGCAATAAACTGTATAATTTGACATGAATATCAAATAAATTACATTGTTTATGTTGGGGATCATTAAAAATGGATGATTGAGCTATATTTAATAGTATAAAAATTGGCGATATGGTAAGAGCAAGTGTCTGTATTATATTCTTATAGTATATTATATACATGTAGGTAAAGTGGAATTTTATATCTGTGTAAGTGTGAGTGTGAAAGTGTTGTGGTTGTGTGTGAACTGTACATTGAGATTTATGATAAATGTAAGCAAAATTATAATATTCTAATTTACAAAATAAACTTTTTTTAGTAAGAAAAGAAATAAGAGGTATATTTAGCAACTTAAAATTACCTAATTTAGTTTTTTTAAGTCCGATTCCGAGTTTATAAGTATATGAGGTGATGTTTCGTTTCGGCGTACATAAATTTTGCAGTTTTTTAGCCAAATAAACTTGAAGCCGAGTTCGGTTGCCCTCGTGCGGCATATTTTGTATAGCTTCTTATTGTCTTGAGTAAGATGCTCATTCACGAAAATCTTCTTAGGCTCGCCTGCATAACCTAGGTCTCCCGTAGTGATTCCTCGAAGTTTTTTGACTCCAGTAATAAAATTGTCTTTGGAGGTCCGATTTTTCATTTTAACGATAACGTTGCGGGGACGCCCTTTCTCGGGATTCATTGCTTGCACCCTTGTACAACTCACGATGTCATCCTTGCCCAGAACAACACTTGTCAAACCTGCAATGTTTATGGCGATGCGGGTGAGGTCCTCATTTTTATTTTCCGGAACTCCAACTAGTTCAATGTTCAGCTGACGTACCCATTGTTCATGTTTTTTATTATCCTGAGTGAGCTTTTCTACAGATGTCTGCAACTGAGCGATTAAACTATTTTGTTGCTTCAGTTTATCCTTGGTAGTGTCTGCTTGTTTTTGTAGGTTATCAATACGACTGGATGAGAATTCAATTGAACTTTGCATTTCTGTAATTGTTACAGAAGCTTCCTTTTGTGTGTTGTGAACATCAATTAAGGTTTTCTTTATAGATAATTGGTCCTGAGAAAGGTTCTCGAAAGTAGATTTTAGAGTATTTACTTGCTCCTTTATAGATTAAACTTCATCACATATTTTCTTAGTATTCACATCTTGAGAGTTCTTAAAATCCGTAAGAAATGCCATGATCTCATTTCTAAATTCTGAAAAATCATCCGTTAGTTTTCGTTTTGAGCCTCTGAGGGTAACATTTTGTAGTCGCGCCGTCGCCGCCGCCGCCGCCGTGTCGGACTCGAGTTTCGATAAGTCCGGTTGGGAGCCACCGTAACCAGCATTATCACTAGGCGGAGATCTTTGCATGCTCATTTTGGTATCAAGGGTGGGACCCGTACACAAGTACACAATAACACAACCTCCACGTACCACAAATTTGTTAAGACTTAATGATCACACACTGCAATAAGTTATCGACTATATACCGTATGAATAGGGTGCAAATTTGACCGCGCGAATTAAAGTAAATTTAATAATGAGTGACCACGTCCACTCCGTAGCAACGTACGACGTTTATGCACTAATGCACGTTTCGGAAGGTTGAAATTTTATCCTTATAGCTACTTAATTAATCGAAGTAAATAGCTAAAAGAACATGCAGTTCAATTCAGTTTATAATCTTGTTGCATGTATTAGGTTAATGGTAGACTAAAATACGGGGTAAAATCGGTTTTTTACCTATATGCTGAGGATATGTAGGTAACCTACCCAGAATTTTTTGAAGTCGACTCGTAGTTTTAGCCTCAGGAGGCTTTTACACCTTACGCAAATCAGCAAAAGTTAATCTCAACGCAATAAAGTATATCTCAGCTGGATAAAGTATATCTCAACTGGATAAAGTATATCCCAGCTGGATAAAGTATATCTCAACTGGATAAAGTATATCTCAGCTGGATAAAGTATATCTCAGCTGTATAAAGTATATCTCAACTGGATAAAGTATATCTCAACTGGATAAAGTATATCTCAACTGGATAAAGTATATCCCAGCTGGATAAAGTATATCTCAACTGGATAAAGTATATCCCAGCTGGATAAAGTATATCTCAACTGGATAAATTATATCTCAGCTGGATAAAGTATATCTGAACTGGATAAAGTATATCTCAACCGGATAAAGTTTATCAGTAAACGCTAATATCGCGTTTGCGAAAGATATTATTCTTATATTACTGGTATTTTTAAATATTGTTCATATAACTATGTTGGATATTTATTTAACTACAAGCTAAACTTGATGGGACTGTTTTTTCATTAGCTAGATAAATCTCGGGTAAACTATTCATCTGATAAGTCTATATACAACTGTCAATTAACAGCCAGGTGAGACTTATCTGGTCGTTCAAAAATCGGAACTTTAATTTGACTGTTAGAAACTAATATTAGACAAAAAGACATTCACGAAGCGTCGCCTAGCAAGAGCTAGAACAACAGTCGTGTGTAGTTCGCAATGGTTTGTCCTCCTAGAGTCCACTAGCTCTAGTTTTTCATTTTTTTTAAGGTGGCAAACAAGCTTACGACCCGCCTGATGGTAAGCAGTTACCGTAGCCTATGGACGAAGTTAAATAAGCATGACGTAAGATTGGTTGACCCAAATAAATAAAACAAACCAAAACTCGTAATTTCAAAGCAATAAAGTGAGTCTAGTGAACTGGACTCGATCCAAATCCATACAAGATATTGTCTAGCATACATTTTACTATCGAGCCATCTATCGACACATGAATAAAGAATTATGGGAAAGTTATTTATAGGTATATATCACAAAGTACTATAGGTTCAGATAAAAAAATAATATCGCAGTAGGGGAGACCAGGTACAAAAGTAACACTTTGTACTTTTGCTTCGATTTCTAGCTATTAATTATTTTATTTTTATTTATTTATTTAACATGATATTACACAGCATTTAACAGATAATTATAAGAATATAGAACTTATATTACTAATACATTTGCCAATAATGAATATACAGAGTGTATTTCGCATGGTAACGCAAACTTCGCGAAAAGGCTACACCTAATGCCACTAATCAAATTGTGAAAGTCATTCACCTCGCTAATGATCGGTTATAGAAATTGTCATTTTCGAGCGCGCAATGTATTGTGAACACCGCGATTTAAACGCGCGATAACGTTGTGCCTACGTAGTATGTCGCTGACTGCAGGCGAATATCGCCAACAACAATAATACCTACACCGTTTCTAGTTTTATTTACATTGCTACTTTTAGTGAAAGTAATGAATTAATAACTTATTTATTTTAAATCTCTTTGGGTTAGGTAAGAATAACGATTATGAACAGTCTAAAGTAAAAAAAACTAAAAAAAAAAATTAAAAAATTTGGGAAAAACCGACGAAAAATTCCAACATGGGGGGGTCCAGAATCATGTCCTGGACCCATGGTATCCGTTTGTGCGGCGATGTCCCTTACACCCTGTATACTTTGTAACTTAAAATTATTTAACTAAATTATTGGTGGGTAGGAAAATATAAAAGAAACTACAAACAAATAAAGTAAACGGTCGTCGCATCATGTGGGTGTGTGGGGGTGTGTGGGGGTATGTGGGGGAGTGTGGGGGTGTGTGGGGGTGTGTGGGGGTGTGTGGGGGTGTGTGAGTGTGTGTGAGAAGCGTTGAGTGACGAGTACCTGCCTGAGCAGGACATAGTAGGTTGTTTGTTCACAATAATAAATAAAGCACAGTTTACATGTCGATTTATTTTTAATAACTTTTTTATTAAAAAGTTTACCAAAAATAAAATTATATTCAATAATAATCATGTATAATAAATTGAAATTAAAATATTAATGAAACAGGTGTTAATTTTATTGTTGAAAACTTTCTTCGTGGTACAAAATAACTTATTGAAGGTACGTGGGATGCGAATTGAAAGTCTGTTAGCGGAATAATTGGTACGTGCTGTAGGGACATTAAAAAGTTTATTATTATGCAGGTGAATCTTTTTTCCAGCCAGTGTGGGCAACTTCTGAACTACAGGTCTTAGAGAAAAACGCTGAAAGGAACTCCGAGCTGAATATTGAAGGAAATAAAAATGCCATTAAAATTTATTACATTTTATACAGCCTTTGTTACTTTTATCCCCGGTCTTCCCTACTTAATGATACTGGTAGTACTTATGACACTGTTGCCCATTTTCACCACCAAGGTTTATCAGCGGGGCTACCCCGTTAGTCAATCTTAATGCACTACATTAAAGTGGGCTTTATTGAAACCCCATTATCTTGACACTTCCATCGCAACTAAATATTACAGATTCTTTAAAACAGTGTTTTTCAATGTTATTGATTTCGCGACCCCCTTACAAGTTGAAAAATTCGGGCGACCCCCTTGTCAGACAGACAAAGAAATTATAAAGTCAAAGTCAAAGCCATTTATTCAATTTAGGCCCCAGAAGGGCACTTATGAAGGTCATATTTACTGAAGTTACCACCGGTTCGCAACTCGGCCTTCAACTGAGAAGAATCCGGCAAGAAACTCAGCAAGGTTACATTTTTTATATATTTTTTGGACAATCTGACTATGTTTGGCTTTTTTTTTCCAAATAATTAACAATAAAAAGATATACCTAAGCATAGATACAGACGAAAAAAGAACAAGAAAATAAATAAAAAATAAATAAAATATAAATTAAAAGACTACGATAATGTTTTTTTTTAATTTTAATACCTTTACTTATTAGTCTGCAAGAAGCCGCGAGAGGTTTGCAACTAAGTAAGAGGTAAGTTGGACGCCCGCTTGCGCGAAGTCTACCTTGCCTTTTTCTTTCTGCCGGCAACCCCTCGACTAAGGTTTCACGAACCCCTAGGGGTCGCGACCCATAGATTGAAAAACACTGCTTTAAAAAAAATTGCCGCCTGCATGCACCTCTAGTGATTTCGTTGAGTAGTTTTGAGGTTAGGTCAGCCGTGGGCATTTTTAGATTATCTGCCATAAATTAAGCCATGTTTATGTTACCCCATGAGATTCACTGATTTAGAATAAGTCGTAAAACGTTAAGCAAAGATTATTTCATGCACGACACAGCCATAATTTAAACATAATCTGAACAAAGTACCATCGTACAATTTCCGAATATTGTAGCGGAAGTAAGAAATGACGCCATAACCCATTTATAGTTTCATCGAAAGGCACAAGTTAGACAAAAGAAAAATCATAAAGCCCGGAAACTATCCGTATAATAAAATCAACTCCAAAATGGGTTTGCACTAAAATGCATACTATGTAGGAACTTTAATTTGACAGTTACAAACTAATACTAGACAAACATACATTCACGAAGCGTCGCCTAGCAAGAGCTAGAACAACAATCGTGGTTTGTCCTCCTAGAGTCCACTAGCTCTTGTTTGTAATTTTTTTTCCTTTTTTTTAACGTGGCAAACAAGCATACGACCCGCCTGATGGTAAGCAGTTACCGTAGCCTATGGACGCTTGCAACACCAGGGGTATCACTCGCGCGTTGCCGACCCTGAAGAAATCTCTACACGCCCTTTTTGAAGAACCCCATGCTGTACTCCATTGGGAAAACCACGGCGGGGAGCTCATTCCACAGTCCAAGCGTCCGCGGAAGAAAACTCCTTTGAGCCCGCACAGTTCGAAACAACTCTGGTTTCAATGTGTGAGGATGGACTCCTCGTCGATAGCGAGAGTTGCGATGGTGGAAGGTAGCCATGGGCATCAAGTCGAACAATTCTTTAGAATACTCTCCATTGTACAAGCGGTAGAACACACATAAGGAGGCAAAGTCTCTCCTCAGACTAAGGAGCTCTAAACCGCTTGTGAGCTCGGGATCGTCAACAATTCTGATGGCATGTCGCTGAACCGAGTCTAAAGGCCCAAGCAGATATATTAACTTGTCGATACTGTGTAAATAACATGAATCGGGTGTTCGAGTTACAGTCTTTGCCCGATGAGAAGTACCGAGTCGCTCTATTGAGCACACAGAGTTGTAGTCCGACATTTCAATGTAATATAACATATGTATACAAATCTTGAAAGAAACTCCATCGTGTCCCCAAGTAAGCATAGGCGATTGTGTTTATCCCCACTTTGGCCACTCCAAACTCCAAAGAGAGTCTGTGTTTATCTCCCCACTTGGGTATATCGCTCGGGCATTGAGATTTTACGACTCGAGCACATTCAAGTATGGACATACCAACACAATCCCTTTCAGACCCTTCGTAGCAATTTGTGCAATTATTCAGCTTTATTTTTCTGTTGTTTGCTCAATTTAGGTTTAAGTGTTTTGGGTTTTTGTGATTATGTCATTGTTTATCTTGCGCGGATTTTGTATATTAGTTTAATCCTAACTTCCTAACGTAATATTATAAATGCGAAAGTGAGTTTGTTTGTTTGTTACGCCTACACGCCTCAATTACGCGACGGATCATCATCAAATTTTGCATGCAGATAGCCTATGGTATGGAGAAGGACATAGGCTACTTTTTATCCCAGGAACGCGGGTGAAACCGCGGGGGATAGCTAGTTTGATGATATTTTTAAGGTAGAAATGATTGGAGCATTCAGATCTAATTATATACGCTATTTTTATCTATGTAAGTAAGGCTTGAGATGGTCTTTGATCTCGGCTGATAAACCAATTTGGGTAATCAAATGTCAACCATATCAAATGACTTCACAGCCTATAGTCTAGCTAATGGAAGCATAATTATTGTAACTATAATTAGGATTGAAGTTAGACTACTGGTGGTTGAACAGTTTGATCAGGTTGATTGTACTCTAATTCACTCATGTAATAATATATCGTTGCTTTATTGTTATATGAGTATTTAGCTGCCTTACGCTCCGTGGTTTCATCCGCCTTATAATTTTACTAGCTTCTGCTTGCGGCTTCGCGTGGCCTACAGGAAACAAATGACATATTTTTCTACAACAATAAAACAAAACAACTTCATCCCGCTTCGAGGGTGGTATTATTAAAAACGCTGAGACACGTATACATTAATTTTTAATCTTCAGCCTAAACATAACATTTGAAGATCCTATCCTCGAAACTGACGGACTTTCATACCAACTTTAATTCCCTATTTTACCCCCTTAAGGGTAGAATTTCGAAAAACCCTTTCTTACTGGATACCTACTCTTCACAAAGAATATACCCTCTAAATTTCATGTCTCTAGGACCAGTGGTTTAGGCTGTGCGTTGATATTATCAGTCAATCAGTCAGTCAGGACTTTGAATTTTATATAATAAAAAATAATAATTCAATAAGATAGATTGCCTGCGATCGCGATGCGGGAAAATATTGGTCTATGTTTTTGTCCGTGTTCTAAGCTCTATCAAAAATGTATCATATACGATCCCATAAACTCAATCATCCACTTTGGAGTTACCTTCAGGAAAATGTTCATACAAACGGTTTTTATATATATATATATACTAGCAGCGAAACCCGGCGTTGCTCGGGTTAAAATACATCGCATGTTTAATGGTATAAAAAATATATAAGGATACATTTTTTAACATATTATAGATTTCTATTTTCTATATTGAGAGACTTTCCAGAACATATAGTTTATTATTTTTTTTACTCGACTGCAATCACAATTGAACTGACGTAAAGTCACTGAATTTCGATTTATATACCGACATTTCCAGTATTAGATCATTCTAGAATATTTAGATGTACATCACTCCGTTTTACTCATTTTGGAACTTTCTAGATCATTCAAGAAATTACTCGAACATTCTAAATCGATCATAATCAATTGCACTCATTTTGGAACTTTCCAGATCATTCGGAAAATTTCTAGAACATTCTCGATCATTCTAAAATGATCATAATAAATTGCACTCATTTATGAACTTCCCAGATAATTCGGAAAATTTCTAGAACGTTCTCGAACATTCAAACTCGATAATAACAGTTTTGGGACATTTTGGAACTTTCTAGATGAAGCCAGAAATTTGTAGAACTTTCTCAAACATTCTATATCGATTATAATAGTTTGCATTCATTCTAGAATTTTCTAGATAATTCCAGATATTTGTTGAACTTTCTAGAACAATCCAGATAAATTATAACCGTTTTACTCATTTTGGAACTTTCTAGATCATTGTACCCTCGTACCCCACTTATCGCGAGCACAAACTTAATTACCAAAGTTCCGCACAAACAAACAAAGCAATTTGTAACCAGTCGTGTATTGTACATAACGAAACTTATAAGTGGCCCTACCATCCCTCAGTCTCGAGAAACGGCAAGATGAACGATGATCACTTATTAGTTCATTTATTTGTTTACTTAGATAGTTACGAATATCGATGATAGATTAGTTCTATCCTTTGAATTCTATCATTTGTTGAACTTCAAGCTTGAAGAGTCACAGGATGGGTGATCAAGTGAAATGTTTTCTTAGTGGATGTCTACATTATAAGGAACCTGGGTACAAAACTTCTAGACACTGGCCCCGATTCTGTTGTTTACAATCATGAAGCATTTACAACTAAACAAATTTTAGTCTCACTATGTATCTTTCTAACAAAGGGCATAAGAAAAGGATGTAAGAAATGTAGTCCTGTCAAATTAGTCCAATGCTTGTTTTCAATATAAATTTAGTCGCCATCTATCGCGGTTACGTCTAAATACCCGCAAATGCAGACTACAAAGACTAATTTGACAGCTTTAAATAATTTTTCAATAATATTTGTAAGAAAGAGATGTGATGTGTCTAATACAAAGATTTTCATACGGCATCGTGTCTAATGTTAGTTTAGTGCGATTTACAACAGAATCGGCACCACTGAGGTTTTATTTGTACGTCAATCAGTCCTTTTCACTTCTTATATTATCTTCTTCTTCTATTATCTATGTTATATTGATAGATAGATATAGATGAAGTTTCACAAAGTCAAAGTCAAAGTTAAAGCCATTTATTTAATCCTACCAAAAACATTTTTATGTAAAAAAATCCGCCAAGACATATGGCTCGTACTGTTAAAAAGTTATCAGATCTCATGTAGAGCCAAGCTTATAACTCCACATGCACTTACTCTACAAGCCCTAACTTCACAAACTCTACACACCGTAGTCAAAATATGTGGCTTGGCCGTTTTGCTACCGTCACATGGGAGTAAGATGAAAAATGTATTCACTGTTCATTACTTTCTTGTTATTCAATAGTTATTGTAGTAGTGAAACGGCCAAGCCACATATTTTGACTACGGTGTGTAGAGTTTGTGAAGTTAGGGCTTGTAGAGTAAGTGCATGTGGAGTTATAAGCTTGGCTCTACATGAGATCTGATAACTTTTTAACAGTACGAGCCATATGTCTTGGCGGATTTTTTTTACATAAAAATGTTTTTGGTAGGATTTCGCTTCTTTTTGTAAGTTGCTTATGTTTTTTTTTTATTGAAATTTCCAAGTTTTATAATTTTTTTGTTGTTGGTGTACTAATACAAGCTTACATACCAAATTTCAGCTTTCTAGGACTACAGGAAGTACCCTATGAGTTTTGATGATCATCAGTGAGTCAGTGACGAAATCGGGGTTTTTTAGATATTAATAAAATCTAAAGTATATGAGCTTTGTTATTGAAACTTGATATGTTTAATAAGTTCACTATCGACATCATGTCCTGAGAATTTTGTTTATCTGGTATAATCCAAACCCAAGTTATGAGGGTTCAAAAAAACGACGAAGCGCTTCGAGAAAAGGTAGGTAGTGCCCTTTCGCTTCGCTTGGCTGTCTTGGCGGGGGGCACTTCCGTGCCCCCAGATTTAGGCCCCAGAAGGGCACTTATGAAGGTCACATTTACTGAAGTTACCACCGGTTCGGAACTCGGCCTTCAACTGAGAAGAATCCGGCAAGAAACCCAGCAAGGTTACATTTTTTATATATTTTTTGGACAATCTGACTATGTTTAGCTTTTTTTCACATGGGTAATCCTACTCATAGAGTAGTTTCATAGTCAGAGGGTAGTTTTGCCTCTTTTCCGAGGGATCTAAAGTTTTCCCGGACAAAATGTATCCCTAAGTTTATTCCAAGTTATGATCCATGAATTTACCGTAAAGCACTATTAACTTTGCCATCACATAAATATAAGTAACATTTTAGTACAGAAAGCTTACGACATTAACGAATATTTAAATGACTGCAATGCTTAGGTGTAGAGCTCGCTCTTTTAGAAGGCATCTTATGTAATAAATCTGAGTTTGTTTTGAAAAGAGTAATTGCTGAGTTTATTGCCGGCTCTTTTCAGCAAAAGCAACATTCTGAACTGTGCGTTAGAGTCTAACAATTCAAGTGCCTGTGAAGGATATTTTGAATGAATAATACCCAATATTAGGCCTTTACCTATGAAATTGCCGTTTTGTATGAAAAAATTTAAACGATTTTTTTTCATGTATTTTTTATATGTATTAAACGAAGTAATCACCCATGCAATCAATGCATCTTTGCCAACGCAGTGGCAGTTTATTGATGCCCTTCTTAAAGAAATCAGCTGGACGGGAGGCAACAAATTCTTCAAAGGCATTTTGTACTGCCTCTCGGGCTCTAGTTATCCAAATTCTGGAAAAAGTAGTAGTCTATAGGCGCAAGATCTGGTGAGATTTTGATTTGAAATGGCCAGTACTGCAGAACGGTAATTTCATAGGTAAAGACCTATTATTTATTTAATTTGATTTGATTTACCGAATATAATTTTATATGGTATGATGGAGTAACAAACATACATACGTACTCACATATATATTATTAGCAGTAAGGACAACGTGCAATATCGCCCTAACACAAAATGCTTGCATGAATACGCTTTTGTCCAGCCAGACTAGCAATTTGCAGTATGTTACTAGTTTTTGTAATATTTTTTCTCTGAACAAACAATGTGATTGTAGCTCTTCGTGTGAACATAATAACATTTTGGGAAAAGGTTACCCTACTTTACATTTACCGAGGTAATTTGTTTTGTATTTAATTTACATAACAAAATATGACCATAAATATCTTTTAACAACGTAAAGACTCGTAAAAAATATAGTGTAAAAGTGTACTATAACTTACCTTTTAAAATACACTGCAATATTCAATGATATACAGGGTGTTGTTTTGGTCGGCGACAAGTGACCCAGGAGCGGTAGTACAAAATATATATACCCCAAAAATGGACTTAATTCCATTAAATACTGTAAATATGTTGAGAAATACCTTATTCAATTTGAAATAAAATTACCGCAAAGTATGGTTACTAGGCACGTGCACAGACTAGAGCTAGGCGCAAGCCGCCATCGGCCCACCCCATTACTCCCTCGTACTCCCGTTGAGTATTATGTCTACACTTTAGCTTATTACATGATTTTAAAATTTTTATTTTTTTATTTTTGTTATTAAAAAAAAAAAGTATTTTTTTTATATTTTTTTAGCACCAGTATCATTTGTATTATCGACCCTGAGTCGCTCGTCGCTGACCAAAACAACGACCTGTATACATTTACTTAAGTATTTTTCATTATTTAAGTAAAGTAATGCCACCCTATGTAAGGACGTATTTACAAAATATTGAGAAATTAGCTGTTTTCCGATCCATTTACCGATGAATCCATTGAAATTTGCCAAATTTTGCGGGTACCTAATGCTTCAATATACCTTTGCCTGTAGTTGGTATAAACAGTTTTTTCAATTATCATACTTTTCATACAATAAAATTGGTTTTCCGTACCCTCCTCCCGTGAAAACTACGAAAACAGGCCGAGTTACGATCCAAATATCTCAATAATTTGGAGATTTTAACGAGTAAAAAAAATACTCTAATAAAATAGAAATAATCAAGATTAATTCCTAAAAAGGAAATCCGCATAAATATCGACCAAACCTCAAAAAAAATTAAAACATTTTTGTAAATTTTTCACCATTTATCCAAAATTTTGCTAATTCACGTCAAACTTGACGTCTATGAAATAAGGGTTTGTTTCCTTTGCTCTGTCTGAGTTTTGATGTATAAAGTAACGAACATTTCAAATGAACTCTCAGTCAGCGCCCGTGCGCCGTCGTGAGACTACCTCTATGTCGCTAGCCAGCAGCCGTTCACAAAAAATAGATCGCTGTGCAGACACAAACAATTTTACCGTTGATACTTGATATTTGTGAGCGAAAATGAAATTTTATTTTATATTACGTCAGTTTTGTATACAGAATTACCCGAGTAAAGCCGATATGTCGTGTTTGGGCTCCTTTTTTTAGTAGTGATGAGAGCATAGAACAAAAAAAACTGAACTGACCTAATGATGGTTCTTGGAGACTGGTACTGGAACTCCTTGATGGGTTGGGATAGAAATGTCGTGTTTGGGCTCCTTTTATTAGAAGTGATGAGAGCTTACAACAAGACATACTGAACCGACATGATGATGTTTCTTGGAGAATGCTACTGGAACTCCTTGATGGATTGGGATAGATATGTCGTGTTTGGGCTCCTTTTGTTCGTAGTGATGAGAGCTTACAACAAGACAGACTATACTGAACTGATGATGGTTCTTGGAGACTGCTACTGGAACTCCTTGATGGATTGGGATAGATATATCGTATTTGGGCTCCTTTCGTTCGTAGTGATGACAATTTACAATAAGACAGACTGAACTGACCTGATGATGGTTCTTGGAAACTGCTACTGGAACTCCTTGATGGGTTGGGACAGAAATGTCGTGTTTGGGCTCCTTTTGTTAGTAGTGATGAGAGCTTATAATAAGACATACTGAACGGACCTGATGATGGTTCTTGGAGACTGCTACTGGAACTCCTTGATGGATTGGGATAGATATGTCGTGTTTGGGCTCCTTTTGTTAGTAGTGATGAGTGCTTACAACAAGACAGACTAAACTGACCTGATGATGGTTCTTGGAGACTGCAACTGGATTTCCGTGATAGATTGGGAATTTGGGATAGATAGTATGTCATGAATTCATACTTTTTTTATACCACTAAAGTGTCAAACAAGCATATGGCCCTGATGGTAAGCGGTTTCCGTAGCCCATGGACGCTTGCAACTCCAGTCCAGGGGAATCACTCGTGCGTTGCCGACCCTGCCGAAATCTCTTCACACCCTTATCATACTATACTGTACTGTGCTATGTTATACTCTACTATAAAATGTTTTCAATCAATCTCACACCCACATTTATAATCACAAATATATTCCACTAAGGAGTTCCAGTGCCTGCCTACCCTCTTACTCTATCATCAGACCTTGAAAACTATATATTGTCAAAAGTAGTCAAAACCAACAACCCCAAACACGGCTAGGATATGTTGCTCCGCTATGATGTTCCATTGCCTACCCTCCTACTCCATCATCAGACCCTGAACACCATATATGATTAAAGTTCTTCTCATGACAATTCCAACAACCCTAATCACGGCTAACATAAGTTATTATGTCATGGAGTTCCAGTGCCTACATTTCGGATCTATTATCAGATCAGCTCGATGGTACCAAATTATTGTATTGTCTTTCGAAATACAGTAGAATCCGGTTATAGCGACGGCCAAGGGACCGGTGATATTACGTCGTACTAACCGGACGCCGTACGAAACATCTACTGCAAAAAGTCTCGTGATTTTTGATTGTTTTTGGTTTTTATTTCTATAGCAAGAAGTACGGACTGCATTATGCAAACGAGACATGATAATTTTCATCATCTCAAATTCAAATCATCTTCAAAATTAGAATGTACAAACACATTTAGCACTTCTGCAGCTTTTAGAGCTTCAGAAACACTCGGAGTGGTACAAAGTTGCATTCCAATCAGCGACGTGCCGGTAAGGGGGTTGCGCGGGGCGGATATAGCTTCTTATCTACGATTTATTTGTAAATACGTCAACGCTCGTCGTTGTAACCGGACAATTATGTTTAAAATTCCGTCGTTAAAAGCGGTTGGTCGTTGTAAACGGAGTCGTAATAAACGGATGTACTTTCATGGTGGTTCATATTAAAACCAAACATATGCCTATCCTTACGTCCCTAAAAACGGTTGGTTGTTAAATGCGAAGTCGTACTAAACGGATTACACTGTACATACACTAGCAAAGTTAATTACATACACGTGAAATTTAATAAAAGCGAAATGATAACAAAAATAGATGAAAAAAATATAATATAATGTTAAAGTATCAAATTAGGTTGATTCACTATTTTTAACGCAGCTTCTCCATGCACGTGTGTGCGTGTGGGCCTTGCAAATGTATTAGTGCGATTTGCTACCTATCAATTTTGTAAACGCGTCCTTAAAAGGTATTTTATTTTACAAACGTGCTAATATAATAAACACGTACAAAGAGTCCAATTTGTTTTTACCGCTATTAAATGTCTATATTACTGTTATTCTACAGAAAATATGGAAATTACTCTTTCACGACCTAAAAAGAACAATTATTTTTTGAATCAGGGTGAAGTAACGATCTTTTTGTGCAAAAATGTAATAATTTAAATATCATCATCATCAGCCTATAATGTCCCACTGCTGAGCACAGGCCTCCTTTCACAAATGAGGGTGAAAGGTAATGGGCAGATACTCCACCACGCGTGCCCACTGCGGATCGGTGGAGGTAGGCTAGTGGTCAACCTACTGTTAGAATTTTTAAAGCCGCCTAGGAGGCATCCAACTAGCTTAACGAGTATCCGGGACCAACGGCTTTACGTGCCTTCCGAAGCACGGAAACGGTCGATTTGAAATACCACTAGGCGGTTACCCATCCAGGTACCGACCACGACAGTGGTAGCTTAACTTTGCCGATCGATTAAGAACGGCTAATCATGCTACACCACGAGCGCTTCCCTACAATTAAAATATACATATTCTTAATTTGAATGTATTTGTTTTGTATCATTATCATATCAACTTAATACACCCGGTGGGAGGTCGTCCCGTTCGGCGCTTTCCAGTATGTGGTCGCCACTAGAGAACCTTCCTTCCCCATCGGTTATCGGCTCTTCGAGAGTTGTAGCCTGCCCATTGCTTCAGATTACTAACTCTACGAGCTATATTGGTAGTTTTTGTTCTCCTACGAATGTCCTTGTTGCAGACCCTGTCAGGTAGAGAGATTCCCAGCATAGCTCGTTCCATAGCGCACTGAGAGACTGAGCTTATTTGTTACCACATATTTGAATAGTGAATATATAAAAAAAAATGCAATGCAGTGGGCATACTTAGGTTTATACGATGATTAAAAAAATATAAAATAGTAATAAAATTTAAATAAAATAAAATAAATATCTTGGGTCATTCTTTACATACGGCTATGTGGTCCCAAACTAAGCAGCCACCATAACTTATGTACTAGTTTTTGTTTGTAAATTATGATTATATTTTTTTTTTGAAAAACTCTTCCTTATTGGATTTCGACGCCTTCAATAAATAATACCTGCGGTGTGGGCTGTGTGTTAGTTTGCCAGGTTCACTTTTCATGTAAAAAAAAATTACCGAATGTCTGCGCACGATTTTCTATACAGTTTATTCTAAAGACTTTACAAGAAAGCTGTTGCAAAGAATATAATAATGATAAGTATTGTATTTCCTATGTTTTTTTTTTGTTCTTTTCGAAAATATCGTTACCACTATGGAAGGCACTGGAGGAGGCCTATACACAATAGGGGTCCTAACCTTAAATAATAATAATAATAATTCAAGTTGTAAGTTAATCTAGTTACTACTTTTTTGTTTTATTTTTTTATTTTAATATTTAAAACTTATTTAAACATGTTATTTACTAGGGTTAAGGAATGAAAAAGGCTTTTTTATTATTTTATTATTGTATTAGAGTCCTTGTACTAAGCTGGTGTTCCTCGACAAAAGAATTAACTATTCCATTGTTAGTTCATCGACTCCTAGAACTGACGACAACTCTGAAACTCCGACACAATTTGTAATACAACTATCGCTTAGTACATTTCACTTATTCAATGTACAATTGCTTTTCTTGTAAAATCCTTGGTAATGGAAATCCATTTGAAAACTTTGGTTAACTTTCAAACGGAATTACATTTAAAAGTAAATGTATTGTTTTAATTTTATTAGGATTGTGTTTGATCGAATGTAGTCAAAAACAAAATCAGAAAGTAATTTATTCAGTTTAGGCCCTGTTAAGGCACTTATAAATGATACAGTTAAATTTACTACCGGATCGGAATAAACTTTAACTGAGAAGACTCCAATAAGAATCTAGCAAGGCATTGTTTTTTGTGGTTCTTTCTTTATCTAAATACAGTTTTTGTCACTTAGTCAGGGGAATGCAAGTGCAGAGATAAGCTACTACAACCATATATTCTTGTCATCCACGTAATGAGCCACCCTATAGTATTTAGCTTTGTTAACCTCTGCTTTATAAAATCTTTGAATTTTGGAAGACAATTAAGTTACTTCAAGTGGGATTTTAGTATATAACGTGTAACGGAAAGGGTATATACATCCGAAGGGGGTGAAGACTACATCAGGTACAGACTCTCTATAAAAAGTTTCAGCTCAAAATACATTACTAAAAAATTGAAACAACATTTTTTAATTCAAGTTTTTTGAATTAAAATCATAACCAACATGTCACCGGTCAATGAGGGTCATTGTCATTTTGCATCCCTTACTAATATTAATATAAAATTTTATCTTCCGCGATCTGTGCACCTCGTACCAAAAAAGTGGATTACTATAATGTATATACAGTTTCCGTTACACCCTGTATATAAAGCCCTACTGCCATGATTTTGTTTTCCCGCGACGTTTTTTTTATTAAGAGGACTCAATTCGTCATACTTTTCATACAAAACCTCTGTACTTATTATGGCGTTGATGAACATTTTTCGTTAGATGTTTTGAACAAATTAGCATCTTGTGCACTATATCTAGCCGTGTATCTAGGCGTAATTTAAAAAAAGTGCGAAACAAATTCAGTAAAAGCCTCCGAAAAACAGTGTTTTTGCCTGAACTTTGGCCATATCTAAAGTACCTATAAATTGTAAAAGTAAAGAAAACATTTAGATACCAGGCTTGCAAATGTATTGGAGATTCTAAATAACTAACTTATTTTTCACAAACTTGTAAGATTTTTTCACAAGAAGTATACGCCTGGAACAAGTTTTATGAATGCGAAATCATGAATGACGACCTAGCGAAGCGGCCGCGAGTGATCAGCGGAATTTACCGACTGATAACCGACGGCTCTGATGCTGTCTCTCTTTTTTCGCAGTCAAACATTACGTTGGATGAAACAACAAGCTTATAGACTATATAAGGGCCGCCTTAATAAGATTTATGCCTAAGGGCCACAGACGCCATAGTACACATGACTCTTTTAGTAGCTTATTTTGCGCCTGTATCGATGCTGTATTGAGTTTTGGCGATATACTGCGGTTGATCGTGGTGCCAAAATCGGTCGCGTTCAATCGCTGCATCGACCTTCCAAAAAGCGATATGATTACCTCGACTGGAGTTTGTACGTGCGTGGATTGAATCATTCGGACTTGATATAAAGCTTCCAAGAAGCAACTAACCATCACCTATCGCCAAAGACCGCTTTGTTTCAAGTACCGACAAAAACATATAATCAAGTTATGACATAAGCGGCGACAAAACCATATAATATTTAAAGCTTTAATTTTCTTTACGAGCATAGTTATGCACATATAATTAAACTATAAAAGGGTGTCTGTCCGGAAAGGGTCCGTGTAATTTCCTTAACTAGTCAGTTTAACATTCAACCCTGTTTCATACGGCTCATAAACGCGGTTAACTAATTACAAATGATTTTACGATTATGACAAAATATATTAATAACCTAAAGTTTAACATGCATTTCAGCGGGGACTATTGTTTCTCTCGGTATAGTTATTTCTTGATATATTAGGGTAGGGGACCCGTTACTTTCTAAGTATTTAGGTACCCCATGCTGTACTCCCTTGGGAATACCACGGTGGGGAGCTATTCCATATCCTGAGCTTCCGCGACAGGAAGACTTGAAATCTTTTTTCTGAAATCGCACGGTGCAATACCATTTTCGTTCTAATGTGTGAGGATGGACTCACAGTCGGTGGCGAGGGTTACGATGGTAGAAGGTAGCTGCAGGCATCAAGTAATTCTCCAGAATACTGTTAACGTGCATACTCACACAAATATCTTCACAGATATCCAAATATAAATGTATCTTTATAAACATGTACACTAAGTTACTTAATTATAGCTGTCTCTTGTCTGCGAACTTCAAATCACTCAAACTCAAAGATAGTGACATGGATCAACGCTCTTACACATTAACATATTGATTGGGCTTACTTTGGTGTTTACTCAGTACATTATAAATCACATAAATACCCTAATCTACTTAGAATAAACTAAGTAAGCAAAGTCAAAGGAGGTCGACATAATGAGCTTCTGTTTATGTCTTGCCTTCGCATTAAATAGATATACTCAGAAGATCTGCGCTCATTTATATGAGTACGTTCTTGCACACATAGGTGCCGTACACACCTTCACGTGGCAGATTTTTTACTTGAGGCTGGTAGCCAGCCAGGACTTACAAACCTACCTACCACCGTGATATGATTTCCTCACGATGTTTTTCACCGAAAGCTTAAGAACATTGTAGGATCGAACCCACGACCTTTGCCGATGGCCCTACGGCTGAACTATCAGTGCCTTGATTTAAGAAAAAAATTGCACTCTACACATTTTAAAACATTTGTTTATTCATATTTGTCTATGAAAATATTTTTTTTTTATGTTTAGGTTTGATTTTCCTAATAAGATTTTTTTTTTTAAAGAAAATAAATTATTTACGTTATGACGTGTGTGAATGTGGCGATATTACCCCTCCCCCCCCAGGGCATTTCTGGCAATATCGTCTGTGCCAGCGTTTCCTTTCGCCCGTAGCTCGTTGACTAGTACGCGTGTCCTGTATGTAACTACAAAAGAAAAAAAAAAGAATTCCAGGAACTGAGTTGCAATATCAGGGGTATCACTCGAGCGAGCAATAATCGTTTCACATCCATTAAGGGGTTTAGAGGAAGGGATAGTATCGTGTTCTACTTGTCTGGTACCGAGTACACTGGCATTACAGCCAGCGCCTCGGCGATCTTATTCACCCGATAAATACACCACATTCTACTAGTATGGATTATGAAATCTTTCTACATTTATCTATTTGGTGGCATTTGTCTTACTAATCTCGGCATCCTAGTTAATAAGAATGAATGATTAATGAATTGAAATTATGATTAAGTGAAGTTTGGTAATGGTTGATTCGAGTCTTCTGAAAGTGGATGCTTGATAATTTATGCATTAAATACTTTTAATAACTTTCATCATTTGATAATTAACCCTAATTTTACGAGATTTTTTAACCGACTTCAAAAAAAGGAGGAGGTTCACAATTCGGTTGTATTTTTTTTTATGTTTGTTACCTCATAACTCCGTCACTTATTAACCGATTTGGAAAATTCTTTTTTTATTTGAAAGGGTACACTTCCCGTTTAGTCCCATTGTCAGATCAGGATTTGATTACTTCTTAGTGTACTTTGAAACCGGTTAAAGTTTTTTGTGAAACAGTCCAATTATTGTCTCTCAATTGCGCTGTAATGGCTAAACAGATTTGAATACACTTGGTACTAAATGAACAGATCGTACCTTGGAAGGTACTTTGTATACCTGGAATCACTAAAATTAGTCTTGATTGCGGAAACAGCCTGGGACCAAAGCTAGGTAAATCAAAGTCAAAGTCAAAGCCATTTATTTAATTTAGGCCCCAGAAGGGCACTTATGAAGGTCACATTTACTGAAGTTACCACCGGTTCGGAACTCGGCCTTCAACTGAGAAGAATCCGGCAAGAAACTCAGCAAGGTTACATTTTTTATATATTTTTTGGACAATCTGACTATGTTTGGCTTTTTTTTTCCAAATAATTAACAATAAAAAAGATATACCTAAGCATAGATACAGACGAAAATGGTCACAGATAAAGATCTTATTACTAGGTTATATCGGCGAAGACCTATTATTGGCTTCCTAATAACTATATATAATTTTTAAGTTTGTTAGTGTACAGCTGTTGGTCTTCCTACAATAAATAAATAAAAATATTTCTTTTTTTTTTTTTTTTTTTTAATAATAATAATAATAATTTATTTATTTCTTCAAATATGGTACACAAGATGTTATAGGTAATTGAGGTGTTCAGCATATTCTACCTGTTCTAGGTGTTGAAATATTAAACATGATATAAAATTATTATGATAAGATACAAATCACCAAATAATATTATAAACAAATCAATTAAGGAAGTACATAAAAATAAAAGTCTAATTTGTGAAAACTATATAAAAAATATTAATAATTAAAATCCCAAGGAATACCCAGTCAGCATTAAAAATAAACAAATATCAATAATCAAAAAATTATAAAAGGCACAAATTAAATAGTATAATCAAAAAAATCCTGCAATGAATAAAAACACATGTCAACTAGCCAATCGAAAAGTCTCGCTTTAAATTTTTGAAAAGGTAATGATCGCATGTCTTTTGATAATTTATTATAAATTCTTATTGCCATACAATGGACATTTTTACAGGATACATTTAATCTTTGGTTTGGCACATATATTTTATACAAGTCTCTGCTGTTTTTTTTATTCAAAACAACATCATGAGGTGGGAAAAGTGGGGAATTCTTTTTTACAAATAAGCATATGTCAAAAATATACAGACATGGGAGAGGTAAAATTTTTAACTCTTTAAATATTGGTTTACAGTGTGCAAGGTATTCCGATCCATTTAGAGCCCTTATACATTTTTTTTGGGTTATAAATACTCTGTTAATATCTACAGAGTTACCCCATATAATAAGTCCGTAACGAATTACAGATGATACGTAACCATGATATGTGGACAGGGCAATTTCCTTAGAAACTAGGATTCTTAACCGCCGAAGGGCAAACACAAATCTATCCAATTTTGCACAAATTTTATTTATGTGTTCTTTCCAGTTCAAGTTTTTATCAATAGATATGCCCAAAAATACAGTAGAGTCAGCCTGTTGTATATGTTAATCTTTATATTTGATTTTAGAGATCTCATTGCTATTATTTTTGAAGTTATATGGTTGAAATTTAATTAATTTAGTTTTATTAATATTAACGTTTAGGTTATTATCATCAAGCCATTTAATTGTATTATTAATTTCATCATTAGTTATAGATTCTAATTCATTTTTATTTTTGGATTTAATTATTAATGTAGTATCATCGGCAAATAGTATACAATCTTGTTTAAGTATTTTTGGTAGGTCGTTTATATACAATAAGAATAAGAGTGGTCCTAGGACACTACCCTGTGGCACGCCGCAGTGGAGAAATCAAATATTTTGTATAGGCCTGTTTTTGACTACAATCTCACCGTGGTTAGTGATGATGAGGCCGAAAGTGGTAAGCAAATAAAGCTTAGAAGTGAACTGGCTCTCAAGTGCAACTATCGGAATACACCAAATGCTTGGCGGCTGATTTTCCACCTGTCAGGCGGGTACTACAAAGTACCTTAACATCATGCTATGGTTTCCTCATTATGGTATCCTTTGTGCGGGTGGCACAATGTATTGTGGTCACTATGTTTTTTTTTATGTTTGTTACCTCATAAGTCCGTCATTTATTAACCGATTTGGAAAATTCTTTTTTTATTTGAAAGGGTCTTCTCGTTTGGTGCCATTGTCATTAAATCAGGAATTGATTACTTTTTAGTGTACTTTGAAGTCGGTTTAAGTTTTTTGTAAAACAGTTCAATTTTTTTTTTATATTTTTTTTTTTGTGTATGTACTACAATGTACCCTAACATCATGCTATGGTTTCCTCATTATGGTATCCTTTGTGCGGGTGGCACAATGTATTGTGGTCACTCACACCAGTTCAATTGTATCCTTCCTCATCACCAACAGTGGTCATTAGGTTAAAAAAAATCTTATAAAGTTCCACAACTTACGGCCTTACTCATAAACGCTATTTAACTAAATCTACTTAATATTTGGTCAAATAAATAACGTCACCTTGCTGTCATTGTCAAACAATTTGACGTTATTTAGGTGACCACTTAATCAGCTTTTTAGTTAAATAACGTTTTATGAGTAAGGGGTTTAATGTTTATTTAATAACCAACAGAATAAATTATCGGCTTAGCATAGAGAGTTTGGGAGATTACAAACTTACATGAATCTCAACAAAGCGGATTCCAAAACAACAAACACGGAATACAAAATGAGTCATTTCACTTGCTAATGTCAAATCCATTAAGTTTATCAGAAAATTACTTTGCCCTGCGGTTACTCCCGCGATTGTAGGCTTGTGATTGATTACCAGGCTTGTATTTCACCATTGTCAGTCATGATGAAGCCGATGGTGGTAAGCGCACAAAGCCTAGACAGATTTTGAAATGGTAGTCAGCCAGACAGATTAATGCATGTGTAAAGAAAGAAAAAAGATTTAATTGTTTCGAACTGTGCGGTCTCAAAGGAGCTTCCTTCCGCGGACGCTCAGATTGTGGAATGAGCTCCCTGCCGTGGTTTTCCCAATGGAGTACAGCATGGGGTTCTTCAAAAAGGGTGTGAAGAGATTTCTGCAGGGTCGGCAACGCGTGAGTGACACCCCTGGTCTTGCAAGCGTCCATTGGCTGCGGTAGCCGCGTACCATCAGGCGGGCCGTATGCTTGTTTGCTACCTAAGTAGTATAAAAAAAACAAACAAATGAGAAAGAAACATAGAATTATTAAAAACTTGGTGTTACAATAAAACACAGAACAGACAAAATATCAATAAAATAAAAGAAAAATAGAACAATTTTGTTTCTCGCGTCGCGTCTACGTAATTAAATATTCTGTGACGTAAGTTGTGCTGTCAAAGGGGCACCAGCTCAGCATGTGCTGCTCTTATCAGCAGCGCTGATTTTCAGCTGGCACCTGGACAGGGCAGAAAAAATAATTTTCATAGCTATTTCAAAAAAAATAAGATTTCCTTTATTTAGGAAGAACTAGGATTATATAGCGGTTCATTTCCTATTAAAATCTTATTTAGGAAACATACTTCTTGCAAGATTCGTTGTGTGACAAATTGACGAAATATTAACTCGCACGAATTGATGGTCGAATTCAAGGTTTCTTATCTTGCGACTCCTTTAAAGCAATTTTGGAGCTTCTTCAACTTCGGCGTGATTGGAGTAACAAACATCCAGTGGCATCCACATAACTTTTACATGTATGATATTATAAGGAATTAGGATAGCAAATTACGGATTATAATGCTATTAATCTCTTACGGCTATACAACCACTCGGAAACTTTTACATTAAAAGTACAACTTTATTGTTTTCGAAAACTGCTCCACTCCGGATGCTATTACTTACAGATAGAAATTATTTACGATATTTGTAAGACAGTACGTATTACTTAAGTGTACAACTTAAGAAATAAAATACAAACTTTGTATTTTATGAACCCTCACGTAAATCGTTTGTGGAGTAAATAAATTTGCACTGAAAATAAAATTTTATGTAATTCTTTCCGTTCGCTTCACTCAACTGGGCTCAGCACTGAGAGACTTTTCTGCTTTGAGGTTGAAATGACCTGAAAATTGCCTTTTATTACTGAAGGGGAAATTGTTCTTTACAAAGATTTATTATATTTATTAGCATTTTTACAGTTAGGACTTATTTGAGACTAATAATAACAATGAAGTCATCATAGAACAAGGTGTCTTTATTGTCTCTAAAGATAGTTTTTTATGGCGTAATTATTAAAAGAAACACAGTTAGCATTTGAATATATAGATTTAATAGGCATCAACATCATTTTGGAATACCAATTTAATTATTACCACAACATATAACTATCTAATCTAATATAAATATAATCAAAATCTATCTATCTTATGTATTACCACACGTTACCAGAGCGCTGTTATCTCGACCGATGCCAAAATGAAAGTGAGTCCCGAACGCGCTATGTTCGCCATATTGTTTTTGGGGATCGACAGTGTTACCATTTTATTAAAACGACAACATAATAGTTTGTTAGGTAAAGTAAAAAAAATGATACTTGCTTCCATAGCCGCGAAGTTTTCGGAATTCATTAGCTGATTGATTCGATGGTAACTCCTAATCTTTTAGTTGTAAATTGAGATTATAAGCACTATTGGGTTGATCAACTTTGACGAGAGAAAATGGCTTCACAATAGCTTTAGCATAATGCTCGAACAAACGGTTCCAAAATTAAATTGTTCGGATTATAAAAACACTGTAATGACCTTTACGCAAGTATATTCTACATTATTTGTTTCTGTTCTACATCCTTTGAAAAATAAACACCTTGCATCGTTTAAATGTTTCCGAAAATAAATTAGACTACAATTTTCAGTTTAAAAGAAAGGTCATAAATCAAAGAGTGAACCCATTAATTTCCTCACATTAAGGACCGTCTAAAGCGTAACTCAAAGTGATATGGAGTTACATGACAGTCTGTTACATAGGGAGGGAGGGAGGGTATTAAATTATGCACTCTGAGAGAATTTATTCATCCACTAACTTAGAATTACCAGAAGTTACACATGTACGCACTGTTAATAAATTTTAAGTGGAAATAATTGCATGGATGGCTGATGTCAGTAAACAGAGGATTATGGAACCTAGATGACATAATACTTGTGTATTTATACTGTAAAGTTGGGTCCACGCTAGAGTGGCTCGTGTAGCGTAGACTCACCCACCTTTATACTCCATGACTTTTATTCGTCTTAGAAATGTGTACCCAATGAAAGGTACTAATCATTCATAAAAAAATTTTTTTGATCATTTGAATAATTTAAAAATAAAAAAAACATTAGAATTATGAAAAATTTAGTTAATAATTAAAGTTTACGTTTAAAATGGTACAAAATACCAACCCAGAGCACGAGTCGAGTACACTGCGCTCGTAACAGGGTGTTTTTGGCCGGCCGCATACTATAAGAAATTTTTCGTCTGAAAATTTCTGACGCCCGCCGGAAGGCACTTTCCTCAACATTTTGTTCTAGACCCCGCATACTATCCGAAAATTCTGACGTGTCTGACGTCCAAAAATGTATGAGCAAGCGGGCGTCCGAAAATTTTCTTATAGTATGCGGCCGGTCTAAAACTACGTCATGCGTCATAATGTTTGATTTTTTTAAATTATACAAATGTTCGAAAAAACAAAACGGGTATTAATAATTTTTTCATTAATTATTGGGGCTGCGTTTCCAAGACGAATAAAAAGTCACACAGAGTTGGTATATACAGGTCGTTGTTTTGGTCAGCGACGAGCGACTCAGGGTCGATAATACAAATGATACTGGTGCTAAAAAAAATATAAAAAAAATACTTTTTTTTTTTTTAATAATAAAAATAAAAAAAAAAAAATTTTGAAAATCATGTAATAAGCTAAAGTGTAGACATAATACTCAACGGGAGTACGAGGGAGTACAGGGGTAGGGCGATGGCGGCTTGTGCCTAGCTCTAGTCTGTGCACGTGCCTAGTAACCATACTTTGCAGTAATTTTATTTCAAATTGAATAAGGTATTTCTCAACATATTTACAGTAATTAATGGAATTAAGTCCATTTTTGGGGAATATATATTTTGTACTACCGCTCCTGGGTCGCTTGTCGCCGACCAAAACAACACCCTGTATAGTATGTATTTGTTCTAAGTGCGAATCGAACCGATAACTGTATGACTGGCAGTCTGGGTTGCCGTAAAGTTGAACGGATTTTCATACAAATTGGCATGCAGTTAGTAACTGTTACTTTACATCTTGAATACGACATAGAGTAGTACTTTTTATCCTGGAACGTGGTTATAACCGCAGGGAGCAGCTAAGAATAAATGCCTGAAAGAACACTAGTAATAAATGATAGTAGTCAAAAAAGTCCGTAACACATTCCACCCCCAAAAACATCTAATTTGTCAACATCTCACGGACGGCGATCCACAATACCCTTTATAACAAGAGATTAATTTGAAGCGACGACTGTAGTAGAAATGTTGATTACAATTCAGGGGATGCGCTCAACCGACAGGCTTGGCTGCTTCACGGTAACAATACCTCCCCATTAGAGCATATGGATGACCGACGAGAATGTTGAATGGGCCCGGAACACGGAGGTATTTGCTTTGAATGGTTGTCGTAACACCACTTGTGTGGTGCTCTTTATACTTCCCTAGCTTCCCGCCCCGCAATTTCACCCGCTGTGCTCTATTTTACCCCCTTAGGGGATGCCTACGATATAAATAGAACCTGTGAGTAAAATTTTGAGTTTCTAACTCCTGTGCATTTATAAGTCAGTCAGGAGTAGTCAGGACGTCTTTATGAAGATTTAGATGGAGCATTATGTATGTGGGTGTTCTTAAGGTTATCTCATGCTCTAGCGACTTTAAGAAAAACCGACCAAGTGCGAATCGGACTCGCACACGGAGGGTTCCGTACAATATTAACTAACTCATTGTGCTATGAAAACAAAACACGTTTGTTGTATGGGCGGGCGTCCCTTTAATTTTTAATTTTATGTAATTTTTATTATTTGTTGTTATAGCGGCAATAGAAATACATATTCTGTGAAAATTTCAGCTGTCTACTTATATGATACAGCCCACAGACAGACAAACGGACGGACGGACGGACGGACGGACGGACAGTGTCCCGTTTGGAATCCTTTGGGTATAGAACCCTATTAGGGTTCTATACCTAAAGGATTCCATTTCCAACGGAACTCATTGAAGTTATACACTACTTTTATAAGGCGGGTATCTACTATACTATAAAGTTTACTACCTACTTATTCCTATTTATAGTAACAGTTAGTCGACTTACGTACGTGCTTGCGCGGATCATGGAATGGGTGGAATTTGCGGAACGCGGGTGGCAGGGCCTGCATTCAAGAACAAAGGAGTTAGACTACTGGTTAGCTTATTAATACTGTGCCACAGAGATATGGTTTTCCTTCAACAAGGCGAATTCTAAGACTAGCTCAGTGGTAGTGATGTCGGATAACGAGACGAAGGTCCCGGGTTCGAATCCTACAATGAGCTTGTGCTTTAGGTGAAGGAAAACATCGTGAGGAAACCATAGCACGGTGGTAGGGTACTATCCATCTTGCTGGCTACCACCCTCAAGTTGAAAAATCTATCGCCAAGCACGTATCGGTGTGTTCTGACAGCTGCATTTGAGAGCCAGTTCCTTCTAGGCTTTGTGTGCTTACCACCTTCGGCCGCATCATCACTTACCATGGTGATATTGTGGTCAAACAGAGGACTATCCACAATAAAAAAAAACAATAATACAGATGTCTTTTTTAAATAAAAACAATAGATTTTATGAATAAAAAACTGATTAAACCACGAGGCAAACTTCGCACCCGTTTAAACATTTTGGGGAATATTTTCAGGTTACTCGTCGCTTGCTTATAATAACAAGAATGAATGAGTAGTTGGCACTTTATATATTTTGGTACTTTTTGTTGTTGTTCAACTTAGGGACTCTCGTACTTCTTGAGGCCCCTGGGCCCCTGAAATGAGGGTAAACTTGAACAAGAGGGTAGCTTATTTTCCCTCTTCATGGTTGTCACGGAATCGTAAACAATGAAGTAGGCTGTATGTTTTTATACAGGATGTTGTTTTGGTCGGCGACAAGCGACCCAGGAGCGGTAGTACAAAATATATATTCCCCAAAAATGGACTTAATTCCATTAAATACTGTAAATATGTTGAGAAATTTGAAATAAAATTACCTCAAAGTATGGTTACTAGGCACGTGCACAGACTAGAGCTAGGCACAAGCTGCCATCGCCCCACCCCTTTACTCCCTCATACTACCGTTGAGTATTATGTCTACACTTTAGCTTATTACATGATTTTCAAAATTTTAATATATTTATTTTTATTATTAAAAAAAATAAAGTATTTTTTTTATATTTTTTTTAGCACCAGTATCTATTGTATTATCGACCCTGAGTCGCTCGTCGCTGACCAAAACAACGACCTGTATTATTATATACCTTGCAGTTAACTCGGCGAGTGTGGCCGGGTATGTCATACCCACCCTGTTAATTATTTGCGTATATTTTTTGTGCCTGACCTTCAAACTTATAGTCCCTTTGAGGAGCTGGAGTTACAGGGTTGCGACAGGGGATAGTGGCCTGATTTGTAGTTATTTTTTTTAGTTTATAACTGTTATATTGTTACTTAATTCATATTTTATCGTACAATAAGGTTTTTTTTTCCATAAAACTTGTTTTTCTTTAGTTCCTTTTAGTTTTTGAGAGACTGAAATTTTTTGATACAGGATGTTGTTTTGGTCGGCGACAAGCGACCCAGGAGCGGTAGTACAAAATATATATTCCCCAAAAATGGACTTAATTCCATTAAATACTGTAAATATGTTGAGAAATTTGAAATAAAATTACCTCAAAGTATGGTTACTAGGCACGTGCACAGACTAGAGCTAGGCACAAGCTGCCATCGCCCCACCCCTTTACTCCCTCATACTACCGTTGAGTATTATGTCTACACTTTAGCTTATTACATGATTTTCAAAATTTTAATATATTTATTTTTATTATTAAAAAAAATAAAGTATTTTTTTTATATTTTTTTTAGCACCAGTATCTATTGTATTATCGACCCTGAGTCGCTCGTCGCTGACCAAAACAACGACCTGTATTATTATATACCTTGCAGTTAACTCGGCGAGTGTGGCCGGGTATGTCATACCCACCCTGTTAATTATTTGCGTATATTTTTTGTGCCTGACCTTCAAACTTATAGTCCCTTTGAGGAGCTGGAGTTACAGGGTTGCGACAGGGGATAGTGGCCTGATTTGTAGTTATTTTTTTTAGTTTATAACTGTTATATTGTTACTTAATTCATATTTTATCGTACAATAAGGTTTTTTTTTCCATAAAACTTGTTTTTCTTTAGTTCCTTTTAGTTTTTGAGAGACTGAAATTTTTTGCTTGAAATTCATAGTGAATTCCAGCTATGTAAATAACAAAATTAAAAAAACGGCGCGATTGATTTATTCCCAATGCTTAATTATTGTCTCATTATAACAAAAATAATATATACTTTTTCAGAAACAAGTTTTATAGCCAGATTTGTTAAGGGGTATGTCATAACATACTAAACATTCTTAATATTTGCATATTGAAATTGTTATGTGCGAAACGGATAAATATAATGACATTCCGGACCTTACTATTGTTTTAGTTCAGGTAAGTGCTACACAATAGGACGCGCAAACCCATGGCTGCTGTCGCGCGGTATTGGACAAACATGTTATTAAACAAAATAGTGACGTATTTTTATTATTTTACCAATACAAGTTACTAAACAATGTATAAATTCACTTAAAGTTGTTTCATACAATCATACATAACACGTATAATTAAATTATCGAATTATTTAAACAATTCTGTTTCCGATAGTACTTAATGCCAATGAACTCAAAACTGAAAAAAAATATTGATATACAATTTAATCGAATCGGGTGTAAACCGAACGGGTGAGAACCGAAACGGGTGAGTAACGAACAGACCCTATTTTTGTGGCTTACTAACTTTTAACTAGTCAAAAACGCTTGCAGTTGCAATCAATCTGGCGGAAATTAAACTATCGCGAAATCATCACCGGTACAAGAAATGAACGCAATAAAAATCACAGTGAGATCATTTACATTCATTTATTTAAAAAATGTTTGTTCATGTTATAGTATAATTAAATACTTAGAATATCATATTTTTATTTTTATATTTAGGGGTTCCAAAAGTATTTTAAATGCCTCAAGTTATTACTTCATCAAGGATCAATCGTCATACATTCTCTCTATTTTTACCCAAAAGACGGTGATCGATGCAGTAATGAGGCGAGGCATTCCCATACCACAAGTTGCTGTCACCAAAAGCTAGTATAAAGAATATAAGACCTGCATTTTAAATTTGTTCTTCATTGGTCATTCATTGATGTGACGTGTCGATTGATGAGTTATAAACACATTTTTATTGACCTATAATGCTTATTTACGCACGATGGGGGCAAAAATATATAACGAACGCGGCACCTCAGCGCTAGGGTTGAATCAAAGTCAAAGTCAGGCGCAGGTTAGGTCAGGTCAATTATTATATGAATTAGGAGCCTTCTAAAATCACAAAAACTATTTTTAACGCCCTTATCAGACGTCCAGCGAACAAAGACAAAAAACAAAGGAAACCGACAGAAATAGCCAAAGCCCTTCTTATTATGATTATTGTTTTTTTTTTAAATCGATCCAGTTTTGGAGGAGAAAACCGGGGATTAAGAAATAGCGATTTCGTCTAATTTAAATAGGTATAATCGGTCCAAGCGGTCTCTATCGCCCTCGGGCGGGATAGCTCGGGCACAGCGCGACAGCAATAGATATGTTAAAAACCTATTTTCAAATTTCTTGCAGCCATCCTTTCCTCTTAATTCTATTTTAAGTACGCCTTTTTTTTGTCGGGAGGTCCACGTCTTGGTACTAGTTTTATACGAGCTCTCATCAAACGACACTGGGGATGTTTTAAACTCCGCGGTTGCCTCTCAATCAATTAAATACTTAAACGTACATAATATTTTACAAAACAATGCACATATAACAAACCTATGTTATTACTTTGACGAAAATAATTTGATATTTCTGAAGCGAAACGAAACCCAAAGGCAAATGTGGAATTCATCTAACATAAATATACGTCAGCGAGGCGGAATCGTGAGAGAAAATGAAAAAGCTCTCTGCTCTGTATTTAGTGTTTTCACTAGGGTTATCACTTAAAGCTAAATATAAATGTCTTCTTGAATACTGTTCGCTTTTCTAGCTGTCTTTTTTGTATTGTTTACTAATGAAAAATACACCAACAACATGCTTTTTGATACGCCTTTAAGATGTAATAAACGTAAATGATAACTGTTTACGTTTTGAGGTGACTCATATGAAGTCATTTTTAACCGACGAAAAAACGGAGGAGGTTTACAAGTCGACGCGTATATATTTTTTCTTATGTATGATCACGCATAACTTTTTACAGAGTAGTCCGATTTTGATAATTCTTTTTTCATTGGATAGGGTGTACCTCTAAGTTGGTCCCATATAAATTTGGATACAAAAAACCTACCCTAAGAGTGGGAAAATAAGGGTGATTTATTGTTCACTCACAGATTTTAATGCTGAGTTGTGTATTACATGAAATGAAATCAAAAATTAAGCATGTAGTAATTAGTAGATTAAAGCCACAAAAAAATATAAAATAAAAACTTTTTAACAAAAAAATTCAACCACCGAAAAAACTGAAAAGCAAAAAATAATTTTGAATATCACTTGAATTTTATAAGGTTTTTCAGTCAGGGATAAACCAATAACCTACGTAGGAATGTATTTTTTTGGAATATTTGTTTATTTATCCCCGACTGGTTGAATTTTTTTGTTAAAAAGTTTTTATATTTTATATAATGAGGTTAAATGCTTTTATATTATGCTATTACTACCAGACGTATTTTAACCGACACCGTAGTATAAAAAAGAACTATGCTATCTAATACCAGTATCATCGCTAATTTAATTCCATATCAAAGTAACTCACAGCCCTATATTTACTGTCCAGTGTACGGTTCGTGTAACCGACCAAATTATTATAATACTGATACAAAGCGAACTACACTGACCACCGCTGATTACTTTAAACTGTGGAAATTGCTAACGAATATCTTTAAAGTTGAGGTCACACTAGCGTAAATTAGAATGCAAAATCAGTCACGTTATTTTGCGGAGAAGTTGGTCTAAACAAAAATATGAATGCAAAGTGGATTACGGCGATGATAGATCAGTGGTAGCGACATCATGCTGTGGCGATGGTTGTTAATTTGTATTCTTCTATGAACTTGAGCTTTCGATAAGGAATCATAGGGAAACTATGGGACACTGGCATATAGGGTACATTGGAGAATCAGTCTCGGCTAAAGTCTTCTATTACATTTGTGTTCCAATGGTGTCAAAATTCTCACATTTACAGTTTTGGTAGGTTACCAACACAATAGCGTTATAATGGCGCCATAATAGCTTTCCGATGATTTTTCACTAAAACTACAATCGTGCCACATTGATCTTTTGGTTGTCAGTTTTGATAGTTTTTGTACTAAAATTCTTTGAACTCATTATGAGACCATTATGAGTTAGTAGACTGCGCACATCGGCTCAATGATAATGGAATTGCAATAGTATCGTATCAGTATGACATTTTAGCAGACGTGGCCCCCTGGTTGGCTACAAAAGAATAAGCCAGAAATATAATTTGTTGCAAAAAAGAACGTAACGATATATTTTGACAGCTCCACTTGAGAGTCAGTTCTCATCTATAATATCCTCATTTCATCATCATCATCATCAGCCTATAATGTCCGACTACTGAGCACAGGCCTCCTTTCACAAATGAGGGTGAATCTCTCACTTACTATCTTAAAATTGTGGTACAAAAAAATGCGACGAAAAAAAAACATCGCACAAAATTCGGCTTTGTGGCCTCAGCCTTATACTATGTGCACTCTGCAAATATTTGCAAGAAATTCATGAACTGAGATGTGATTTAGAGTGAATGATATTATTAATTTGTGTGTTAGTTACATTTAATTTAATTATTACGTGAAAGTTGGTTGTGGTCTTGTGTTATGTGATGTAAATCTTTACAATAACTGATTGTGGACAAGATTCTATTTTTTACAGGCACTGATGTAAATATGACCAAGGTTTGGAATGCAAAAAATGTTTTTATTGACATCCCTAAAATAATACCAATACACTGGACTTTTTGGCGGGAACTTGCAGAGTGACGTTGCATTTTCATTTTTATTTTAATAAATTCGTGTATTTTCAGTTTTATTGCATATTATCGGTGGTATTTTATCCAATAAAGATCATGCATGTGCACCAGTGAAAGTGAAATGAAATGAATTATGTGTATCGTGACTTTACAAGTTGTCTCAAAAATTCCGTGAAAAGTGTTAGTACAATGGCCACCATTTTACTAAAACATGACTGGACGCTGACTGATCATACGGACTAAGTGAAAGTTAATGTGCGGACTATATGAAAGTGATATTATAAATAAAATGTATGCAACTGAAGGACTTAGAATCCATGGTCAAGAACAAATAAAAAAAAAACCAATACACTAAAACCAAATAAATTAGTTAATAAAATACACTACACACAGTACACAAATAAATATGAAAAGTGAATTCAAGATGACTGCTTAAAGCCCATCACAATATGCCGAGCTATAATATAAATTAGAGTACAGTTTGGCGAAGTAACTGAAATATATATTATAGCTGCGTGTGCACTCAAAGGGGTCACTCAAAGATTAGTATTGAAAATATATCGTAATATGCCTTGCTTTGATTTATATTAATATACAGGTCGTTGTTTTGGTCAGCGACGAGCGACTCAGGGTCGATAATACAAATGAAATGGAGCTAAAAATATAAAATAATACTTTATTTTTTTTAAATAATATTTTTTTTTTTTTTTTTTAAATCATGTAATAAGCTAAAGTCTAGACATAATACTCAACGGGAGTACGAGGGAGTAAAGGGGTGGGGCGATGGCGGCTTGCGCCTAGCTCTAGTCTGTGCACGTGCCTAGTAACCATACTTTGCAGTAATTTTATTTCAAATTGAATAAGGTATTTCTCAACATATTTACAGTATTTAATAGAATTAAGTTCATTTTTGGGGAATATATATTTTATACTACCCCTCCTGGGTCGCTTATCGCCGACCAAAACAACACCCTGCATATTATAGCTACGTCTGTGATGGGCTTAAAATGTAAGATACAAAAATGAAAAGTAAGCAGCTCAGACAGAATGGTAGATACATTTATTCGGTAGAGAGCTCTCAGCACTCGCCGGATAATATCCGTCCACAAGGCTGTAGAAGTCATCTGAGGGTAGCGCCCCCATTTTTTAAGATGATTCATTCCTTGAGCAGTATTGTGTGTAATCCATGCGCTTTGATGCAAGCTATGCGTATGGGTCTACGAATAAATTTAAATTAATTTGAAACGCATAGCTCATATCCACAGTATAAATCACAGTAGTAAACAAGTTTCATAATTATCTTAAAAAAATTAACACAACACAAGGAATCCTGAAAGACTTGTTCTCCCTGTAGTGCCCAAAACTATAATGTATTTAAATAACTGTTACGCAATGTGCATCACAATTTATAATAGTTTACCAAAACACATTACGAAATTACCAATTAAATATTTTAAATCCAGGTTTCAAACTTGGCTTGGCGAGAAGAATTTCTACTCAGTTAAACTTTACTTTACTTTAAACCTTTTTTTAAATTTTCTTTTTATCAAGATTTCTGAAATAAAAACCATATGGAAATTTGAAGAAAAAAAAATAGGTGTATTCCCAGGTACTTGGAATTAGATGTTATACGAACTTAAACGCTCACTTTATAACTGAAATAGCAGGATGGAACTAACCACCTATCCAGTAAGGCATCTTTATCTTTATTACTAACCACTTTCTGCATGAAAGAGGTGATATCTATATATCATCTTTAATGAGTATTAGAAAAAAAATCATTTTTAATATAAGCTTTTATTGTTGGCTGTACTTGAATTGTCTTCCAATATACTAATGTATGCCCAAGTCAATCCGATCACTGGAAGTGGGTGAAAATAGACTTGCAAGATCTGACACGAATATATACATTGCAAGTTAATAAAAAGTTTGTAAAAATGATAAGATAATGATAAGATTTGATTAGTTAAAACCAATGATATTATGATAAAAAGACTAAAACATTGAGGTTGAGCTACTGGCTACTTTCTACTTTGTGCTCAAGGCGGTCATGTCACGAGTCCTCACATTTTATTACCGAAGCATAGAAGCTACGAGCATGGGCTACGCTCCGGATCCTAGAGAAATATGGGCCACGGATAAGGTACCATATATACAATTGTGAGATTGTGATCAAATATATAAATATATATTGTAATTAAATCATTATTTACGCAAATTAATACATCAATCATTGAAAGGAGCCCCCGGAAACCCCTTTTATCCTGACTAATATTATAAATGCGAAAGTGAGTTTGTTTGTTTGCTACGCCTTCTCGCCTCAACGACTGAACGGAACATCATGAAATTTGGCATGCAGATTGCCTATGATATGGAGAAGGTAGGCTACTTTTTATCCCGGGAACGCGGGTGAAACCACGCGGGACAGCTAGTCTTTTTATATGGATACACTGCTCAAGTTAAGACTGCTCTAAGACTGTTATAAGACATTGTTGTAAGGTTTTCAGTCAGGACTTCTTAATCCTCATAATAGTAATCCTACATAGGAGAACGAAAGGGGTAGCAAGGGGTGAGGTAGCGCCAGATTGTCGCATTGAACCAAACGGTCCACAATAGGGCGCCGTCAACTGAAACGCAGTGCCAATTCAACATTTTGTAGTATTTAGATCTTTTGGTAATGCGAGGGATGAGATGAATTGTTTTGTTGAGTGATTGTTAAGGGTTTCAGCTGGTCCTTGAAAGGGTTTAAAGGTATTTGCTGGCTCAGAAAGGTATGTAAGTATTCTTCTCCGTGTCACCATTTATGATTAAGTCGGAGACAAAACAAAATTTTTCAAAAAAATAAGAAAAATAGATTGAATTGAAATGTCCATAAAACTCTCAACATCATAAAATATCACTGGTTTTTATATGAAATTGTTTTTCTGAATAATATATGAAAAAAATAAGCCACATAAATACGTCTAGTTCTGTTGTGGAATAAAACTAACTACAGATAAGGATGGTAAATAGAAAAAGCAATTATGTTTTATACAGTTTGCTAGGTTTCATTTAGCTTCAAGAGACTCGTTCCCGCCAACGATGCTTACTTCATGATGTTTGTTTTATTTTTAACCGACTTCAAAAAAAGGAGGAGGTTCTCAATTCGAATGTATTTTTTTTTTTTATGTTTGTTACCTCATAACTCCGTCGTTTATAAACCGATTTGGAAAATTCTTTTTTTATTTGAAAGGGTACACTTCCCGTTTGGTCCCATTGTCATCAGATCAGGATTTGATTACTTCTTAGTGTACTTTGAAGTCGGTTTAAGTTTTTTGTAAAACAGTCCAATTATTACTCAGTGGTTTAATCGTGTTTCCTAATGTTCTTTTCATCTGTGATTAAAAGTATATATTATATGATAAGACTTAAATAAATATCCTGGGACATTCCTCACACACGGCTATCTGACCCCAAGCTTGTACTATGGAAACCATATAACTGATATAATACATATACTAATTTGTTTATAAATAAATACTTAATATTCGTAATTACATCCTGACTTTGGACATATAGACTATGTTCATGCACAAAAATGTATGTCCTGTGTGGGAATCGAACCGACAACCTGCGACGCGAAAGGTGTAATCTTAACCAACCGCACGAACTAGCCCGTCGAAGGCATAAACTTTGAATAGGTTTTTGCTGGGTATACACGCTTCGTCATCGACTTTCATGAGCATGGCACAACGTATGGTCATATAATATTTGAATAGAAACCGGCCAAGTATGAGTCGGACTCGCACACGGAGGGTTCCGTACAATATTAACTAACTTATTGTGCTATGCAAACAAATTACCATAAAAAAGACGTTTATTGTATGGGCGCCCCGTTTAATTTTAAATTTTAGATAGATTAGATTGCAACAGAAATACATATTCTGTGAAAATTTCAAGCTTTACCGTTCATGAGATACAGCCCACTGACGGACGGATGGACGGATGGACGGACGGACAGCGGAGTAATAGGGTCCCGTTTGGTTTGAGCTCAAAAGCGGTCTAGAGCCCCTCAGTCTGAGGAGAGACTTCGCCTCCTTATGTGTATTCTACCGCTTGTATAACGGACAGTGTTCTGAAGAATTGTTTAAGATGATGCCCACGGCTACATTCTACCATCGCAACTCTCGCCATCGACGGGGAGTCCATCCCCACATATTGGAACCAAAATTGTTTCGAACTGTGCGGTCTCAAAGGAGCTTCCTTCCGCGGACGCTCAGATTGTGGAATGAGCTCCCTGCCGTGGTTTTCCCAAAAAGGTGTGGTGGGTTCTTCAAAAAGGGTGTGAAGAGATTTCTGCAGGGTCGGCAACGCGCGAGTAACACCCCTGGTGATGCAAGCGTCCATAGGCTGCGGTAACCGCTTACCATCAGGCGGGCCGCATGCTTGTTTGCTACCTAAGTAGTATAAAAAAAACCCTTCGGATACGGAACCCTAAAAACAAAGTCTGAGAGGTCAGCTATTACGACGTAATGTAACAAACATACACATTATCGCATTATAATATTAGTACGATTCGTTATAAAACTGTTAACATTTTGAAGTTGAAAGCTGTTTGCAATCGGGTGGCTGCTCCGAAACGTTTGCTAAAGTTTTTACTTGAATTCCCTCGACAATTTTTACACTGGCTTTTACCCGGCGGTTAGAGCCGAATGTCTACTGAAACGGAACTTATGCGACGTGAATTTTGTGAAAGTCTATTAGGGGTCTACCGTTCAGCACAGTCGGTGTCTGTGGTAGCTCTCGGGTGTTACCTACCGATGTGACGAATAATTAAAGTTTCAATGAAATATGAATTTAAAAAAGAAATCGAACCCTCGAATATTGTTAAATAATTTTATTCTATTTTTTCCAATAAGACATAGATCTGTTTGATATTATTATTATTTTTCATTTTTTTTGTCTGAAATAAGAAACGACCAAAAATATATCATATAACATTAAAAATATAGTTTAAGAATGTGCATAAAAATTTTGTTCATTATGGTCTTAGGTCTGTATAAAGCGTCAATAAACACTTGTTGATTTTTCAGTCTAAAATTCAAAATTCAAAATCATTTATTCAAATAGACCTTCGCAGGCACTTATGGAAAGTCTGACTTTAATACTCTAATACCGGTTCGGAAGGTTGCATTTGCTGAGAAGAGCCGGCAATAAACTCGGTAATTACTCTTTTCAAAACAAGCTTAGATTCATTACATAATATTTACATTCTAATCGCACTGACAATTGCGTGCCCCGGCGCGGCGGCAAAACTACAAAGTAGTCTTTTTTTTTTTTTTTTTTATGTCAATATGTTGACAAACAGGCAGACGGGCCTCCTGATGGTAAGTGGTCACCGCCGCCTATGAACATTTGCAATACCAGGGGGATTGCCGATGTGTTGCCGACCTTGTAGAGCTCTATTTACGCCTTTTTTGAAGAACCCCATATCGTAGCGCTGAGGGAAAACCGTAACGGGGAGTTCATTCCACATCCTAATGGTCCGCAGTAAGAACGTTCGACTAAAACGTTGTGTGGACGATCGAGGCGGCTCGAGGATGTGAGGATGAACTCCACATCGCCGGCGAGCAGTGCGATGGTAGAAAGGTGATGATGGCACCAGGTCAAAAAGTTCTTGCGAACACTCCCCATTATACATACGGTAGAACACACAGAGCGAGCCTATATCTCTCCGAAGGCTGAGAGGTTCTAAACCGTCAGTGAGTATGGGATCGTCAACGATACGAATGGCCCGCCTTTGCACCGAGGCAAGTGGATCAAGCTGATAAGCGGGTGCGCCTGCCCAGAGGTGCGAGCAGTACTCCATATGCGGCCTAACCTGCGCTTTATAAAGCTGTAGCCGCTGGAGTGTCGTGAAGTACCACTTAGCCTTATTTAGCACACCCAACTTTTTTGAAGCCAGTTTGGCTTTGCTTTCCAAATGACCTCGGAACTGGACATCACTCGCAATATCGACACCAAGGATCCCGATACTCTTTGCGATGTTGAGAGGAGTGTCTTCGAATTTTGGTGCTACTACAAATGGGGTTTTTATGGGGTCTGAATCTATATTTAATCTATACATATAAAATGCTTTGTCCTGAATGACTGACTGACAATCAACGCACAGCCTAAACCGCTGATCGTAGAGACCTGAAACTTGGAGGGTATGTTCTTTGTATGACGTAGGCATCTGATAAGAAAGGATTTTTCGAAATTCTACCCCTAAGGGGGTGAAAAACGGGGGCAAAGTTTGTATGGGACAACGTGATTCCTTGGTCCATCACATGTTTGAAAACTCAATCCAATTTTCACAGATTACAGAATAAGGCAGATGGAGCGCCCCGAACACGGGAGTGAGGCCAAAAAAGCAAATACAAATTGTAAAACACATACCTACCTGGTACTCGCTTTTGAATTTGTATTTGCTTTGTTTATAATACTTTATTTATTTTATTTTATTTTTATTGATAGGTACAGTAACAGATAACAGATTGAACTAACACAAAAAATTTAAATAAGGAAAAAATATATATAAACCTGCTATCCAATGACAACTGCACACAACTTAAATAATAAACAATTCACAGCTACTCAAGTACATAATAAAAAAACAAATACAAATAGCAAATATAAACATGATTAAAAACAATTACATAAAAACAAATGAAACTAATGAAATATTATTATTAGCATGTTATTATAACAATTTTTAATATACAGGTCGTTGTTTTGGTCAGCGACGAGCGACTCAGGGTCGATAATACAATAGATACTGGTGCTAAAAAAAATATAAAAAAAATACTTTTTTTTTTTTATAATAAAAATAAAAATAAAATATTTTGAAAATCATGTAATAAGCTAAAGTGTAGACATAATACTCAACAGGATTACGAGGGAGTAAAGGGGTGGGGCGATGGCGGCTTGTGCCTAGCTCTAGTCTGTGCACGTGCCTAGTAACCATACTTTGCGGTAATTTTATTTCAAATTGAATGAGGTATTTCTCAACATATTTACAGTATTTAATGGAATTAAGTCCATTTTTGGGGAATATATATTTTGTACTACCGCTCCTGGGTCGCTTGTCACCGACCAAAACAACACCCTGTATACTTCTTTAAAACGTCTGAAACTACCATGAAACAAGTCAGGGATGTCATTTATGGGAGCATGTTATTATTAGCCATTGGGATTTTAAACAATTTGGGGTCCCGTACAGAGCGTGTTGCTATCCTAAAATCTAATTTTACCAGCAATTCACTCCCAAAAATCTTGTGGAGAGTACACATATCTGACAACTGTCTTCGATCCGCGAGACTTATAATATCAAACTTTTACAATCTTTCCTCATAGTTAAATAGTTAAAATTTAACGAAAAACACTTTTGTTAAAATAAACCTTGTGGTTTTTTGGCCTCACTCCCGTGTTACGCGTGCTCTATCTGCCTTTTGTTCTGTAATCTGAGCAGATTTTAAGAAAAAAACTTGGTGCTCTTTAAAATTGGAATGTCAAATATAAAAGAATATTTAAATCTGATTAGAATTGGAAACATATTTTTTTTTGTTCTTGAATATTTGAATGAAAAACTTACCTTAGGCGCCGATTGCACAGAGAGAGTTCTAGAGTTCAGTCTGCGTTCAGAATTCTGCATTCCGTGTTGACTATTGTGCACACAGCAAGCAGGCTAGAGTTCTAGAGTTCTGCAATATTCGCTGCTGATCACAAATCATACCCTTTTTTTACTTTCAAAGGCGCCACATAGCTTACAATCAACGCGGAATGCAGAACTCGGAACTCTAGAACTCTTTTCTGTGGGATCGGTGCCTGCCTTGATTTTCCTTCGAAAATTCCTTGGAGATCTCTTAGATTACCTACTTAGCGAATATTTGTGATTGCTGTATAATTTGTTTGGAAGTTCATTTTCACTATTTCATTAGAATATTTTGAGTGTAGTTAATTTAATTTCTTTTTCATTAGTTTTAATAATAATTGAATAAGATTCTTTGAGTTTTATTCAAATTCAAATTCAAAATAATTTATTCAAATAGACCTTCGCAGGCACTTATGAAAAGACTGACTCTAATACCGGTTCGGAAGGTTGCATTTGCTGAGAAGAGCCGGCAATAAACTCAGCAATTACTCTTTTCAAAACAAGCTTAGATTCATTACATAATATTTACATTCTAATCGCACTGACAACAATTGCGTGCCCCGGCGAGGCGGCAAAACTACAAAGTATACTGAATCTATATTTAATAAGTAAATAAATAAATGGCAAATTTAAGCAGACCAGCCCCCACAAACAGCACCTGTTCACAAGTATGACGCGTGTATTATTTATTAGTGTATACTATTGGTTTTTAGTTTTAATAGTAAAAATATCCGTGTTTGATTTTTCGGGGTGATTTGCACCGAAGTTGATAGCAATACTCCTTAGTGCTTTTGATTTAAATTTTCTTTTATATTTGACATTCCAGTTTTAAAGAGTTTTGTATTGCACCAAGCTTTTATGTGAGTTCAACTTTTTTTGAATACAATTGGATTGAGTTTTTAATCATTTTTTTTCTGTCTTTTCCGGTTCATAGCTGATGTTATAAGGAGTAACTTAGGTACCTACTTTTATTTAAAAAATAATAATAAGTGTTCTGCGGAAAAAAATTCAAACCGTACGCGGGTGAAACCGCGGGGGTCTGCTAGTAAGTAAATAAATAAATGGCAAACTTAAGCAGACCAACCCCCACAAGCAGCACCTGTTCACAAGTATGACGCCTAGTATAGATTCAAACATCATTGATTTCACATAATAACCACTTTTCTTGTAGTCACAATGTGCCATTGTCATTAAGCCTTATCAATTAATACAGTGAAGTAGGTAATCAACATAAACTCGGAAAAAAAAATAACACTGCCTCCGAAAAATAATCAAGGATGATGTTACGACTATGCACACAAAACCAAAACAACGAAAAGCAAAACAAACAGACAAAAGTCCATATTTCCAATGGTTGGAGATGGAATGAATTGGACACAAATAGCTTGCCAAATCGGCTTCGTTCGAATAAACAGTCGTGTTTACATCGGGAGTCTTCGGCAGAGGTTTGTTGCGGGATAAACGACTATACGGCTGATATAGCACCTATTTGTCAGCATTTATTGAGGATATTCTGCGTAATAGAAATACTGGGGCATGTCAAAGGGTCTTCAATTTTCTGTCTTGATACAACGATTTAGGGTTAATAATAAATTCACCTAAAATACTAACGAACGATTCAAATTCTGTGTTTCCTCATACTTAGTAATTATAGCACTACGATTGAAGTTATGTTAGGAATAAAGATGAACTTCTAAATAAAAATTAAGTTTTGTATCAGAATACATGATTACTTTTGCGTTTCTATGAAAAAATATTCGAATGATTTAACTTTATGTGTTATTCAAATAAATTTATCATTTAAAATATCGAATAATTTTTACATCGGATATATTATTATAGCTTATTATTGTCTTTTTTATCAGGTAGTAAATCAGCACACATCTCACCTGATGGTAAGGGGTTACCGTACCTTATAGATGATTGCGTCATACCGTTTGGAAAACCACGACGCATTATTGTTACATTAAAAAACTTAATTTTATAGTTAAATTAACTAAACAGCATCATTTTCAGCTTAAAATCTTAAATTGTTGCAATAAAACGAGTATCTGCATTCGCCGATTGTAGTCATCTGAAGTTTTCACCTTTTAGTAAATAAAAAATGGGTCTATAAAAAAAAAGCTTTATAAAAGGTGAAAGTTGAAAACCTTTTGTTACATAAAGCTACTTGTTACGAGACACCGTCGCGTCGCACGCTAACTTGATAACCTTATTGTAACCAGTGACATTTACTTAACACTCTATAAATATAATAATCGATGGCCAGTTTTAGGTTGAGTTCCCAATATCCTACTGGTAATATAAAGGGTTATGAAAGGGAGAATATAAAAAAATGCGTGTGTAGGTTATTTCTAAAAATAAAAGATGAACGGGTTGAAGGCTAAGTGAATGAATATAGGAATATTATAATAGGATTACTTAGGTAAATATTTTTTGAAATTTTGTGTGTTTGATGTACGTGAACTGGTTGTATATTAATGAAACTTAATTAATTTGACAAATAATTATATCATAAAATAGTATATCCAGAATTCAGAAAAGAGCTGGCTCGATATTCAACATATTATACGCTTTTTTTATGTGTATATTTGTTTTTCAATAGTGCCATAGCAGCTAAATGATATGAATCTTAGAAGACACAACGATATATCAGCCTGGGATTAATAAAAGGACACTGTGTAAATTTGTTGCAATCAAACGTTTGAGTATGTAAATGGTACTTATTATTATTGTCAGAAAAAAAATCAATATAAGATCCTTGTCATTTGCTCTCTGCAAAGGTCGATAATTATTTTGCATACATTTATATTAAATACATATACACGCATATATTACGCTTAAATTATTAACGCGCAGTTTAAAGTCAGCGATGCACATACCCGTGCTCACAGCGCATACTCTAATACAATCGCTCTATTAATATTATATCTCTATGATACTCATCCTCTTCTCTCTATACTCATGGCAATCAATCAAGCGATCATCCGTAGCATCGTAGTACACCGTAGCACTTTGTAGCCATGCTACGGCGTAGCATATTGACTGTTGACGCTCAGCTGTCTACATAATATATACAACTGAAACACGACGTGCTAAGTAAATAGCAAACACAAGGGATAACAGCTTGATCTGGTTTGACCATATACAGGGTCATATACAAGTCTGTATTACAGCGTACAACGCAAAATCCCCATGAACATGTAGATATTTATATACATATTAATTCATCCTAGAAGAGTTTTAAGGTTGGATACAAGTCAAAGTTCAATCAACAGGCCAATTCAATACAATAATAAGTACATTATATGGAATTGAATAACGATTTTCTTTGCTTATTTATTTGTTGCGTCTTACTTTTTATGTCTTTAAATAATAAAAAAATATTGACTGAATCGTCAATATTTTTTATATAAGAGTTTTTTTATTCACTCTTCTCAATATACAAGAGTTGGTTGTTTGTTACAGAGTTTAAAGCAAGAATACAGGTTGCATATAATTGAGTCTGTCGCGTGTCTGGCAACCGTAAAATAATGACAAAGGCTGAATACTGGATCCGCTATTCTGTGTATTGTGGAATGACAGATTCCGACTTTTCAAGCCGTATGTAGTGTAGTGGTGGTATTATTTATTTTTATACGTTATTTTTTTACGATAAAAATGTACATTCTGACCCCCTTATTTATAATCGCTTTTTAACTAAATCGGTGTAATAGTGTGCCCCGTCTCACTCTTTCGATCACCAAATGTCACCTGTCAGATAAAGGCTTCGGAATTTTAAATTAATAAGGGGGTAAAGGTTTAGGATGTATTTTGGAGTGTGTTTCTCACCTATACGTTGATGATATGTCGAACATACGGACACACGTGTTTGCCCACCATCTCTCCATGAAATAATGTAGCCAAAGGACAATTTCCTTTTAGACTTTGTCTTAACTTTCACTTAGGAGCGTGCAACAGCCGGAACAAAAGCTCAAGCTCACTATATGTGAGTGTTTCAAACCCGCAACCTACGCCACGGCATTTGACGTCACTACCACTGACCTAAAGTCAAAGTCATTTTCAGGGTGACTATTATGTAATGAATCCTTTTTTTTACTCAATTTGTTTAATTATACAGGTGCAAAAATACAGCTTTTCGTACATTTTAGCCGCAGAGACTTTAACCTTTTGTAGGTTACCTCTATTATTTTTTGCGAAATAGAAGTTGGTCCCCTAGTAAAAGAAATTCGTATTTATGAGTATTTTACAGTAGTACCCAATTAATATGGCTTACCGATGTACCTGCGCAGAAAATACATTTTCAAAGCGCGGGAAACGCTATTGGCCGACAGCTGCCGTCATGTTAGCGCGCGCCGTGCGGAGGGGCGTGTCTTGCGAGTGAGACGGAACTAACAGCTGCAGTGTATTATGAACCTTATAGTAGTGATCTAAGGTTGATTGTAAGTTTTAAGCATTATTTCGTTAATCTTCGGGGCCATACTTTCTTTTCTGTGCGAACGAAGATTCACGACGCGCCATATAAGTTGGGTAATACTGTACGTGGTTTCAGTTATTGTCGTATTCACAATGTATATGATATGACTAAAAATTATATTAACTTTAAAATGTTAAAAACGTTAATGTTAAGAATCTATACTATAGGTACCTGTAAAAGGTATCTAAATCCTTTGTGTTGCGGTTACAAAAATAATAATTGAACCAAAAGTCCACACGGACCTTAGACGAGCCGACTGGACTCTTAGAATAAAACCTTTCCTTACACTGCAATAATTTATAGAATAATTGCATCTGAATATGGAGATCTAATGGTGCGTCCATGCTACGCGAAGCAAGCCGAGCCTCGAACGAACAGCCCCCTTAAAAAGGAGCTTTTTTTTTATACCACTTAGGTGGCAAACAAGCATACGGCCCGCCTGATGGTAAGCAGTTACCGTAGCCTATGGACGCTTGCAACACCAGGGGTATCACTCGCGCATTGCCGACCCTGAAGAAACCGCTCCACACCCTTTTTGAAGAACCCCATGCTGTACTCCATTGGGAAAACCATGGCAGGGAGCTCATTCCACAGTCCGAGCGTCCGCGGAAGAAAACTCCTTTTAGCCCGCACAGTTCGAAACAATTCTGGTTTCAATGTGTGTGAATGGACTCCCTGTCGATGGCGAGAGTTGCGATGGTGAAAGGTAGCTGTGGGCATCAAGTCGAATAATTCCTTAGAACACTCTCCGTTGTACAAGCGGTAGAACACACATAACGAGGCAAAGTCTCTCCTCAGACTGAGTGGCTCTAAACCGCTTGTGAGCTCGGGATCGTCAACAATTCTGATGGCACGTCGCTGAACCGAGTCTAAAGGCCCAAGCTGGTACTCAGGAGCTCCCGCCCATAGATGACAGCAGTACTCCATATGAGGCCGGAGACCTGCGACTTATAAAGTTGCAGGCTTTGCCCCGATGTGAAGTACTGCCTCGCTCTGTTGAGCACTCCAAGCTTTTTGGATGCCAGCTTAACCTTTTCCTCCAAATGACTTCGGAACATAACGTAGCTGGAGATGTCGACGCCAAGGATCCCGTTGACTGATGTTCAAGGAAGTGTTCTGGAATTTTAGAGCCACAGACCATGGGGTTTTCTTAGCGGTGAACGCGCAGGCTTGAGTCTTGGTGGGGTTGAAATGGACTAGGTTTAGTCGACCCCAATCGGAGACACTAGTTAGTGTACTCTCGATTTCAGACACCAGCCGTTCGCGGCTTTCCTCCACCTCGGAACGAGGGATATTTGCACGGCCCGTGTATTGAGCGTGAATGAATGCCGTCAATAGACAGCATATCATTGATATGCAGAAGGAACAGTGTTGGGGACAGCACAGAACCTTGCGGGACGCCGGCATTTATGTCAATGCTATAGCAATATTGCTAACGCAATTCATTTTTTCGAATTTACGGCAGATCTTATGCAATTCATTAATTCCGAATCTTTTATTGAATTGAATTGTATATAATGTGTGACTAGTATACCAAAAAATATTGAAATTACGTAGGATCTGCCGAGAATTAGAAAAAATGAATTGCGTTAGCAATATTGCTTTAGCTTCCTTTTTAGGGGAGCTGGTTTCGTGGTTCGCGTAGCGTGGACAAACTTGCGAGGCTCGAACGAGCATTCGTATCGCGTTCGACTGCGCTCCGACCGATCGATGGTCAGTTTTTTCACGAACACAGGGATTCGTATCGCGCTCATTGTAGACTGGTTGTATCGTCCACACTTGACATCGCGAACAACGAACGAATCCTGTTCGTCCGTGGCTCGGCTCGTGCTCAGTTCGCGTAGCATAGACGCACCATTATATTTATAAATAAAAAAAAACTCTACGAGTCAAAATAATAGTATGTTAATGATAGAACGTGTTCAGTGGAGATTAAATTAGCAGTTTCTCCGATATATATCAGTTATCTACCTAGTTTCTATTATAATTTCCCCCAAACTATTCAATACACAACTTGATCATAACTTCAGCAACTCACAGCTAACGAGTAAATTGTATAAGTTATCGTTGCTTAAACAATAATAATCACAAAACTTAGTATGTTATCATTGATTAACATACTATTCGTTTATGGGAGTCTGATTATTGTTAATCTCTTGTTAATGCAATAAGAAAATAAATACCTATTTTTTACTATTTGTAGGCCTGTGTTTGACCACAATCTCACCATGGTAAGTGATGATGTCGCCGAAGGTGGTAAGCACACAAAGCCTAGAGGAACTGGCTCTCAAGTGCAGCTGCCGGAACACGCCGATAAATGCTTGGCGACAGATTTTCAACTTGAAGGTGGTGGAGCCAGATGGATACTACAAACCCAATCACCGTGCTATGGTTTCCCCAAGATCTTTTCCTTCACCGAAAGCTCAAGCTCATTGTAGGATTCGAACCCGGAACCTTCATCTTGGTATCCGACGTCACTACCACTGAGCTATCATCGTTTTAAACGTATTAGTAAATACTTCTTTTTTAATGTAGAATGGGCTTGCGTTTGGCCTTAGAATTATCCCAGGAGGAGTTATGGCGAGGCCGAGGATGTAGCACGCTTACTCAGAATATGTCGGGAAACATAGACCCCGGAAGGGAGTTCCATTCCTTTGCTGTTCGCATAAGGAATTAAGAAGCAAATCGTTGTGTCTAATGGTGCCTTCTCACGGCGCGTTGTAGCCCGAGCCGCGCCGCGCCGCGCCGCGCCCCGCGCCGTGTGAAGGCAACGGCTCGGCGCGACTTGGGCATGCGCGTCCAATGCTCGGCGCGACTCGGCCTGGCGCGTCCAATTTGGTCGCTTCACACGGCGCGTGGTGGGACGAGCCGCGCCGCGCCGCGCCGCGCCTCGCGCCGTGTGAAGGCAATGCTCGGCGCGACTTGGGCTGGCGCGTCCGATCCGCTAAATGTCGGTAACTTCAAAGGCGCGGCGCGGGCAGGGTTGGATTTCGTAGTATAATAAATATAAATATAGTACTTATGTAGTATCGTAATGCCAGGATACTTACTACCTACGAGAAAATACCATAATTTTACCTTCAGGTCGATTAATTCTGTTATTTGTTGAAATAAATTAAAAATATTACTTTAATTATGAAATAAAGTTGTAATAGTTGTTTTAGTTGTAGTAAATCGGCCTATTTACTCCTGATTCTTTCATGCGATGCTGTGAAAGAAAGTAAATTTAATTTGTATTGAATGTATTCCATCTGACGACATGCTATGTCGTGTCAATGCCAAAGACGAAGTTTCGATTGACGGATTGGCTGAGATAAACATCTACTTGCCTAAATTTGGTCAATTTGTACCTACAATAACAATAAAACTAAAATGTCCTTACAAATACATTTTTATTTCAGTTAAATAACAAAATGGACGATAAGCAAAATGCAGTATTATTTTCGACAAGTACCTAGTATAATTTTATTTTCCATATAAGTACAATAATATTTTGAGGGTCTGAATGCAGCCCTGGGCGCGGGCGCGCGCGTGGGTGGCTCGGTTTCGTGCGGAGTTGTGTGTGCGTTTGAACACGTTCATTTCATCTCGAAGCGTTCGAACGTGAGGTACTCTGCGAGCTTAAATATGGAGTGGTCGAATGACACGATTGCCGAATTTTTACATTATTACGAGAACGAACCATCTTTGTTGAACTCGAAAAATGCGGAGCACAAAAATAAGAATGACCAGCACGATGCCTGGATCAGAATAGTTTAGTTAAGGACAAAAAAACCCGACTGCGTAAAACAAAAAATAACTGAATAGAGTATAACAGCTTGCAATTTGAAAATATAGTATTATATTAAAGTAATTAATTATAGTAACAGCAATTTTGAAAATATGGTATTATAATATATATATACAGGGTGTTGTTTTGGTCGGCGACAAGCGACCCAGGAGCGGTAGTACAAAATATATATTCCCCAAAAATGGACTTAATTCCATTAATCTGTTTTCAGGATTAGAAGATATCGGTGACAGTTCACATTTTCCGGTTCACTCATACTACTTGCGAGTAACTAATATAATATTTTACAAAAAATATTTTAATTTCCATTTTATATCATTGCAAAAATACAATATATATCGCTATACATAACTAAGAAACAATTTCAGCACATTAATACTATAGCTTGATAATTTTAAAAATTAAGAAATAGGATGTACTTAAAATACTTGCTGCATGAAAAGGAATATTGACCTATAGTGATTGACAATGCTTGATCGACAGGGAAATTCAAAAAAGTATCGATATATGTTATATCGATTATTTTTGAATTGGTTTATCAATATCGAAATATTTTTAATTACCAAAAAATTTCGATATGTCGGTACGATATCAAAGAGAGAGAGAATATTCTTACATTATTAGGTAAATATCAATTAACAAACATAATTTCTCATAAATCCTGTAATAATTATCTGAAATTAAGAACAACGATAATAGTACAGTATGATACATATGTGCAAAGTTGGTAATTACACACGAGGCGGTATTAAGCAGTAAGACAGTGATAAGGAAATATAATTTGGAAAATAAAAGCACTAAAATGAAAATCGATTAGACTTAAATTAACTTTCTCGATACGACAAAAAAATCGATTGGATATCGTTAAGGCGCATGACTATAATTGTCAAAAGTGAACTGTCACCGATATCTTCTAATCCTGAAAACACTTTAAATACTGTAAATATGTTGAGAAATACCTTATTCAATTTGAAATAAAATTACCGCAAAGTATGGTTACTAGGCACGTGCACAGACTAGAGCTAGGCGCAAGCCGCCATCGCCCCACCCCTTTACTCCCTCGTACTCCCGTTGAGTATTATGAGTACTTTACGTTATTACATGATTTTCAAAATTTTTATTATTTTATTTTTATTATTAAAAAAAAGTATTTTTTAAATATTTTTTTTAGCACCAGTATCATTTGTATTATCGACCCTGAGTCGCTCGTCGCTGACCAAAACAACGACCTGTATATGTATGGAATGGGCTGTTTACAAGCTTTCATTTGATACCCATATTTTTGTAATAACGACATTTTTGTTTTAATTCCCCTCCTCTGTTTTTATTCGAAGACGCCATATAAAAATAATATAACCTATGTTACTCCCATAGTTAAGACAAATCTAACGACACCGCATGTTTAACTCCATCAAGCCGTTTAGGCTGCAGAGCATGCCAAAGAAAGACATACATACACTCGAAAAACATAACCCTCCTCCCGGTTCAGTCGGGTAAAAATAGAAATTGTTATTTAAGGGGGCCAACGCAACTTCAACGCAAGCATAGCCTAAAAGCTTGTACCTTTCATCCAACATAATGTTTGACTGCGAAAAAAGAGAGACAGTATCAGGAGCCGTCGGTTATCAGTCGGTAAATTCCGCTTATCACTCGCGGCCGCTTCGCTAGGTCGTCATTCATGATTTCGCATATCATAAAATTTGTTCCAGGAGTATACTTCTTGTGAAACAATCTTACAAGTTTGTGAAAAAAAGTTAGTTATTTAGAATCTCCAATATATTTGCAAGCCTGGTATCTAGATATTTCGTTACTTTTTCAATTTATAAGTACATTAGATATGGCCAAAGTTCAGGTAAAAATTGTGCAAAAACGCTGTTTTTCGGAGGCTTTTACTGAATTTCTTTTACACTTTTTTTTATTTTTGCCTAGATACACGGCTAGATATAGTGCACAAGATACCAATTTGTTTAAAACATCTAACGAAAAATGTTTAACAACGCCATCATCAGTACAAAGCTTTTGTATGAAAAGTATGGGCGGATTGACTGCTCTTAATTGTCGTTTTAAATTTCTCCATGGCTGGACGTGCGACATTGTGCGTTGCGTGTCTCGATATGCGGCAAATTCCAATCAAACGAGCGCCGCGCCGCGCCGCGCCCGTGAGAAGGGGTGACTCGGGCTCGCGCGTGGCGCGTGCTTGCTCGTAGAAATCGGCGCGGCGCGGCGCGGCTCGGCCTACGACGCGCCGTGAGAAGCCACCATAAGCGGGATGTTGACAACGTGTGGATGGAAATTCTCCCGGGGCGTCTTGTGGTTCGATGGAGAAATGGGGATGGATAGTTCTTTAGCACAATCTCCAAAAAAACATTTGTCCATACATTTGTATGAAGATTATAATGAAAGATGGCATCGTAAAACAGCTGAATGCTAGTATACGTCCTCGGTCTAGTTTGCTCAGTAAGTACAGAGCGTAGCAATTCAATTTGACCATTTCAGCACAATTTCATCAAGATTCGTTTTATAACAGTGGCGTAGTGTCTGTCGTCCATCTTGACGTTTTATTGATGGTTAATAATATTATTACGGTCGAGGATGCGAGTTGGAACCATTCCTTTTATTGGACAGATAAAACAAAAACAGATGATACTGTTTAATTGCGTTATTACCTTTTTTATTTTATGTAGGGCTGCATCGTGATTTGTTAAAGAAAAATAATTGGACTATTTTACAAAAAACTTAAACCGACTTCAAAGTACACTAAGAAAGAAGTAATCAATTCCTGATCTGATGACAATGGATCCAAATGGGAAGTGTACCCTTTCAAATAAAAGAAGAATTTTCCAAATCGGTTGATAAATGATGGAGTTATGAGGTAACAAACATAAAAAAAAAAAAAAAAAACAATTGAGAACCTCCTCCTTTTTTTGAAGTCGGTTAAAAAAACATTTTTATACCTGTAAAAGTTTATAGGTAACGCTGTGTTGTATGGGTATATAACGAAATTAGAAAAAAATACTGACTTCAGATAATGAATTTAGATTTGGAGAGTTTAAACATGTTCATTTGAAATCACTGTTTTTTATAGACTTTCTTGTGATATTAACTTAATTCCTCGAATTGAACCTAAGAGATCTTCCATTTCAGCTAATTATAGTAATTAATTATCAGATTCGTTATTCGAATAATTGTATAGTCCTAATGTGCCTAATGTGAAATTAGGGCTTGTAAGGTAAGGGCAAGTAGAGTTATAAGCTTGGCTCTACATGAGATCTGATAACTTTTTGACAGTGCAAGCTATATGTCTTGGCGGCAACATTTTACATACAAATTTTTTTGGTGAGATGTATCTTTCATCCAATAGATAAAATTAACCATTTAACATAAAATATTATAATACCGACTCCAAAAGGGCTACCGACTAAAATAAATATGAAAGCAGCAACCCTAGTTAATGTAACAATCTGCTAGCTGGAGTTTGTGATTTCATGGCACATTTTGCCGTACGACAATAGCCGTGTCTCGATATCGGGGATATAGTTTTTTATTGTGTCATCAATTTTATTTCGGATGAAAGAACAAAAAGTACATTGGAGATATAATTATATAACTATATATCACCTTCAAGTTGAAAATGTGTCTTTAAAAACCTTCCAGAAAAGGCTATGGTGTATTTGAGGTGGTTTTCATAAATACTTTGTGATTGAAATTTGAGCATTAGATGCTGTAAATAAGTTGTCCGTTTTAAAATTTGCCAACAATTTTTCATCAATTAATTATAAATACAGTGTCTCCATACACTGTATTTATAAACATACAGTGTTCAGTAGATGGTCTGAAAATACGGTAGATCTACTGTAATTACAGTGTATCTGGCAACACTGGACACAGGGTACATTTTAAACCGGACACGTGAGTGAAAACGCGGAGAACATCTAGTATTCAAATAAATACAGACAAGGCTACAGAGACTGCTTGTAAAACTTTGAAAAAAAAATCTAACATAAGCATAGTAGGTAAGCAACTTGTGATTATCACGGTCCAAAGATTACTAACGGACTAAAAGCCCGAACTTGCCTTTAACTTGTTTGTCCACTTATAAATTTTCTGGAAAACTCCTAACTTAGCTTTTTTCAGGATGTCTTTAGCAATTTGAATTACGCCCACGTTTACCAAGAAATTTGGAACTTGTTAACCTTTGCCGTTTTGAAATTGTTATTTTTGTTCATGTTTCAAGGTAATCCTAGAGTCCTAGAAATAATAGGTAGTTACTTCAGGTCCTAGATTAAAATGAAGGGTGGTTTTTACTCTCGAAAATCATTAAATACCTACATCTGGAATGCGAGTGAAATTACGGGGCGTTCGAGTTACTTCATTTAATCAATTTAGGAATGGACTACTTCCATAATTAAAAGAGAATTATACTTCTTTTATTCAGATCCAATTAGTCGGAACTAATCCAGGATACGAAGTAATGAGATACATAAAACATTAGATTTCTCGGCAACATTAGTGTACGATTACTTAAACATCCTATTTTCTGTTCTAATTAGTATTAGCGTAGGATTTATGTCTATATTATGGAATGTCGAGCGTCGAGATTAAATTAATTTAATTAGGAACCTCGGTGTTAGACATAAGGTTTATTTTCGAATATCAAAATCATTTTTTTTAGAATTACGTATTACAATACGGGTATTAATTACCGTCTATTTTTCATCTTGTACATAAAAAAGTAATAATATATTTCCACAGTCCATGACCATTTGACTCTTAAGGCGCCGATCCCACAGAGAGAGTTCTAAAGTTCTGCGTTTCGCGTTTACTGTAATCTATGCGGTGCCTTTAAAAAAGTGTATGACGCATGATCGGTAGCGAATATTGCAGAACTCTAGAACTCTCTTTCTAGGATCGACGCCTCATAGTCTAGTCTGACTATTCATAAGTATCCACATAGGTCCATTTCAATAAAATAATTTTGATTTTATTGACAACATTTAACAAAGCCCAGAAGATTTTCAAGTGCTACTATTGAAATACACTGATATTGTGAGAGTACCGTCAAATTTGACGAGCCAGTTGGCGCAGTTGGTTAAGGTTCGCCTTACGCGCCGCAGGCCGTGGGTTCGATTCCCACACAGGACATGCATTTGTGTGCATGAACATGTCTGTATGTCCTGAGTCTGGGTGTAATTATGTATATTAAGTATGTATTTACAAACAAAAAGTAGTATATGTATTATATCAGTTATCTGGTTTCCATAGTACAAGCTCTGCTTAGTTTGGGATCAGATGACCGTGTGTGAGGAATGTCCCAGGATATTTATTTATTATTTATTATTAAATAGAAGGATTTAATCTCATCTGTCTAGCGCGTAATCAGCTCTTGCATTCTCTAAACCAATCAGCGGACTTCTCATGTCATTGCTTAGTTAAAGAGAGAGACAGAACATAGTGATAGCGCGGATTTCATTTGTGACATTTACGGTACGTCGATTACGATCGATTCGCACTATGTGGCGTCTCAGAGCTCGGTCCCGTTTGTGCTCTCTTTCTTATTGAAGGTCATATATCAGGTAGGTATGACACTTCAGTAGAAGTCTGGTATGTTCTTTATTGTTTGCTCAAATCGTTTTTTAGGTCTTTATGTTGTTTGTTGGAATATTGAAGTCGTAGCTCGATGGAGAGACACTGTTTTGTAAGATGTATTGTGATTTATCAAAGACTTATGTATAGTCGTTCTATTCTAAAAAGTCCGTTCAGATCTATTTGTGAAGTATCACTGGCTAAATCAAGCTTATATTGAAACTCACAATCTGCAATTATAAAAAGTTTACTTATTGTTTTAGAAAAAGCGGTCCAAAATTTGCAACTCACGAACTTACTAATTCAAAATTCAAAATTATTTAGTCAAATAAACCTTCGCAGGTACTTATGAATCGTCGGTTACAAAACGTGATAGTCACGCTATAGCATTCTGAGTCTGGCAGTGCCTGTAAATATCTATACAAGTTACGAAGTAGTATACACTATACATATCGGTTATCTAGTTTCCAAACAAGCTGTGCTTAGTTGTAATCCAATGACCATGTGTGAACATGGTCCTATTTCGCTATCATGTAATATATAATCATAAACGGATTGTAATCCGGTACCATTAGGACAAAGCTGTTTGCAGCCAGACAAACCGCAACATGGCGGCTATTATATTCACTTAACGGCTGTTGTTCCTAATTGCATGGACGGACTACACCTGGGGCCCAATTCTCACTTCCCTCGAACTAGCCTTCGAATCGAACTTGCATTACGAGTTCTATTTCGACCGTAAAATTTCGAGGGGCGGAGTCTATTTTTCGATTCCTGTATTCTCGGCACTAATTGAACTAACCTTCGAAATAATTTCGAGTGTAAGGAGTAAATGTTGCCATTATGATGGATACAAATTGCACGATGCGTTTCGTTTCACTTGATAATTGAGTTTTGTTAACGTACGTGATAATGTTATATCTTAAATTAAAATTTAAAAGATTTTAATGAATATAAAATATTTAAAACAACGTTTCACTCTTATTATATCCTAATATATCCGGAATTCATAAGTTAATCAATTTTATATAATAATTATAAATGAATATGACAAAATATGTTCTGTGCGTAACGGAAATTCTTAGGCTTATCTGTCATTACGTTTCCAAATGACAACCTAACTGTTTGACGTTTGATAGTTCGCATTCGAAATACGTTTCGAACGGTCCCGACCAGTCGAAGCAGTTCGATTTTCAGTTCAGTTTCTATTATTTTTCGAGGGCTAGCCTCGAAAAATAATAGAAAATGGCGGCTTCGAAATTGTCAGAATAGCCTAACTTGATTTTCACTCGAAAAAAGTACGAGATCGAACTTTATTTGGAACGAGTGATGAATTCGAGTGAATGAGAATTGGGCCCCTGGATCGTAAATTCATTTTAGTTTATGCTTCTTCTATGGATGTGTTTTTGGCAGTTGAATGTAGTTATAGTATTTTGTTTTCAACAGTCCTTAAATACTAGACTTTGTCTTGCACAATAACTACTAATCGTAATTAGAACTAGATGGGTGGAGCTGTTGGAACAAACCATTAGGTGCTTGTAGATAGATTGCGAGGTAAGGAGGAGGGCGATGGCTGCCACACGCGTCATACTTGTGAACAGGTGCTGCTTGTGGGGGCTGGTCTGCTTAAGTTTGCCATTTATTTCTTTACTTATTAAATATAGATTCAGTCTACTTTGTAGTTTTGCCGGGGCACGCAATTGTTGTCAGTGCGATTAGAATGTAAATATTATGTAATGAATCAAAGCTTGTTTTGAAAAGAGTAATTGCTGAGTTTATTGCCCACTCTTTTCAGCAAATGCAACCTTCCGAACCGGTATTAGAGTATTAGAGTCAGAATTTTCATAAGTGCCTGCGAAGGTCTATTTGAATTTGAATTGAAATTAAGCGGATTACACGGGAAGGTTTCCTTACGATGTTTTCTATCACGGAAAGCTCTCAAGTTCATTGTATCATTCAAACCATGAGTTTCACTACAGCATTCAAGTTTAATATCATTGGGTTACACGTTACATGATGAAGTCAATATAATTATTTGCTAAGCAATATCAAAGCAACGTTCTGTCGCAAATTTCAATTCAGTATGAGAATGAATTTAAAGATGACTGATAATAGTGACACTGGCCCTGATTCTGTTGTTCACAACTAAACTAATTTTAATGTCACTATGTCTCTTTCTAACAAAGAAAATAAGAAAAGGATGTAAGAAATTTAGTTCTGTCAAATTAGTCCAATGCTTGTTTTCAATATAATTTTAGTCGCCATCTATCGCGGTTACGTCTAAATACACGCAAAATAAGACGGCAAAGATTAATTTGACAACTTAAAATATGTTGTATCCTTTTTCAATCATGTTCGTAAGAAAGAGATGAGATGTGACTAAAATTAGTTTAGTGCGATTTACAACAGAATCGGCAGCAATATATACAAGACAACAACACAAATGACAAGAACTTGTAATTTGTGGAGATGAATAAATATTTTTATTATTTTTTATAATATGCAATAAAACTCAAAATACACGAATTTATGAAAATAAAAATGAACACACAACGTCAATCTGCAAGTTCCCGCCAAAAAGTCTCAAATAAGGTTATAATTATATTGTTTTAAGAGCTTGTGGTTCACCCTCTGAAAGGTGATTCACTGTTACCACAAAGACCCAACAAACAAGTTCTTCAAAAAGGGTGTGAAGATATTTTTGCAGGGTCACCGACGCGCGAGTGATACCCCTGGTATTGCAAGCGTCCATAGGCTATAACCGCTTACCATCAGGCGGGCCGTATACTTGTTTTCCACATAAGTTTCTATAGACAAAAAGTGACTAGCATTAAAAGCCTAGTTCGTCACTAAAGACAGGGTTTAAGGCACTCATGAGACAGACAGCCCGTTAACGAGTGTACATACTCCAACCACAAAACAAATAACCACAGAGGGTCAACATTCGACGTACTTGATGTAATGAAACAAAGCTTGCTAAGTTGCACAATCACAGGTAACTAACGCAGTACAAATGGTGTTTGTATTTTTAGTGATTGTAACCTTACAAACACTGATATGTTTAAATAATTCTAATATTCTAAATGCGAAAGTGAGATTGTTTGTTTGTTACGCCTTCACGGCTCAACTACTCAACAGATCATCATGAAATTTGGCATGCAGATAGCCTATTGTATGGAGAAGGACATAGGCTTTTTATTCCAGGAACGTGGGTGAAACCGCGGGGGACAGCTAGTTTAATATAAGATGAAATTTAAAGGTTCGATATGGCTCTTACTTATTTACGTTTTGAGAATAATCGCATATGGAACTTGAGGATATCTGAAACCATTTTTGAAATAGTAATAAGTATTTCTATCAATAAATAGGTAATTTCGAATAGAAAAGAATTGCTGCAAACTCAGACCCAAACTCAAACTAAATTAAAATTGTTAAGATCTAAGGTTGATTGTTAGTTTTAAGCATTCTTTCGTTAATCTTCGGAGCCATACTTTCTTTTCTGTGCAAACGAATATTCACGACGCGCCATATCCGTTGGGTACTACTGTACCAATTGATCAAAACTGAAATGATATGGAGTGTTTACTCTGCCCACTTTTTTTTTATCTTCTATGTACACCGTGATATGTATCTAAGCCTGTACATTTTGTGACTCGACGCTAAAATTTCATCGTGTGTCGCGAAACAGGTTAACGGTCGGGCGGTGAGTTAATAACCCATTTGCGTCCTCATATGGCCTCGTGGAGTGTATACATGCAGTTTTGTTACCGCTGCGGGTCGACAGCGGGGTGGTTTAGGGTTAATGAGGGAGTTGGATGATAAACTGGTGAGAATCATCGTGTATTGTGTTGGGTTGTTGTTGTTGGGGAAAGCTTGTTTTTGGGGTTTGTTTTTTGATAAATGTTTTAAAACCGTATCATATGGAAAATTATGGAGGGTGCGTGGACCTAATAATTAAAAGGGGACAAGCAAAAGGATATGATATGCATTTATAAATAAGGATTAGATTTAAATGTGATTTTAGGTTAATGGTAGAGACGTCGAATCAGAAAGTGAGCTTTAGGTTTCTGGGAAAGAAAATATAGCAAGGCACCACTAGAAGGGTATTATGTAGCCCCGCCTGGCTGGCTACCACTCTCAAGTTGAATGTACCGAACGGTGTATTTAACCTTTTAGGAATTGTATGTTTATGACTTCGGCCACATTAGCACTTATCATGCTGAGATTGATATAAATATAGAATATAATATTTTTTTAGGACTGAGTACCTATACAATTTTATAATAATATCCCTTATGCAATTTTAAATTTACCGTCACAAAAGTTTAAGGGGCCGCTTTAGTACAGAAGGCTTACTACAATATTAACGAATATGTAAATGATAAAAATGCGTGGGTGTAGCGCTCGCTCTCGCAGGAAACATCTGATGTAATAAATTTAAAGTTTGTTTTTGAAAAGAGTAATTGCTGAGTTTATTGCCAGCTCTTCTCAGCAAAAGCAACCTTCCGAACCGTGCATTAGAGTATTAAAGTTTGAAAATAGCCATACGTGCCTGTGAAAGTCTATTTGAATGAATATATTATTTCATTTCATTCATTTCATAGGCCAATATAACATTAGAAAAATAATTGCAAAACTTGGTATTCTATTATTTTCATTAAGTATCAAACTCCGTAAATATGTCAGGAATCGAAAAACCTTTGGAAAATGGCACAGAGATTCCTCCTTACATGTTCAAATGACATGAGTCAGAGGTGTAAATAGCTCGGCATCGTTATACTGAATCGATTAGCCAGCTGACGCGGCACAATTAGGATTCCGTAGCGACGTGACACGACGCGACACGTCTTGTGCCAGACTAGACGCTTCGATTTACCCCAAGGCTGAGGGCTGAGTGAAAATTGTCGATCTAGTTAAAATTTAATGGAAGCGAAACAAGATTTTGATTTGAACATAGGTATTGAAATGTTAATTCTGCGTGGCTGCTTTCAATAATTGGGATACGATTCTTATTTATTTTACTTGTGAGACGGTACCTCTTGGGCTTTGTGCGTTTACCTTTGGCTATATAGTGACTTACTAGGGGTGATATTATGTATAAACAAACAAGCAAATTAAATAAGGTATAGCAAAAATTTACATCAAAATTGATCGAGACTTCCAGAGACCAGCGGGCGGGGAGCTTTTTCCGCCAACGCGTCAGCTTGGCTATCCAAAGAGGAAACGCTGCCAGCCTTCTGGGAACCCTGCCGTTAATCGGAAGCAGCGGCAGGCTTGAGGAAATTTTTTATGTATAGATTGTATTTTGTCCATATTTGTTGTAAATAAAGATATATATTTTAGGCTGTTCATGGTAAAATATATTAATATACAATTATATATGTCAGGTGACGGGGACCATTACAAAGCCTGGAAAACAACATAACGCGTGAACAAGCTCTGTGCAATGTGTGTCAATTGCAACTTGGCAACATATTTTTTAAAACACCCCACCAATTTATGGTGTTGTTAATGTTTTCTATAGTAGTGTTGATAACTAAACATGGACACTATTGGATCATCTTCAAATTCAAAAAACTCACCAACTTACTTATACTACTACATTACATTATTAACTTTATTATTACATAACACTATTAGGTATTATTATTCATTTTTTACAGGTCGTTGTTTTGGTCAGCGACGTTGACTCAGGGTCGATATTACATGTGATACTGGTGCTAAAAAAATATAAAAAAAATACTTTATTTTATTATAATAATAAAACTAAAAATAATATTAATTGGAAAATCATGAAATAAATAAGCTAAAGTGTAGACGTAATACTCAACGGGAATGCGAGGAAGTAAAGGGGTGGGGCGATGGCGGCTTGCGCCTAGCTCTAGTCTGTGCACGTGCCTAGTGAACATACTTTGCGGTAATTATTTAATAGGTATTTCTCAACGCATTTACAGTATTTAATGGAAATAAGTCCATTTTTGGTAAATATATTTTTTGTACTACCGCTCCTGGGTCGCTTGTCACCGACCAAAAAAACACCCTGTATATCAATTAATTACACATTATAATAATATGAGTTAAATAATAACAAAGTGCTTGCCTTAAATAAGTACCATAAATATTTATGATCATATGATCTTAACAGTTTTTAGGATTCCTGTGGCCCTAAAATAAGCAAGCTTATCTCATGGGTACCAATCTAAAACAATGGAATTAGGCCCTCAATATTAAAACCGGTCAACTTTAAATTAATACAAAACTAAATTTGCTATCAATGTAGAGACTTTGGCAATAATCCGTGAAACTGACTGCTGACAGATATTCATGACATCTCCATCCATTTTCTGTAAAAAAATGTACAGCCACATATTAGGTAGGCACATACTTCTAATAACACCTTACTACACATCCCATTAATACCAACTATATTTTTTTATATGAATATAAGTATATTAATGTAAGTCCCTACAATACAGTTCAATCCTATGATAGGTAGGTACCTAGGTAATTACTAACCTGAAAACTTCCTGTAGCGAAGTAGCGTAATGTTATTAGTAACATTATTTCCGGTGCAAATGGTAATCCTCTTTTCTTTGGTTTCCTGAGATCGGATTCCACCAACGGCAAAATAACACTTTTTACAGATTCCGGTGTAAATCTGTATCGATCATGGAATTCTTGAACTGAGTACTTTGTAAAGGGATCAGAATAATCCCGTAAATACCGCCTCGGTCCTACTTCTCTATATCTTCTGGCATAGTCCACAAACTCAATAAAGTCTACCAAATCAGACATTGTTGCTTTATAATAAACACGAATGCGAATTCACTAAAAATAAAAATATAACCCCAAATGTAAATTTCAAAATCAATCGTTAAGAAGTTAAGTAAGGGTGTTGCTGTACTATCATTAAGGGACGCTAATGAACCGTTAACTGACTCTGAGTGTGAACTTTTTTTAATGTTTACTAAGGTGCCCCTTAAGTAACCATTAGACGTATCTGAGTGCGGCAGTTAGATATAGAACTCAAGTAAATGTTTCTAACATTGTCAAATTAAGTAACTTCAAGTTCTGGTAACAGTCACATTGCGTTCATTAGTTCACGTAGTGTGTAAGATGCCTTGATAACTAGGTACTAACTTGTTGAAGTTTGCACAGTTTGCGGTTTCAGATGGTTATTATCGCTGTTAATGAAAGGATGTAACTGTTAAACTATGCTTTGTATTTAGGTAATGACAAATGAACGATTGAATAAGATTTTGTTAAAAATTAAATTTTTAATTCAAGCTTTTTTTGGTGACTGTACTTTTTGTTGACTGTACTTGCATTGTCTTCCAATATACTAATGTACACCAAATATCAAGTCAATCCGACCACTGGAAGTGGGTGAAATTCGACTTGCAAGATTCCACCCGAACGAAAAACATACATAAAAGCTTGTAAAAAACTATTATATACCTTCACGAATCATTGAAGCATATACACTTTTGAAAGTTTTTCATAGAAAATATTTCACGAAACAATTTTATAATTGATGTCGCTACGACACTGTTGAAGTATTGTTACGTGTATTGTGCCACTGGCTAATTGTTCCCGTAGTCTATAAGCCTAAAAGGCGACTAAACGGGGCCTTTGGGGTCGCGGGCAATTAGAGCGGGGGCTCTGTGCACCCAGAAGCGACCCCAAGGAGGACGATGAGTCGATGTGGTCACGACTCATCAAAGCGCCGCGCTTGGAGGGATGAGCAGGGACGCGTTCAACACGAGAGCTCGCCCCCCTCTCTATAGTACATATAGCGACCACCGTGGGGTTTAAGCCGGTACAAGTCGGGCATAACCTGGCCACTACCCCTGAGGCGTTAGGGTATCCTATGAGGATCTCCCCACGCAAAAAAAAAGCCTATAGCCTAAAGACGGGCTATGGCTAGTAGTCGCCAGTAACATTCACGCATTGCCCTGCAAAAAATAAGAAAATTTATCATAACTGTGAACAACTAAGTTAACCTTACTAATTATCTGTACTATTAATATATATATTATGTTGTCTGTCCGTGTCACCGCATCTCGGACGTATGTAACCGGAAGTAATCTGCGCTAATGAGGGCGGTGCGTGCGACCGGATCATTGTTAAAAGTTCCGTAAGCTTCGTCCGGTGCCCGCTCGTCCGGTGCCCGCTCGTCCGGTGCCTGCTCGTCCGGTGCGTTAGACACATTAACTTGACAAAATATATTGTTTTTATTTTACTTAGTCTTTCAAAAAGTTGTAAAAATATAGAAATTATCATTCTAAATAACATTATTCAATGATGTGTTGAATAGTTCGCTGATTTAAGTGATTTAACAGTTAAAATACTGTATTTTTATAAGATTTAATGCACAAAATAAAAATCATTTCAATTATGATCTAATGAAATAACTTTTTATATTAATTATTTTAATTATGCGAGATTTAGGTGTTTTTTAAAGATTTTTTTACTACCAAATATTATGAAACAGAGTATAAGTACTAAGGAAACCAGATACTTGAAGCATCCAGAATAACTCCAGAACTAAAATATCCTGGGACCCTGGAACATTCCTCACACACGGTCATCTGATCCCAAACTAAGCAGAGCTTGTACTATGGAAACCAGATAACTGATATAATACATATACTACTTTTTGTTTGTAAATACATACTTAATATACATAATATAAAAAAAAAAAAAAAAAATGAAGCATAGGTCCCAAAAGAATGTTTAAGTAGAGTCTTGTAAAACCCAGGTTTTACGATAGCCCCAGCTCTTTTTGTTATAAGACATTAGAAAGTGGCGGATATATTTAAAACCTGAGTTTTACTAAACTTGACTTAAACCTACTTTTCTAATGAGGGGAAAGATTTTTTATGAAAAACTATTGTTAAACGGTTTTTAAATCTAAATTGTTTATACTGGGTGGAGACTTCGAGATGGCATATTTTCGAAACCTATGTTGGGTTAGTCATGCTGAACAACATTTACTATGGGACAAATGGTGAATTCTCAAAAAAAAAATACTCTTCATAGTAAATGTCAATCTTGCTCGATCATAATGTATGGAAAGTAAAAATTTTAAACTAACCTAACCTAACCTAACCCAACATAGGTTTCGAAAATATGCCATTCGAAATCTCCACCTGTTATAAGGTAGTTTGTTATTTAACCACAATATCTCTTATGAGTAACAATGAGTTCTCTCACAATAAAATAAAACGACTATATTCTATTTTGTGTGTAGTAAAGATCTTTAGTAAGGTAAATTAACGCAATACTTGTCCCTCATTCACACTCAACACATTCGCAAATGTAATACAGGGTACTTTAATATGCTAATGAAACCCTAAACCCTTTTCGTGAGACAAGTAAATAAAAACAGGAATAACTCTACGACCAGAGATATACTTTAGTGTTGTTTCGCTTGAACGAGACGTTCCATTCCGTACATAATATAACTTACTACCAAGTAGTACCAAGAGCTCATTTACTCCGTGTGTCGGTACGAAAATATACGTATCTACAAGTACCTTGTGAGATACGATACGATACGCTTTTTTTTAAACGGGGCGTTCGAATCATCATTTGGATTAAATGGACTTTTACAGAAAGATGAGGCATTTTCAATCGACTCCAAAAAAAAGGAGATTATCAATTTGACAGGTATGTAGCTATGTAATATTATTGCAACTGCAATATATTCACATATGATAATCTATTAGGGCTTTCAAACAAATATACAAATTTCCATAGGTGTATGTGTGTATGTTCATGCATATCTCCGAGGATATTAATCGGATGGTAACCATTCTTTTTTATTGGTTTAAATTTACTTCAACTTAGGGAACAGTGCAAGTTTCATCGAAATCGGTTTAGTAGTTTTCAAGATATGGACAAATTTGTGTGACGGCCTGGCTTATTGATACGAGCTACGGGCGTGGTGTTAAAGGAAAAACATCTCAAAACCTTGGTCAAATTCTAGTGCAATTAAGAAAAACTATAAATAACGAAATAAAAAAGTAATTAAAAAAAAAACGACTTTAAAATACACTAAAAAGTATGAAATAACTCTAATCTTACACTGATTTGAAATCAGCGATAGAGCACGACGCATTCCATTGAAAATATTTCGCTGACTTCAAATCAGTGTCAGATTAGAGTTATTTCACACTTTTTAGTGTATTTAGAAGTCAATTTATTTTTTTAAATTACTTTTTTTATGATATGCCTTCGGCATTCTGCTAACTAGCGAGCGTTCATTCAAAGTCAAAGTCAAAGTCAAAGCCATTTATTCAATTTAGGCCCTAGTAGGGCACTTATGAAGGTCAAAGCTACTGAAGTTACCACCAGTTCGTAAGTCGGCCTTCAACTGAGAAGAACAGGCAAGAAACTCAGCAACAGGCAAGAAACTCAGCATTAGATGCCGACGCCCGTTTGTAAAATGAATTATACAATCTGCCAACGACATTATACAGTTCGTTGTTTTGGTCAGCGACGAGCGACCCAGGGTCGATAATACAAATGATAATGGTGCTAAAAAAAATATAAAAAAAATACTTTTTTTTAATAATAAAAATAAAAAAATTAAAATTTTGAAAATCATGTAATAAGCTAAAATGTAGACATAATACTCAACGGGAGTACGAGGGAGCAAAGGGGTGGGGCGATGGCGGCTTGCGCCTAGCTTTAGTCTGTGCACGTGCCTAGTAACCATACTTTGCGGTAATTTTATTTCAAATTGAATAAGGTATTTCTCAACATATTTACAGTATTAAATGGAATGAAGTCCATTTTTGGGGAATATATATTTTGTACTACCGCTCCTGGGTCGCTTGTCGCCGACCAAAACAACTCCCTGTATAGGTATAATAATATGTAGATATATACCCATAAAAGTTGCTCAGTTGGCTAGCTGCCAGAACATAATAAACGTACATACTATGTTATGAAAACTAAGTGAACTCACTAACATTTTAGTGAACTTTTAATAATGTGGCGAATATACGCAAACATTCTATGAAGCCGAAAATTATTTAATTGAGAATAATTTGTAGCTGAAACGTTAATTATGGATAACTAGCTTCCATACAATATACTTTATTTTATATCATAAAAAATGATATAAGCCTCGGAAGCAAATGCAACCTTCCGAACCGGTATTAGAGTATTAGAGTTACCCCCTTATTCATAATCGCTTTATAACTAAATCGGTGTAATAGTGTGCCCCGTCTCACTTTTTCGATCACGAAATGTCACCTGTCAGATAAAGACTTCGGAATTTTAGCTAATCAACGTTTGATAACTTTATCATGAATAAGGGGGTAAGACTTTTAATGAATAAATATTTTATTTGTACAGAAAGAAGAAATTACAAATACCAAAACATACGGACATGATATTTAAAATGGCATAATATGTATTTTGTGTGTCCCTAACAACATAAAAAAGTATATCACACAATGTAAGCTTACGCCAAACTTTTTTACGACTAAATAAAAAGTTGTTTTAACGAGCGCTCCACCTGAAAAATAACTTTTATCTCAATTTGTGGGCTCTTTTGGTCATCCGCGTACATTAATTTATGTACCCATTAAAACATGATAATGTTTATAGTTATCGTTTAATTACTTCTTTATACAGCTTAGTCAGCAAACATGCATACGGCCCACCTGATGGTAAGCGGTTCTCGTAGCCATATTGACGCCCCACTTACACGTTACTAACCCATCCTCCTCCCCAATGAGCTCTGGCGACCTTACTCACGCGTGGTAAAACAACATTATGTTATTTGGCTGCGGTATTCTGAAAGCTGGAGGTATTTATCCAATTCAGCTGATTTTTAAGCAAAATAACGCTATGTTCTACCTCTCTTAAATTGCTATTTTATTAGGGTATCGATTGACTTCAATATTATTTAAAATAAACAAGAGAATGAAGACTAAACGAAAATGTTTCAATACTTTGAATAGAATCATCATCATCATCATATCAGTCTATGGATGTCCGCTGCTGGACATAGGCCTCCCCCATTGAATTCCACTTCGAACGGTTTTGGGCCACTTGCATCGACTTTGACCAGGTTGTCGGTCCAACTGCGCGTGGTGGCAGGTCGTCCCGCTCGGCGCATTCCAGTACATGGTCGCCACTCGAGAACCTTTCTTCCCCATCGGTTATCAGCTCTTCGAGCAATGTGGCCTGCCCATTGCCACTTCAGCTTACTAACTCTATGAGCTATGCCGTCGTTTTCGTTTGAATAGAATATAGAATATATATATAGACATTTGGGTCTCTCTCTAATGTTAGATTACCTTAAAATAAAGGAGAAAGTACCTGCTCGTATTATTTTATTCATAAATAACAGAGACCCAAAATAAAATTAATTCATAATAGCTAGGTTATTTTTATTTATTTCCATTAAATGGTGAAATCCAATTAGAAATATGAATTAATAATGTGAAATTGTAAAGTTATGTATTTTCAGCATAAAATCATAATATTTCTTTATCATATAAAAACTATTGCAATCGATTCAGTTAACAGCTGTCTCAGCTTTAATACACTAGATACTAAAACTAATATTATATATCAAAGATTTCTAAATAAAAAATTCAATTATTAAAAGAAACAAAAAACCCGACTGCGTAAAACATAAATTAACTGAAAAGAGAAAAACAAGCTCTTAAATCTATAGAATTTTGAATATAACTTGAATTTTATAAGGTATTGCAATCGGGGACAACCAATAACCTAAGTATATATTTTTTTGTAATATTATTTGTTTATTCCCGACTACAATCTATATATATAAAATTCAAAGTCCTGACTGACTGACTGACTGATTGACTGATATATCAACGCACAGCCTAAACCACTGGTCCTAGAGACATGAAATTTAGAGGGTATATTCTTTGTGAAGAGTAGGTATCCACTAAGAAAGGGTTTTTCGAAATTCCACCCCTAAGGGGGTAAAATAGGGGATGAAAGTTTGTATGAAAGTCCGTCAGTTTCGAAGTTAGGATCTTCAAATTTTGTGTATAGGCTGAAGATTGAAAATTAATGTATACGTGTCTCAGCGTTTTTAATGATTCCACCCTCGAAGCAGGATGATGTTGTTTTGTTTTGTTTTATTGTTGTAGAAAAATATATCATTTGTTTCCTGTAGGCCACGCGGGCGAAGCCGCGAGCAGAAAACACTAGTATCTTATAAAATTCAAGTTATATTCAAAATTCTATAGATTTAAGAGCTTGTTTTTCTCTTTTCAGTTAATTTATGTTTTACGCAGTCGGGTTTTTTGTTTCTTTTAATAATTTAATTTATTTCAGACTTTTTAGTTTTATACAGAAAGAGTTGTATGTATTAGTAAGTAAGTAAATGAGCGGTACGGTAAAGGAACGCTAACAACCATCGCAAGTCTGTGATTTACGCATGGTAACGGCTCAGTACCTACTGACCATTAAATGTGGCTTTTTGCAGTTTACGTCAAAATGGTGGCATAAAAGTATTACAATATATACATATATGGAATGGTCTATTTACAAGATTTCATTTGATACCCATATTGTTATAATAACGAAACTTTTATTTTTAATACCCCCCCTATTTTTTTATTCTTAGGCGCTGTGTAAAAATAATATACCCTATGACACTCTCCCAGTCAAGACGAATCTAACGACACCTCGCATGCTTAAATCCATCAAGCCGTTTAGGCTGCAGAGCGGCACAAAGAAATAGACATACATACATACATACACTCGAAAAACATTACCCTCCTTCCGGGTCAGTCGGGTAAAAATTCAGCTAATTTGATATTAAGTCCCCAAACAAATGAATACCCCGAAGATCGACAGTCGTGAAGGTGGGAAATGGCTCCACATTATCGTTAGCACGCGTATTCGGCAACCCTTTGATATTGAGAGCCATATTAAATTCGCATTATGGGAGGCAATTTTGTGTGTAATGCTGATACATTCTGTGACAAGTGATTACATGACTAATAAATTAAACATATTTGATAGAAATACCTATGTGCTATAACAATTGTTTTCCAATGAACTATAAACTACAATTGTTTTCCAATGAACTATCCATGTTTTCCAATGAACTTAAGACTGCGTATAAAGCAAAATAACAATCTTAGAATTGAAATTTAACCAAGTAAATAGTATTTAAATGAAAAAATATTTTTATATAGGTATTTCCATTATATACGCGAGGGTTCTATCTGAGCAAAAACATAATGGAATGAAATTTCCTCGATAGAAAAAAATCACAAAGCTACCTCTAATAATAATGAATTTTCGGTTTTATTCGTTCATGATGTATCTAATTAAGACAAAAATTCGATAAATAATATCACTAACATATGACCTAGGGCTGCTACTAACGATTTTTTTAAATATTCTATACTTTACGAGTTATTTAGATAAAAAGCGCTTAGTTCATTTTTGTTCCGCGGAACACGCTATCTCCATCTCATCTGCACGCGAAGATTAGAAATAAGTTTGTTTCATCTGACATTGCCATATTTTTCTGGCTTGGTACGCACTCTTAAGAGGAAAGGATGGCTGCAAGATATTTGAAAAATAGGTTTTTAACATTATCTATTGCTGTCGCGCTATGCCCGAGCTATCCCGCCCGATGGCGATAGAGACAACTACAGCTTGGATCGATTATACCTATTTAAAATAGACGAAACCGCTATTTCGTAATTCCCAGTTTCCTCCTCCAATACTGGATCAATTTTTTTTTTCAAGAATTGTAATAAGAAGGGCTTTGGCTATGTCTGTCGGTTTTCTTTTTATTTTTTATATTCGTCAAATTTGTTTTCTGGACGTCTGATAAGGGCAGTTAAAAATGGTAAGTTTTTGTGATTTTAGAAGATTTTTAGTTTTTATAATAATTAATTTATGTTACCTATAGATTGCATGGTAAAATAATCATTGCTCTAGTGTCATTATCCAAAGAGGAAACTGAGGAATACGTTTGTATGGAATAAACGCCACCAGCATTTCCTCTTAATATTATAAATGCGAAAGTAAATCTGTTTGTTTGTATGTTTGTTACGCTTTCACGCCTCAACTACTCAACGTATCATCATGAAATTTGGCATGCTGATAGCCAATGGTATCCACACTTAATATTATAAATGCGAAAGTAAATCTGTTTCTTTGCATGTTTGTTACGCTTTCACGCCTCAACTACTCAACGGATCATCATGAAATTTGGCATGCAGATAGCCTATGGTATGGAGAAGGACTTATTAAACTATAAATATCAGTGGTACAAAATATAATTATGATGTTAAAGCTTAGTACCTTAACAATTTTCAAATATAATAAAATGGAAACGTAATACTGTGTCATGATGCACTCTTGATCGGTTCTAGCTGTATTTTATAAGTCGTAAACAATACAAGAATTTATACTCGATATTGTTTTAGTAAGGATCTCTAATAATATTGCTTCTATTGTGTGCTGACGCGCACTATCGCAGAGCGGCAGGCGAGTCAGCTACGCTTGCTTACTCACGTACGAGTTGTATCCTAGACACGGGAGTATAGTATTACCCAATTAATAAAGCATGTCGTGAATCTTCGTTCGCATAGAAAAGAAAGTATGGCCCGAACATTAACGAAAGAATGCTTAAAATTTACAATCAACCTTAGATCACTAGTATAAGGTTCATAATACAGTGCAGCTGTTAGTTCCGTCTCACTCGCAAGTCACGCACTTCGCACGGCGCGCGCTAACATGGCGGCAGCTGCCGACCAAGCGTTTCCCGCGCTTTGAAAATGTATCTTCTGCGCAGGTACATCGGTAAGCCATATTAATTGGGTACTACTGTACAGTATTACCCTGCTCGACTGTGTTGGTCGTGCGTCATTCCTCGTGCGCAACAAGTGTCTGAAGTTACCGGCCTAAGGCAAAGGGCCACCTGGTGGTCAGACGCGGGGTTCGTGAGTAACCCTCAAGCAAGTGACCTCCTGTGAGTGAACTGCATCTCCGGCACTTTCCTAGATAGAAAGTAGAGGACTACCCGTTGGATTAGTTTTCCGGCAACTCAGCTGCAGGCATTGGGAAGATGCGTGGATTCGTATTCGGGAGGTGAGCGTGCATGACAGCTCCGGGACCATTCTGGAGAAATGGGAGCCAGCTTCTCTGGCGTCCCTAGCGGGGATTGAATCCGCTAGCACCAACAAGGTGCGCTAGTGCCGGTGTTTGCGCTGCGTATTTTTACGTTAGTGCTCATGCTAGTGCTGGCGTGCTGGGGTGCATGTGGTGAGCGACTTTGACAGCTCCGGTACCATTCCGGACAAATGGTAGTGAGTGATCACGGTGCGACTCACATTTTCTCAAGAGTACCAGGGGCGATTACTCTGGCGGCGTGACCTACCGCAGATGGTCCCAGACGCCTCGTAAGGGGTTGCCTGGTATAGTGTGCCGTCTTTTATGACCGAGAGGTTGGTAGAGGTGGCCACTATAGAAAATTTTAGTAGATATCAAGAGGGTATGTACAGTAGTACCGCTGGACATGCAATAACAGGGAGATAGCCAATAACTTGAAGTACTAACCAATCACTATCACATGCTTACAGCGCGGCCGCCGAGAGAACGTGTTTCTGATATAATCACGGCTGATCGCTAATCAAACGGCTAATCTGATTATGATTTGACTTTCGCTAAGCTATGCCTAAGGAAATACTGAACCTTCTGTGAAAGTCTCATCGCAATAGGATTAGCCGTTTCTGAGAATAGCCCAATATTAACAAGTGTCAAAAATGCATTCTCTCGGCGGCCGGACTGGAGCATTAATATTTCAATGGAGATTTTCACACGGTGTTATCGGTTAGTAATCCATAAATCTTAGTGATCCAAAGATCAAAAAATGTAGTATCGGAGATTTTTAATATTATGTCCTTAGTTAGAACTAAGGACATAATATTAAAAATCTCCGTTGAATAAATAGTCTGACTGATATGAAGAGGTAATTTTCTAAGCATGAGAGTATTCTTTGTTGAGTAGTTTTCATATCGACTCAAATAACTCTTGACCCGGTTGGAGCCGGGTAGACTTAACCGTCTTACGTTGAAGAGCTCTCAACTCCATCAATACTAACTTCTATCTTGTTAGGGCAATTATGATTGTTGTTTTTATTTATAAAACTAATTTGATCCCGAAGAGTATATCAAAGATTTCAAACCAACCAATTTATGAAAAATAACAACATTCATTTTCGCCCTATTCAGCATAGTTTTTCAAAATGAAATTTTAATCTAATAATATATATAAAATGCTTTTGTGGGTACGTAAATACGCAGTTTTCTCAATCACCACCAACCCCAATCAACTTCCCGTTGGGGTGGTAAATACCCCTTGGTCTCCAGATGGTAGTAAGGGAGTTTGGTCGCGGTGGGTGGAAGAGGGTGGTTGTGGGTGGCGAAAATGTTAAAAAATATATTGCTGTCCTTTTCTAACGCATGAGGACTTCTGAAAATATCTCAAAATTTCTGGAATGGAAAGTTCCAAAATGTGTAAAACGGTTATAATCGATCTGGAGTGTTCTAGAAAGTTCAACAAATATCTGGAATGATCTAGAAAATTCTAGAGTGAATGCAAACTATTATAATCGATATAGCATGTTTTGAGAAAGTTCTACAAATTTCTGGCTTCATCTAGAAAGTTCCAAAATGTGCAAAACTGTTATTATCGAGTTAGAACGTTCGAGAACGTTCTAGAAATTTCCAGAATGATCTGGAAAGTTCCAAAATGAGTGCAATTTATTATGATCGAGATTAGAATGTTCGAGTAACTTCTTGAATGATCTAGAAAGTTCCAAATGAGTATAACGGTTTTAATTGATCTGGCTTCATCTAGAAAGTTCCAAATGTCCAAAACTGTTATTATCGAGTAAGAATGTTCAAGAACGTTCTAGAAATTTTCCGAATGATCTGGAAAGTTACAAAATTAGTGCAATTGATTATGATCGATTTAGAATGTTCGAGAAATTTCTTGAATGATCTAGAAAGTTCCAAAATGAGTAAAACGGTTATAATTTATCTGGATTGTTCTAGAAAGTTCAACAAATATCTGGAATTATCTAGAAAATTCTAGAATGAATGCAAACTATTATAATCGATATAGAATGTTTGAGAAAGTTCTACAAATTTCTGGCTTCATCTAGAAAGTTCCAAAATGTCCCAAAACTGTTATTATCGAGTTTGAATGTTCGAGAACGTTCTAGAAATTTTCCGAATTATCTGGGAATTTCATAAATGAGTGCAATTTATTATGATCATTTTAGAATGATCGAGAATGTTCTAGAAATTTTCCGAATGATCTGGAAAGTTCCAAAATGAGTGCAATTGATTATGATCGATTTAGAATGTTCGAGTAATTTCTTGAATGATCTAGAAAGTTCCAAAATGAGTAAAACGGAGTGATGTACATCTAAATATTCTAGAATGATCTAATACTGGAAATGTCGGTATATAAATCGAAATTCAGTGACTTTTCGTCAGTTCAATTGTGATTGCAGTCGAGTAAAAAAAATAATAAACTATATGTTCTGGAAAGTCTCTCAATATAGAAAATAGAAATCTATAATATGTTAAAAAATGTATCCTTATATATTTTTTATACCATTAAACATGCGATGTATTTTAACCCGAGCAACGCCGGGTTTCGCTGCTAGTAAAATAATAAATTTCCTGGGAAATTCTTCACACACGGCTTTATCTGATCCCAGACTAAGCAGGTTGAACTAAGAAAACCAGATAACTACCGAAACGACGTATTGTTTTACATACTTAATTATACAATAATTGCACCCAGAATCAGGACATTGCTCCAGACCTGCGTCATGATAGGTGGAATTTTAACCAACCACGAACTGGCCCGTCATACACAGAATAAATTTTGAAGCACAAATGATTTTTTCCGAGTTGAGAATTGAACTCACGACATGTGTTGCACAGACAGGGTATAAGTATCTTCACTATATTGTCTTATTGTGTATTCGCCAATTTTTTTCCCAATTTTGTTGAGTATTCAATGTAATAGTGACCGGATAATACAGTTTACTTTTCGACAATATCACAGATGCATTCATTGTTCGACTGAAGCACGGGTTACCTAACTTTGAATTCAGACAGATCTTCATACATATTAATATGGCACCTGTCTCATATAGATCGACCCTTAGGGAATCAATCACGGAACTGACCCAACCCTCTGATCCTCTGCCAATACCTACCTCATGAATATCGAGACGAGGGTCTTCCAATACATAGAGTGCTAGAAGGAAAAACCACGAGTAGTTTGTCGAATTCACACACGTTATTTTAAAGTTGCACCAGTCTTCTTAGAATGGCTAAATTACTTTCCATCCAAAGGTTGAGTCCAGAGGTGGCTTCTTAGCGATTAGACCGCCGATTGTATAGTTAATTTATTATTATATTCTTCTCTTCAACAAAAGTGGTCCGACAGATCCTTCTAGACTGGAACCATTTTCTGTCAGCGTGACTGTTTGCCGAAAGTTTATTTTGTATCGAATTATTATAAGTCACTAGACTGTTGCATATAAAAACCACACAAAATCTCGAATTTCGCATGCGGTGACTGTAGCGATTGGCTTATATCAGGACCTCTCCATGTTTTCTTTTTCTAACTAAAGTGACCACGTGTCATTGATTTTATGCTGCCCGTATTCATAGTATTTAGTCAATCAAAATCATCCTTAAAATCTCGTCTTGTAAATGAAATTGAGTTGTTTGTTATCTCTTGAGGCATGCAGGTAGATGATAATCTGGAATAGTAACTCCGTCATCATCTGCCTGCCCTGTTCCCAATCATTTGTGGTCGGCGCAATATGTACGCTTTTTCAATTCGTCTCTTCTATCCGTCATACCAACATCCACGCCTTTCTTACCCATATCATCTTTCACACAATCCATGCTTTCTCGGTCTTGCTCTTCCCGAATATCTACTTTCGAGGCGGAATCTATAAGTTAAAAACCAAGTGGAAAAAGTGATAAATAAATAAAGCCTAAAATTACCCACAATATACAGGTAAATTTTTGAAACACATATTTTAATCCGGCAAGGTCTCCCGCGACCTAAAATATTCATGATGTCGTTAATCCCCTTAAACCCACACGAGCTGGTGCTTATAGAATAACCTTATGTGCTCATAACAGTTATGAATATGATATCGTTATGATAACATGAAGCTTTAGTAGTCAACATTTTATTTTATGTTTCTTCATGTAATCAAAGTTTACGCCTGAAACTTAAGCCTAGATTTGAACAAACTTAATTCGATTTTAATCATGGTTGAAGTGATGCAAGTCGCCTGAGAATCAGTTCACTGAGACGCGAGGCGCCGTGGCAAGCTTTGATAGCAATATAGAATGAATATAGAACTCAGTTTAACACATATTTATCGCGTCAATTGTTTCCGATATAATCTTGGATTAATCAATCGATGTCAAACAAATATTCCAAAATTAACTTTTTTTTCATTTGAAATTGTACACACATTCACAGAATGAATTTAAAAAGGCTGACGTATACAAATTTCCAGGCAAACCCGAATGATTTAATGGTGTTGTTCCACAGTCGTTAGGGTGTATCTGTATGACAATATGGCGTGAATAGGAAGCGGGTTAGCGGAGCGCTGACGAGCATCTGCTCTCAGATTCGCCGCAAATAAATGTGTGTACATTTTGAAACGGTTGAATTTTATTTTATTTTCAAAGCTTGCTATTTGGTACCAAATTTATTTGATTATAGTTTTTTTTCTGTTTATAGGCCTGTGTTTGACCGCAATCTCACCATGGTAAGTGATGATGCGGCCGAAGGTGGTAAGCACACAAAGCCTAGAAGGAGCTGGCTCTCAAGTGCAGCTGTCGGAGCACACCGAAAGGTGCTTGGCGGCAGATTTTCAACTTGAGGGTGGTAGCCAGCCAGACGGGTACTAACAAAGTACCCTACCACCGTGCTATGGTTTCCTCACGATGTTTTCCTTCACCGAAAGCTCAAGCTCATTGTAGGATTCGGACCCGGGACCTTCGTCTCGATATCCGACGTCACTACCACTGAGCTATCATCGCCTTAAATTTGAAATGATAATAGCTCAGTCAAATTTCGAAACGATTCGGGCTTTCTATGACGGGAAACATCATATTAGCATAACGTGGATTACTTATGTGCTGCTGACGTTCACAAAGCCTAGAATACAGGAGCTTAGCGACATGTATCTGCTAGCCAGACAGGCCCTGGCAGCGTACATAAGAAACTTTAATAAAAAACTTAGGCCTCTTCACATAAAACCTTTTTTTTTTCTAAAGCATGACATTTCACAGACTCGTCCAGGCGTATTCTAGTATATTTCTTCTTGAAAGCCAAATCGTTGTACAAAGGTAACATATTTCTTAGAAACATGTCTTTACAACGAAGCTATTTGTAGGTAGAAATGGAAACATCCCTTCGTCACGTTCATGAGATGAAAAATTACATTTTCCCCTTGTTCTGCTGAATCGTGAAGATGTTCGGCCCTATTGAAAGGTTCAATTAATATCTGTGAGATTCGGACAAGTCACAGTACCTTTTAGCACGCTTACGTGGCAATCAGTGAGGTTTACAGTTAAATTATCAGCAGTAATCAAAGTTGATGTTTTTCTAATTAAAATTCTCTACTAGCTATCCGCTTCGTGGACCCGCGATCTCCTGGGGTTGATTTTTGTATCTTGTTTAGTTGATTGTAGTGTAAGTTTCTGGACCTAAGGTTTGAAATTTGCGTGGATCTATTCTCGTGTGCCTCTGTGATTGAATTTTTCTAGAATTGTATTAGGTTATGACTAAATAAATATAATTTTTAAATTCACTTTTTTTTGTAGTCCGTTCGTCTGATTTTAGATATTTTGTTTCCTGACTGCTTAAAAAATGTAGTATTTTATTTTTGAGAAAATTCTGTAAGAACGTAAAGAAACTAACTTTATTAGAATATACTTCCTAATCCTTATCCTTACTTATTATTATTTTTAATATTATGAATGCGAAAGTGAGTTTGGGTATTTATTTGTTTGTTTGTTACGCTTTCACGCCTCAACTACTCAACGGATCATAATGAAATTTGGCATGCAGATAGTATGGAGAAGGACATAGGCTACTTTTTATCCCGAGAACGCGGGTGAAACCGTATTTATGTACAGGTAGGTAATTATGTACAGTTTGCTTACTGTTTTCCACTATGCTATGTCTCAAGGAAGAAGATAAGATTCCCGCTGACTAAGTGACTGCAAACGCGACCTAAGGACGTCACGAAGGCCGCATTTTCAACCTCCTTTGAATCAGTAGGGGTTTCTATTAAACTCTTTAAACATTCAGAAGGCCACACCAAGTTTTCCAGTTAAAATTTTCAAACGGTCCATTAAATATGCCGAAAGTTTTGTAGTACTGACGTAATGGCGGGGGCAGGTAAGATCATTCATTCCCAACTTATTTGCGACCTCAAAATCATAATTCGCAGCGGGTCGTGAAGAGCTCGTCCGCGACCCCAACGAGCCGGCGATTAATTGAATAATCTAATAAAACCGAAGTTTGTAGCATTTAAAACAGCGCGCTCCTTTTTAAACTTTTGTCGGTGTAAGGACAGACGGTCGTGGTGTGATATTACCGGGACGATTTGATCGGTGGTTAGGTAGTTACTGCTTGTAAGTGTAGCACCTAAATCTTTCACCTATCTGTCGATCATTCTCGACAGCAGATCATAAGGTCTAAATATCGATTGAGTCTACATTTTAGTTTTACCGCCGGGACTTGCAAATTGTTATCAGTGTAGAATGTTAATGTTGTGTAATGAATCTCTGCTTGTTTTGAAAAGAGTAATTGCCGAGATTGCTGCCGGCCCTTCTCTTAAAAATTAGAGTCAGAGTTAATAAGTACCCGCGAAAATATTTTTTTAATATTAAGAAAACGCACCGCATTCAAGGCTAAACGTATCTTTTCTTTACCTCTCTAGCGGATGCACCCTGAGTTTGTTTAAAAAAAAATTCGTTTTATTTCAGTTATTATTCTGCTATTTTTCATTAAGATTCATTTCATGGCAAAACGTGCGGCCTGCTCCCTCCCCGCTCGATGTCTATCATACCCCTCAGCTGTCGTCGGCTTCACACAATTTCTAAAGAACGCTATTAATTACCCAGCATCAGATAAATTAACGTCGCTCTTCGTCTTCTTCCTCAGGTTTCTTAACAAATTTAATTAGCAGCTGTTATACGACACCGCTATAAGGACTATTGGTCATAAACTTTAATATTAAAAACGTTGTTTTAAATAGACATACTACTATTATTATTTTCTAGGTTTTCGACCGCGGCTTTGACGGAGAAAAAGTCGGTTTCCTTTAAATATATAACTACCAATTAATGAAATGTTAATCCACTTTCTTGCCTATTTATTTTGGCTATTTCACACAAGACTAAACAGACTTCTTATAATTGAGGATCAGAATTTGACTTGAAATGCCAGATCGCAAGATTGCTTTACTGAAAAGAGTCGCCAAGGAACTCAAACAATGCAAATCTCCTGCATTCCCATTATTTTATTTTCCCAATTTAAAACGAAATGTTAATTAATTCATTCAGCTCACAATTGTAAATAAAGCGAGCGAGCCTGTGTTCAAAGCTATCTGTAATTGGTTCCTTAATACCGGAAAGTGGTTCGTTACGTCTCTAATCTCTCTAGAGGTTATACGAGGAAGCATCCTTAGTGTACCTTTAATTTGTTATGTAACTACCTGACCGTGTGTTGCCAACATGTTTGTTTTGGTTCTGTGAGTTGTAACGTAAGAAAACACCATTAGTTATATCTACAAACATGTATCAACATCTACAAACACACTGAAAAAAATGGACTACAAGTGACTAAAAAATTTTTCGTACCACTTGCTCAAAAAAGTGACATTCTATGCCACAAAAAGCGAACATAACAATAGTCATTTTTAATCTGTTAAAAACAGGGAAAGAAAATTGTACTGAATTTCATTCATCCTCTAGGGGGAGATTGTGATTTAAATTTGGAATACTTACCGAAATTTATACTGAACTACATCTGTGTTTACACCATTGAGTTTGTATATAAAGCATTATACATCTTTTTGAAAAAGGAATACGCAATATTATTATTGTGTTAATATTTTCGCAAATGGTACGAAAAGTAGAGTATTTTCCTCGGTGATAAAGCTGTCTTAGTCTTAGGTAAACTTAAATCCCTCGCTACACTCAGGACTCGTCTTAAATCCCTCGCTTCACTCGTGATTTAAGTTTTTAACACCCTCGCTACGCTCGGGAGTAATCCTCGAGTACTTCGTTACGCTCGCGATTTAAATCGTCACCCGCGACAGAAGACACTGCTTTATTTAACCCCTTGGTTAATAATCTACTATTATTTAACAGTAACGAAAAATTTGATAACCAATAACCTAAACAGAGTGACTTACGAAACTAAACTTACCAGTAACAAAACTAGTTTTTGTTCGTTACTAAATTATTTGATTAAATGTAACTAAAGTTAGTTTCCCGACAACTAAAGTTAGTTTCCCCGACATCAAAACGTCAACTTACATAACTAGTTTTGTAGATATTTTTTTTCGGTGTATATGCTTTCCGCCTCGCGGTTTCACCCGCACCCTCTTATTTAGCCCCTTAGGAATGAAATTTCCAAAAATCCTGTCTGTATAGGCTTTGAAAGGAACCAATGTATTTTTGAGTTAATCGAAACACGCAGTAAAATCTTTCTCTGAAAACATAATTACGCCCTATTCCCTGTTAGGGGTCGATTTTCGAGGACAACCTCAAAAGAAACCCCATCCAGGAGGAAACTCAAGGACATCATACAAACAAATTCCCATGAACACTTCTATATTAAAAAAGACCAACTTAAGTTTTACTAATCCTAATAATATTATAAATGCGAATGTGAGTTTGTTTGTTTGTTACACTCAACCGATCACGATGTAATTTGGCACGCAGATAGCCTGTGGTATGGAAAAGGACATACGGTACTTTTTATCTCGGAAATGCGGGCGAAACCGCGGGAGATAGAATTGTGTAGATAAATAGCAAAGAAACTTTGACTCTCTTCAATAGCAGAAGTCAACTTAATACACGAATTCACAACGTAAGTATGTTGACTTCATATTCACAGGTAACTTTTTTACACTTCAATGCAATGAAACTAGGTTACCAACAATTTCACCAACTTATATTCTCATAGCATTTTTAGTTTTCACTTAAATGCAACTGTCAGAATGCACTGGAAGGTGTTTTGCGAGTATTACAAAAGGTAAGTCAAATTCACATACAAATTCAAAATCATTTATTCAAATAGACCTTCGCAGGCACTTATGAAAAGTCTGACTCTAATACTCTAATACCGGTTCGGAAGGTTGCATTTGCTGAGAAGAGCCGGCAATAAACTCAGCAATTACTCTTTTCAAAACAAGCTTAGATTCATTACATAATATTTACATTCTAATCGCACTGACAACAATTGCGTGTCCCGGCGCGGCGGCAAAACTACAAAGTAGACTGAATCTATATTTAATAAATAAATAAATAAATGGCAAACTTAAGCAGACCAGCCCCCACAAGCAGGACCTGTTCCAGGTGGTTACTGATGCCAGGGATATGATTAACGTCGCGTGGCTTTAATTTTGACTATATTTTTTTGCTCGCAAGTGTATTCACGAACCAGACTAAACCAAATGAATACCTACGTTCCTAACTACGTCTCCACTCATGATGTTTCCTACGTTTCTGAATGTAATTTACGTGTATAAAGTTTGACGTGAAGAAAAGTTAAGTTCAGTGAGTAATTAAATTCATATTATGCTTGGCCTTATCATGTGATACCTACTGTATTTAGCATTTCAATCCTGTTAAGTGGATGCTGGAAATAAGGTCATCCTACTTTCGTACTAAAATATCTTAAAATTCTATTAATACTACCAAATCATTAGGACCCTTTAGATTTTGTGTAATGATAGCACGGAAAAATTATATGAAACTCAAAAAGCAGATAAATCTGAATCACTTGTCTTATTACATTCCTCGGGTATGCAAGCTAACTCGATTTTTTTTTCATAGGCATAGTTCACTGTCAGTCAGAGGAAGAGGATTAGCCATTCTCGAAAACGAGATGAAATAAGCTAGGCCCTAATATAATGCCCTGTAGCTGGGGCTTAGAATAACAGCTACGGTGTTCCCCTGCCTGTCGTAAAAGGCGACTAAACGGGGCCTTTGGAGTCGTGGGCAATCAGGGCTGGGGCCCTGTGCGTCCAGAAGCGACCCCAAGGAGGACGATGAGGCGATAGCACAGGGAGGGTGCTGGGGGAGGTATCACACTTCCCCCGGGACGAGCTATCTAAGCGCCGCGTGTGGAGGGATGAGCAGGTACGTGATCAACACAAGAGCCCGCCCCCCTCTCTATAGCGCAGATAGCGACCACCGTGGGGTTTTAGCCGGTAAAAGTCCGGTATAACCTGGCCGCTACCCCCGGGGCGGCGGGTAAACTATGAGGATTTCCCCACGAAAAAAAAAGGCCCTACTATAAACCAGTAAAATCAAAAGAACATAATCTATCTGATGGGTATACATATAGTCAACACCAGATCCCTAAATACTGATTGATCCTGATGGATAAAGGAAATGGTACAAATTGAGATTTATATTCTGAAAATCATGAATAGCCCAGAAAGCAAGAGAGTTATTATAATTTATGAGGGTGAAGACTTGAAGTATGTAAGCTTGTTTCTACAAGAAAATGTATTGGACAATGTATGCGCTTACGATGTGCGATCCTTGATGATATATTTTTGGCAATCAGTTGCTGTTTTCCATTGTTCCCTCTTATTTTAATATTTGGTCATTAGTCAATGTTTGTTTGTAAAATAAGTAAGCTGATAATTGTTATTGATTTAGTAAAATACAAAATATATTCATTGCCATCTTAAAAAATTAGAAAATCTTAGAAAATTTTCTTTGAAACTATGCTGATGATTTATTTTAAGGACAACATGCTATCGACGTTTATCTAACAGTACTTAGACTTGGACTCTATTCATGTATGTAAAACAGAGGAGGCGTTGATATCTGTAGCAAAGTTTTATATTTTTGCAGATGTTATCGCTTCAATGGTAATTTGTAAAATAGTGTTTTTGTGTCATACATTATCTTATAGTAAGAATAGCAGAGCAGAAGAAGCTAAAAGAAGTTAGGATATTTTTCCATATATCCTGAGTAATCTGTTAAGAATAAATAAAGACTTTTGGCTCCTTGACTTGTCTTCCAAGCGGGACGGCCTGTGAATATTTAAAGCATAATGGTTTGCCCCTAGTTTGAGAGTAAAATAACGAGAGTAGACTGTATTAATAAAGTTGTTTAACTGGAGCTGGTAAAGTAAACAAATCTAATTAAAGTTGCGCGCGTTATACATGGTGTTAAAAGTGGGTTCAAGTGGTTATAACTTTTGTAATCTACAAGTATTGCACAATAATTGCAAGTTACAGTATCATCGGGTAATGACCTCAGTTGCTCTTGCAGTTCTATCTATGACAACGTGAGTGAAATACATTACACGTTCAACAAATGCGTATTGTCTCGAAATATATATCGTTATTATAATGTCATTGCTACTCGTACGTAGGAGCAATTTCATTCTGAATACCAATTTATATTTAGCTAGAAAACGTTGATAATAGCTTTATACGCAGCTTTGACATCACAAAAATTAAAATTAAAAATTACAACGTATGCAAATAACAAAAACAAAAGCTTAAAATAAAAATAAAAAGAATCAACAAAAAATAAAACACAAAAGCTTATAATTATGATATGCCACAAAAGAAAAAGAAATAGCATAGATATTTTTGGTGTGATGCCAAAAAGGACCCCAACTCAGCAGTATGCTGTGGCACGTAGGTACCATCAGCACTGATATTCAGTGGAGCCCAAAAAGTTGAGATGCGCTCGCGCGGTGCTAAATAACCATTAGTGTCAATTAAGTAGTAAAGTTACTCTGGTATCTTTAGTATTTTCAGTTGTTACAGTCTCTTAAAGTTTCTCGAGAGTGGATTTTTCTTGTTTGGTTGGTCTATTCTGCTTGGTTTTTAATGTAACTGTCACAAGTTGGGTAATTACTTATTATGAGGTGGACATTCAACTTTTTCATCTAAGTTAAAAAAAACCGGCCAAGTGCGAGTCGGACTCGCACACGGAGGGTTCCGTGTAATATTAACTAATTCAACAGCTATGAATATGTTGCAAGAAAACTTTAATGCGCTGTGCTCATGGGCTCACGATCTAGGATTGTCAATTAATTTCCAAAAAACCAGGCTGATGCATGTCCATTCCCCATACATAAAAACTAATATTGTGCCTGAGGTGGTGGCCCATGATCATCAGTGTTCTCTGCGGACCCTGGACTTTTACACTGCCAGTGTAGAGCTCTAGAGACTGTAACTAATCACATGTATCTGGGTCTATTGGTCGACCATAAATTCTGCTGGGGTCCCCATGTAGATAGTGTCTGTGACAATTGAGTATCCTTAAGAGCAAACTGCCCTATAGTACGTTAAGACTGTTGTACATGGCATTGGCGGACTCCATTATTAGCTATGGAATCTCTAGTTATGGTAGGACGTATAAGACGTATCTACAAAAAATATACGATCTACAAAAAAATTTGCTAAAAACAATAGTACCTTTTAAAATAAAATGTAAACATAAAAATAACTATGATAAATTGTTTGAATATTGTAAAGTTATAAATGTATATGATAAAGTAAAGTTTTCAATTGTATCCGAATATAGTAGTCATATGGACTCCCTTACCAAAACAAAAAGACCGGATGACCTTAGATCCCTATCATATCTGCCTATATATGTGCCTTCAACTACTAACGAATATGGAAAAAGAGTCTGGAATCATATATTACCCCACACTCTCAACCAAATACCAAAACAGTTTGTTGAGTCTATAAATGGCAAAAACCATAAACAAATTAAAAATATTATTAAAAGGCATTTTGTGGTGGGCAGGTATGCGATGCCAGATTCAACTTAACAGACTTAAATGTAACTAAGTATATTAACCTTTAATATGTAACGACTCCTTAAGGGTCAACAATCTTTAAAATCAAAGATTTTAAGTACCCCTAAGTACCTTATAAAATTAAATGTAAGTTTTTTTGAAATAAACAGACAATAATATTTTTTTTTTTAACTTTGCTATAAAAAAAAAACGCCAAAAATATTGAATAAAAGGTAAATTGCGGTTAATAAAAATCCATAAGGGTTCCGTTTTTTGCCATTTGGCTACGGAACCCTAACTAGTGTCTTTGCATAGATACTGTCTGGAGGTTTGAGCTATCATCGCTTTTATAAAATTCCATAGCTCCCAGCTTTTTATTCTCGTCGCTTCTTTCCGTGGTGATATTATTAATCCATCAAGGGGCAAAACCGTAACTACGTTATGATATCGTCTCACTAATGTATATATCACTGGCTCTCAAACTGTATAACAATGTCCCCTCTTCGCTCGTTAAACGAGATAGGGGAGTAATGGCCTGGAAATGTTTTGAAATTTTTGATTTGCTATTTTACTAAATTGTTTGTCGGATTTTTTTCACGATGAATAATTTCTTTTAAAAAACAAGTTTTCTTTAGAAAATATTGTTTATGCTTTGTATTAAGATGAGTTTTATTTAGTTCGGATAAATTGGTTGACACAAAGCTAAGAAGATAACTGGCTCTCTAGATAATGATGAAATACATGGCTACGAGCTTGTATGTACCTATTTAAGTAACCAGATAGCTGATATACTACTTTTTATTAATACCTACTCAGATTCACATACAGGACAGACTTAATTCATGCATACACAAGTAATTTCTCTATACAAATCGGATCCACCAAGTAATCAACCAAATCTGCCGTTCTCAACATTTGCGCTATTGGCTCTCTTGGCACTCTATTTAAAAAATTATCTATACATTTCAGTAATATATGGTAGTATCCTATCTTATATGATACTGGCTGTTCGTGGCCGGAACCAGGGTGAAATTTCGATTACATTATTGGAGTTTTCCTAGGGATCCCTATTTTATTTTTATAAATAATATTTAGCCATTGTTACTCAGTGATAAATTAGCTTTCTCCTGGTGAAAGATTTTTTTTAAATTGGGCTAGTAGTTATTGAGTTTATTCATTACAAACTAAAATACAAAAATCCAAATCTTGTCTCTTATTACTAGTGTAAATGTAGAAGACTAGTTTCATCTAGTGGTTTCACCCGCATTTCTGTAGCATCCCGGCATGTTATCCCGGGATCAAAAGTATCTTACATGTTATTCTAGGTTATAATCTACCCGCGTGTCAAATTCTACCGCAATTGGTTTTGCCATTGAGGCTTCAAGAGTTAACAAACAATTTATAATATTATTTTCCTTTTTCTTAATCAAGTTTTATGCAACACATTCTTTCATACGAGACAAAGAGAAAGTTATACCAGCTTTAAATGTGTGACCCAAAAGACTCTATTTGGCGTCTTACTAAATTTCTTTTGTCATGATTTCGCTTAATGAGAAATTCTTTTCAAATACCTTTTTCGTCTTATGGACATTCTTTCGTTGATTTTGTTCAAACTTTATCTTCAACATTATTATTGAAGCTATTGTATTTTATATAAAGTAGGTATTTGTATTTTAAGAATGAAATGTATTTTTTTACTTATTCTTATTAATGAATATATCCGTAATTGATGGCGGCACTGAAACGTTTCGTTTTACTGTTTTATATAGTTTCAAATTTTATATTTTTTTCTTTGTCTTTATTTTTTGAATCTTTTAAAGGCCTCGGGAGACCGAGCCGGGCGGTTGGTTATCTTTTTCCACGCATAAGCTTGACCATCCAAAGATGAAACGCTGCAAACCACGGAACCTAGCTAGCTATCATGATCAGGAGTAGCGGCTGCATAGAAGATAAAAAAAAAACAGAAACTTTTATTTTTAGTACTTTTTGGATATATACTAATACTAGCTGTCCCCCGCGGTTTCAGCCGCGTTCCGGGGATAAAAAGTAGCCTATGTCCTTCTCCATACCATAGGCTATCTGCATGCCTTTCATTATGATCCGTTGAGTAGTTGAGGCGTGAAGGCGTAAAACAAATAAATAAACAAACTCACTTATGGATAGGATAGGATAGTTAGGATAAAATATTTTAAAGAGGTAAAGTTATCCCCGAGTGCTATATTCTACGTTTTATCCCGGGACCGCGATTGAAACCGCGGAGCAGAGCTAGTTTAAATAAAACCGTAACTAAATCGAGAAGATTTTGAAAACAATTTTACTGCTTTTGTCTTTCTCGATATAGAGCTTCATTGTTCCGCCTCTTGTTTAGAAAGCCTCATAGCTTACACAACATATTAAATTATTATTAAATTTATCGGGCTACACCAAGAATGAACAGCTAGGAATATTAGCCGAAGGCTCCGTTTGCGGTTCGTATCGCTATAAATCACTGTAGCTTACTGATAAATACCAACGAGGTTGCATTGAATTACTTGAATGTTTGCGGAGAACGGAATTATAAGGAATTTTCTGTTTGTATTTATTCAAATATACCATTGTGGGCACGTGTGACTCTAACTCCTTTTTAAGCGTAGTGCCGGCATAGAGGAGTGGGAGATTTGGCAGTCAAAACCGGATACAACGACATTATAACTTCGGACGTTATGTCCGATAGTCTTTATAATCAATATACATAAGTATGTTCTCACTATAAGTAGAATTTGGCCGGGAACTTGCCCTCCGTCATTATAAACGATGTCGTTATATTAGGTTTCGACTGTAGTACTGATAATTATTTATTTGTTTATGTTAAATTTATAAAAACAAATGATATGTATTTATTTTATGAAATGATTATTTGATGTGTTTGACTGTTTGTAGGATAGGTTGCAGATGCTTGAACAAGAAAGGTTTATGCAAGGAAATGTGTAACCAATTAGAGTTCTAACTTTTAGCTAATAAGTTCCTACGATGAGCTCGAGCTTTTTATGATGGACAAAATCTTTAAGAAATCACACGGTGTATTTTTTTATGTCTACCATCTTCAAATTGAGGGTTGAAAATCTATAACCGTGCTGTGTTTCGGCAGCTGCATCTAAAACCCAATCCCTTCTAGGCTTTGTTTGTACGATAACCATCTTCGGATATATATCTCTGAGAATGGTGAAATTGTGATTAACCCGTTGGTTCTCGCGAGGGACGCGCATCCTATTATAACAACTGATGTCATTGTTATATTTTTAACCGCGAGCCAAGCGATTTAAACATATGCCTATACGTAGTTATTAAAAAATGTTATGTTCTTAGTAACTCCCGTTTTAATTCGTCGAAAAAACGTGGGTGTATTGCAAATAGCTGTTACTTTGATGGTCTTGAAGTAGTTTCAAATTCCAAAAATACCTTGTATACGATAGAAGAACTTAAAAGGTATATTTATTTATAAATAATCTTCTGGTTCGTTTCATTTGATGTCGTGCCAACTCGCACAAAGCGGACGTATTTGAAATATCACGCCGCCGACGCAGCGCCACCCCGCGTCACGCTTTTGAAACGAATGATTTAGTTTAGTTCAAACATTCTTTATAATAACTAGAAACGAGAATAAAAGCTTTAGATGTCGCTAAAAGGTTCTATTTATAAATTAAATAGAACGTTATATTTAGGTGCTATTTTCCTCGATTTTATTTCATAAAATAAGTGTTTATTGATACAAGAAGAACACTTTATTGAAAAAAGTATTGGTAAAAATATATAAGAAGTATACCGTTTTTTTATACTACTAAGGTAGCAAACAAGCATACGGCCCGCCTGATGGTAAGCGGTTATCGTAGCCTATTATTAACCTGTGAAGTGTATTACTCATTGTTTTTAAAATGTTAATGGAATAATTGTTTGAAATTTTAATTTACCAATATGGTAGCATTTGTAAAAGTTGGCAACACATTAGTGATATGTATGCGACTGAAGGACTTTGTAGCCATGGTCATGAACAAATTAACAAAAAAACCTCTTAGTTTCGCCAGCTTATAGCATATCGGTCGGGTCTTCGTTCGGTCTACGGACCCAATTTCGTCTTTTTTGCAGTGGTCAATTGCGGATAAAAAATCGATTGAGTATTTTTTTCTAGCTTAGGTATCGATGACTAGAAAAGTCATAATTAAAGTCATCACAATGATGGGATGAAACGTAAATCTCAGATGAAAGTAAAGTATATACAATTTTAATGTCCCGCATTTATTTTGTTTCTTGCGGACCGAATCTTCCCCTTCAAATTATTTTTGGTCTGCGAACTGAATAAACTAAAGACCCAGACTGATTCACGTTTATTATAATAAACGTGAAACCAAATAATAACAGCAGTACATTTATTAGTACTCTGTACCTATACGAGTACGACGACCGAAGTTCTACAAACATTGTTACTCAACCCCTCGAGTGATACTATTATATTAAGCCTAAATATAATATTATAATACACGAATATGTTGTATGGCTAGTTACTTTGGGTTAATTTCACATTTTCAAAGTTACTCCGCATGAGTAAATATTCCAGAAAGCTTTGTACATTAAACTATTTTGGTAGGTTTGGGTAATGTACCTAATCAAGCAATATAACATAGGTAGTTGAAAATTGGGTTTCATAAAGAAGCTTGAGCTATATCAGTGAATAAAATGAAATGAGATTTACTGTATATGTTACTGCCATCATACGGTCCGATTGGGTTTGGATAACAATTAAAAACAATTGTTATATTTTAACCACTAGGCAAAGCGTCGACTCTAACATTCCGCAGCTCATACTATAGTAAAAGCCGTTTCATTCTACACTTTTAGCCTGGTGGCTATAAAGCAAGAAGTATAAATCCCGTGGAGTGCGCGTCGACATGATTTTGTTTCAAACATAACTCACCGATTGCTATGGGGAAACCGATTTGATTGGCAGCCGCAAAGAAGACTGGTGGTCATTTATAATTTGTTTGAGTTTTGTAATTTAATTATTATTTGTATTAGAAATAACAGGACTGGTCTGCGATGCTGAGATTATGGGTTCAATTTTGAAAAAGAAAGAGGTAATATGATTTTAAAAGCAAATTTTATAAATATTTACTGGATTTTGAAATTAATAAAGATTTGAGTACGTTTCTCCTATATTCTTTTTTGGAATTTCATTGTTTTTTTGTAATAAATCTCCGTCTGTTATCAATAGAATTAACGAAAATTAACATGTGTAAAATATCATACGTTTGGCGAGTGCGGTATCTCCGCACGCGCTCTCCACGGGCTTTATACTTCTTGCTATAAAGGACTCTGGGTGTTATTTACTCATGTAGTGAGTAGGGAGTAGTACGCACTGTGGTAGAAAGGTAAATTAGAATGTACTCGTATCAACTGAGGAAACCCTTGTTGTTGAAAGGTCAATGCTAATATTGAAACTTAGCCAACTGTTTGTTTGATCCTTGTTAGTAAGATATTTGATTTTTGATGGAATTTGATTTATGCCTAATATTATTTTACCTGTTTCTATTTCGCTGTTATACACAATTATATTCTATGTTTAATTATATTTTAAATCCATTATTTTACTTATTATTTTCATAACCGCAAACACTTTTGCAGATTTCGGAGCTTTTATAGTAAGTACCTAAGAGCTATTAAATCAATATGGAAAATGGGTTAAGCTGTACAACAATAAAGGCATTACCAGACGAACAAACCTGGTGCGGCCAAACCAAGACTTGGTTTGGTGTCGAACCATATCTATGCGATCGTTTGGCGAGTGGGGCGCCTGGTTCGGTTGGTTCGATGGTTCATTTCTCGCACCGCACCATGCGAGCCGAACCAAACCATGTTCGATGTTCGGCCGGATCAGGTTTGGTCGGCTGGTAATGCCATAAAGTTTAATTTTGCATCATTCAAACAACACGAAACTCAATTATAATTAACTTGCTCCAACCGGCGGTATCCTCGTTCCTATGGGATCTTATGTTATCCCGGGATGAAAAGTATATGACGTTGTATTTTATAATATCATATATCCATAGAGGCCCAAGTCTGCTATTATAATTGTGATCCAATGAACTATCAGTGGTGTCAAAATCGTGACATTTTACAGTTTTGGTAGTCTACTAACACAATAGCGTCATAATGGCGCCATAATTACTCCATTATAACGCTTTAAAATGTCACAATTTTGACACCACTGAAAGTTCATTGGAACATAATTATAATAGCAGACTTAGGCCCCACAAACACATATTTCTTATAATATTAATAAGTAAATTCAAAAAACACTTTTGAGTCTTTTCTTTTTATTTCCCGCCTCTAAAGAAGAAGCCCAGTCTTAAAATCATTTAGTTCTACTACATTTACCATTGAGAGACGTCCTTTGTTACTCCGAGTTCTAGCCTTCATCAATCTTTATTCAAATCAATACAATTGTCCTTGAACCGAGACAAAAATCTAATTTCACAGAAACACAACTGAAAGTCATCTTACGTAAATACGGTTGTTTTTTTTAAAGATTCGATCCCCTTTATTTCCGCCTTTTCCTTCCTTCGTCATTTTACTTTAAATGGTGAAAATGTAAATCGTGAAAGTTTTTTTAGTCTGGTCCAGTATTATTTAGCTAAGAATGTATATTTTTCAAAATTTAGTACTACTCAAAGTTAAAGTCAATAGCTTTCATAGTTCAACCCCCTTATTCATAATAAAGTTATCAAACGTTGATTAGCTGAAATTCCGGTCTTTATCTGACACTTGACATTTGGTGATCGAAAGAGTGAGACGGGGCACACTATTACACTGATTTAGTTAAAAAGCAATTATGAATAAGGGGGTAAGGCTACACAGTGTTCTGTAAATCCTAAATATCAAACTGAAGAACAATTTTGTTCTACGGTTTATCATAAAACATGTCATGAATTTTAAACTCTCAAAGAATAATTTTTTTGCGAAAAATTGCTTTTTTTTATGAAAGCACCTTAGCAGATTATATTTCGACGAAAAAGAAACTAAATCTCGGTCTGTCTCAGCCCCTATTATTAAAAGAAACACAGTTAGCATTTGAATATAAAGATTTAATAGGCATCAACATCATTTTGGAATACTCACCAATATTATTACCACAACTTATAACTATCTAATATAATATTAATATAATCAAAATCTATATATCTTATATATTACCACACGTTACCAGAGCGCTGTTATCTCGACCGATGTCAAAATGAAAGTGAGTCCCGAACGCGCTATGTCCGCCATATTGTTTTTGGGATCGACAGTGTTACCATTTAATTAAAACGACAACATTCGGCCGTCCTGCGTACACATTCGTCCTCGGATGTGTTAATGTCTGGTGTATGTGCTGAAAACCAAAGTAACATATATTTACATTTCAAAGTTAGTAGAAAGTAAAATGCGTCAAGTTCACTATTCCATCGACGGCTAGTGTCCTTTAACCGCACAGTACCCTGTTTCAATAATACTCATATACGAAGTCAAAATTCTGTCTACACTCCAACAACACGTTGAATTTGTATACAAAATATGTACAAAGTAAAATGCGCCAAGTTCACTATTCCATCGACGGCTAGTGTCCTCAATCGCACAGTACCCTGCTACAATAATACTCAGTTGTTTTTTTGAAAGTGCGTTTTTATCATTTACTCAATCTTACATCAGTTTTGCTGTTCCATCGACGGCCAGCATCACTGAACCCCGGTCTATACTAGGCGATGCCTTAGGCCAACCCTAGCTTCGAGGCTTTTATAAAATCGAGCAAATACCCATTACGCATTCAAAGCATATACACTAGACACAAGTATACAAAAATATTTAACCGATAGATTATTGGCTTTTTACAGAGATAAATGACAAGTAAGTAAGACAACATTGGCTATCCTCTCACATACCTTTCATCCTGCAAATCTGAAATCTTGATCCAGGGCTTCATATTCTCCACGCAAGCTATCCCTTCATAACGCTTAGATGTCCTATCAGAGCCTCTCATATCTGTAACTTTATATCTATCATGTCCTAAAATTTCTGCAACTTGAAATGGACCTTTAAACAATGGCATTAACTTCTTGCTTTGCCCATCATTTGTATGACTAGGGATTTTAATCACTACCAAGTCACCTATTTCGTAATTTGGAGCTTCTTTTCTCTTAGAATCAAAAGCATTTTTTTGTCTTTCAGCGTTCTTCTTTATATTTTCATCAACCTTTTTTCGTAACTCTGTGATATCAATCGGTTCATCTTTATTTTCATTCATTAATTTATCGGAATCCATTTGTAGTCTATATCCGAAAAATACTTCACTAGGCACAGCAGAAGTGGTTTTATTAATGGTCGTGTTAATACCTTGTTGGACTTTGGTAATATGCAAATCCCATTTATTTCCATCAGTATCTGCACCCATACTACGTAGAGCTTCAAGAATTGTCTGATTGTACCGCTCTACCTGGCCGTTTGAACGTGCCATAGCGGTAGCAATGACATGTTGTCTAATATTCCTAACACTACAATATTCACGAAATAATTTTGAAGTGAAAGCACTACCGGCATCACATATTAATCTTTTTGGATTACCAAAAACCTTAAAAATTTTACTTAACTCGCTGATAACAATTTTACTTTTAGTATTCTTGACTGGAGCAATGAAAACAAATTTAGTGAATGAATCGACAATCACTAATAAATAAGTATTTTTCTGAGTTGTTGGAACAAAAGGACCCAAGTGGTCCACATGTAGCGTGTGAAATGGTCTTGCATACTTAGGAATTGAAAATAGTTTACCCGGTTTTTTTCCATGAACATTTTTATAAAATATGCAATTAAGACAATTCTTGACATACTTGGATACCACTTTTTTCATATGAGGGAACCAATACTTATCCTTTATTCTTTCTAAAGTTTTATCTACAGCGAAATGACCTACGTCATCATGATTACACTTAACTATTTGCCAAATGCATTGTTTCGGAACAAGCCAGCGTCTACCATATTCAGTTCTACGATAAACCTTGTTTCCTAATAGTTCGTAATCATTATATATCTGCTTATGAGTATCGGCCTCTCCTGATTGCAATATCTCTTTTATGGAACATATATTGGGATCTTGTAGTTGTACGGATAATAACCAGTCAGATTCTGTAATAGACATAACACACTCACTGGAAACAGGCTTTGAAGCACGTATAGGGTTTCGACTCAACGCGTCAACGTGTTGCATTTGTGACCCAGGTCTATGCAAAATATCAAATGTAAATTCTTGAGTTTGAAGTACCCACCTACCTATACGCGGGTTGATATCTTTTTTACTGATTGAATAACGAACTGCACTACAATCCGTAACAATTTTAAATGTTGAGCCAAGTAAATAGTGTCTAAATTTTTGTAAACCTACCGTTATTGCTAAAAACTCTAATTCAAAGGAGTGATAACGCTTTTCTTCATCAGTTGTTTGTCTACTATAGAAGTGAACTGGTTTTTCTCCAAAATCAGTTGATTGTACCAATATACAACCTATTCCCTCTCTACTAGCGTCCGTGTATAAAACAACAGGTAATTTAGGATCAAAAATGGTTAATGATGCATTTATTAATTTATTTTTTAAATTGGCAACTGTTCTATCCTGTTCTATACCCCATGTCCAAGATGAATCTTTTTTTAATAATTTAGTAAGTGGTTTAGATAATATTGCACAGTTTGGAATACATTTCCTAAAATAATTTATTAGTCCCAAAAATTGTCTAACTTGATGCACATTCTCTGGCATCGGGTAGTTATGAACCGCGTCTAGTTTTTTTTTACCTGGGCGAATACCATCTATGGAAATATCATAACCCAAAAAATTTACGGAATTTAAGAAAAACTTACATTTGTCTAAATTAATTGTTAAACCGTTCTTCTCTAAAATACTCAGAACTTCATCTAAGCAGTTAATATTCTCTTGTAAAGATTCCGTTCCAATTAATAAATCATCCATATAACATATTACTCTATTAAAACGTAATTTACCCAGGACAGTATTCATCAATCTTTGAAAAACAGATGGTCCATTACACAAACCAAAAGGCATTCTGATAAACTCGTAATGGCCATCCGGAGTGATGAACCCTGTCCTGTGAATTGAAGATTCATTTATAGATATTTGGTAATAAGAACTTTTTAAATCTAACGATGTATAGTACCTACAGCCTCGCAATCTATCAATAAGATCATCAACGATGGGCATGGGGTATTTTTCTTGAACTGTTATCTTATTCAATTGTCTATAATCAACACAAAGTCGCTTCTCTCCATTCGGCTTATCGACCAAGAGAACTGGGCTTGCATACGCGGAACTACTTTCGCGTATAATATTATTCTTGATTAAATCATCAATAATTTCTCGAGTTATAATTTTTTCTGATTCGGACATTCGATATGGACGCTGTGATACTGGTTTATTTGTTATTAGTTCGATGTCTAGTTCTAAGCACGAAGTTTTACCTAAAGTGCTTAAATCATCTGATATACAATTTGGATGTTTTGAAAAAATTTCAGTTAATGTCGTAATATGCTTAGCTGAGTTTGCTTTAAACATGGAAGATTCTATTAAATACACCTGTTCTTTTGATATTTTTTTGAAAACTAAGCTATCACCAACCCTAGTATACATGATAGAATTATTTTCCGTGAAATTTCGACCAATCAGAATATTACATCCAGATAAAGCATCAAAAACGTAAAATGTCGTCAAAAGATCTACATTATCTACTTTAAGGTTACCTTTAACAGCCTTATTAACAACCGTACAAGACTCATTTGTAAATCCTGTTAATTTAATCGGATTATCCAATGGAAAAGATACCAAACCGAGCTCCGTTACTAGACTTTGTGTAATTAACGAACATTCACTCCCCATGTCAATAAAAGCTTGACATCTATGACCATTTATTGTTACTTCCTTGTAAAATTTTTGTTTTGGATTACTAGACATAATTAGTTTGACTTCAGCATTCTTTTCGATCTTTTCCTTAGGTTTTGATCTACAGACCGATTCTACATGCCCTATTTTATTGCAAAAATTACATTTTAAAGAATCTTTAGGTTTTTTACAATTAAATTTCTTATGACCAATTTCTCCGCAAAGAAAGCATGTAATTTTTGTATGATCAAAATTGCTAATCGATGCTTCGGTATTAAACGATTCAGGTTTTTTGTCAAAATTGCCATTATTAGTACGAAAAGATTGTGATTTAGACGTAGAAGGTTTTTGAGTTATTTTGCAATCACTACTAGTACTAACATGATATTTACTGTGCAAAAATGAAGCTAATTGATCGCAATAACGAAAACTACCTGCATCCGCAGCAGTGCAAATATTTTTATCACCAATAGATCCAACGATTATAGAAATAACATCTTGTTCTGCAAACGACAACCTCATTCTATCAATCCTACTTTTTTGTTGAAAATAAAACTCATAAAGTGACTGACCCTCGGTAGGCTTCATTTGCATTAACTGTTTTAGCATATCGTACATATTACGTTTTGTTTCAAAAGTATCCAACAAAGTATTACGCCAATTTTTCCACTTCCACGTGGTCCATCTAGTATGATTCTTTTGCAACGAGTCATACCATGTTTTTGCCGTATTGCGCAATTTTTGCAAAGCTTGGTATTTAATCTGACGATCTGACCACCCAAAGGCATGTGCATTAGCTTCAACTACATTGACCCACATATTCACGTCATCTATCAATGGGTCAAATTCCGGTATAACCGATGATAAAATCACACTTTGACTCACGTTTGACCGACGACCACGTTTCGACTTTCTGCGCCTTTTCTCTGTACTGCTGCTGCCTGTTGAAGACGATGAGCTGCTGGACGAACTCGACGAGCTCGATTCAGATACGGCGCGTCGTTTTCTTTTTCTTGTCGGTGGCATGGCGCGGATTTCCTTGTCACTTCTGATATTAAAAGAAACACAGTTAGCATTTGAATATAAAGATTTAATAGGCATCAACATCATTTTGGAATACTCACCAATATTATTACCACAACTTATAACTATCTAATATAATATTAATATAATCAAAATCTATATATCTTATATATTACCACACGTTACCAGAGCGCTGTTATCTCGACCGATGTCAAAATGAAAGTGAGTCCCGAACGCGCTATGTCCGCCATATTGTTTTTGGGATCGACAGTGTTACCATTTAATTAAAACGACAACACTATTCTTAGCATAAAAATATATAGGTATTATTTACCGTTCTCTCTTAGTTGCAGATTTTAACCTCCATTTGTAGGTACAGTGCTTTTGAAAAGCTTTTACCTTTAAGAGTATTAGCATTGGAATTGTATTAGTTTATTTTAGACCGCAGGATTATCTTGAACGCAGAATATTTAAAATGGAAGGGCATTGAGATCATAGGTACTTTTAGAGCAAAATTTATGTAGTTTAAAATCAATTTCAGGATAAAAAGACTCCATTATCTATTCGTGGGTTCAGGCTACCTTGGTAAAATGTTAATAATGTTTCCTCGTAAAATTTTCATCGAAATTGGTTCATAAGTTAACGTGTGTCAATTCAGTTAGTATGAAATATTTTATGGAACAACAGACGCATTTGAATAGTTCTCGAATTCTTAGGTGTTTTTTTTTTATTTTCCATCACCAGACACACACATCATATGATCTGCCTATCCAATATTATATATTCCATGATTTATCTGTACCGATTACCTACCATCTTTCCAATTCTTTATTTGTATTCGCATTATATATTTATTTAATAATTTGAAGCGTCTAGTCTATCTAATCTTTTAGTTTAGTTTTTTATTAGTTTACTAATGACTGAAAACAAGATTCGTTTGTTTGTGAGGGCTCTGTGAGGTCGGGAGGGCAGAGGGTTCGTGGACAAATGGCGTCGTTTGACGTGAATAATTACTGGTGGGCTACGTACAAAATACTCACATAACCTTGTCTGTAAATGAAGGTTGTATTACCGACAAGTTTTGTAACAAAAACACGTATTATTTACCTATTTCACAGATATAAGAAATAATTAAAGTCTCATTTCGTCTGTATAATTTATTTATGGGTGTTCATGAACAGTCTTGTTTATATTTTTTATACAGGATGATTTTGAATTATTTAGCTATTTTATAGGAATCTCTCATTAATAAAAAATACATGTTTTATTTTTAGATATAATTTTTATAGAAAAAAATAAAGTTATGACGATCCAAAGTTTTCTCAAAATCACCGAAATCGTTGGTCGTACCGCGCGCCAATACGCTACGTCACATAGCTGTCAACAACCGAGAATGTTAGATACTGCCTATGTATACGAAAACACGAACACCATCCAAATTAAATATCCTATACATCACTCTCGGTATTCTTACCCGTTTAAAATTTATAAAATGAAGCCACAAAAATACAGTAACTCACTTTTTTTATTACCTCCATTACAAACATACTCATCGTATCACAATTCTAACATATGCATCGTTGTAACACTTTAAAACTTTAGGGTCAACTTAAGGCTAATCTAGAATCACATTGAACTGAATATTGCAGTTTATTGACAACTTATTATTTGGTTCCAGTGATCTGCAACCACAAAGCGCACAGTTGGGTGGGTTGGCGGGCGCCGCGCGGCATCGTGTGTGAGGCAGAAGCCCTCCATTGATCAAACGGATAGTGTACTCCAGAGAGTTCCATAATTATTCAATTGAATTTAAAAATATTTTGTATCACCCAGAAACGACTGTTGATCTTCTAAAACGTTGCCCTAGCAACCAGTAACCAGAGAATACCTGCGTGCGCAACTCAAAATATTTTTTTTCATAATCAGAAATTATTTCAAATAGGTTGACATGAAGTATTAAGCTGAACACACACCTAAACACGTCATAGCATTTTTTTTTAAATTCTTTGTATGAAATTAAAAGAGAAGGGAAGAGAGGTTTCGTATAAGGACGCTTCCACACGTCAGACAATCGGTAGTCCAATTGTCATTCCGATTTGAGGCCTTTAGAGCGGCTTTGTAAGACGAGTGCTTTGTTAGTAAAGAATTCAAATGAGAAGAACATTTGAATGTCTCTCAATCCGACTTGAGGCCTTTAGAGCGGCTTTGTAAAATGAGTGCTTTGGTAGTAAGGAATTAAAATGAGAAGAACATTTGAATGTCTCTCAATCCGACTTGAGGCCTTTAGAGCGGCTTTGTAAAATGAGTGCTTTGGTAGTAAGGAATTAAAATGAGAAGAACATTTGAATCTCTCTCAGTCCGACTTGAGGCCTTTAGGGCGGTTTTGTAGGACGTGTGCTTTGGTAGTAAGGAATTCAAATGCGTAGAACATTTGAATCTCTCAAATCGAATATATTCTCGTATAAAATTGAATCCACCGACTGACATCAGACCTTTTTAGCGAAATGGGCAATTTTAGAATTTATTTCTAGGATAGGTTCGTTTAAGGGTTATTAACCAAGTCAAATGTTTTAAAAAGCTATCCTGTTTTCTGCTTACAAAGCTGACATTCATGTTTTCTTCTCTTTTCGACATAAAGTCGGCCGGCGATTGTATAATGCGTGCGGGCTGCCTAATGTATTGTTAATAATTATTGAAAGATAAGTTTCCTCCTTAGTGAAAATGAAAAATAGAATTTATTTTAGAAGATTTTAATGAATGACAGATTCGATTCAATGACAGTTTTTATTAATCAAAATACTCGAAATGTAAACAACATTATGATGAGTTTATTCCTGATATTACTTAATTTTGTGTATGGAAAATAAAAAAATAATATGGTGAAATTTTAGTAGGTATTAAAAACAATTTTCACCTAGTGCGCGTTACGAAAGAATTCACGTATTTCCGCAGCATATTTCAATGTTCCGGTGACGTCTACCAGCTGAAGTTCAAGGTCATCTACTTGTTAACGTTATCCAGTAATGTGGAGTATTTAGGATATTCTTACGACAAAATTATGAAAAAAAAGGTTCTTTTTTTTGCACGGATGTGTTCTATTAGTGATTCTGATCCGAGGGAAAAAAAATAGCCAAGTAATTCAAAATCACCCGGTATATGGTCAGTTGTTCACCGATTGGAAGGTTTCAACTGTTTATAGTATTCCACGGTTTTCCCATATACATTTGATCATAATTTGACCATGCACTTTGAAGATATGATGGATGAAATTCCAATTCCTCAACGTAAAAGGGCACAAACATCGCTATTGCATTATATACCAGTAATTATGCACGGTCAGTGAAAAACCTTGAGATATATTGAAAACGCTTTTATGAAACTCAATTTTGAGATTATTTATTTTTACAATAAAATTAAGTCGACTTCGAAGTACACTAAAACACGAAATACCGATGTAGGCACATTGCAGTAAAATTGCAGTAGAATTGTATATTTTCAATCGAACACGTCGTGCACTTTCGTTCACTAAAAAAAATTAAAACACTGTCAGATTCACAGACGTATATCTTAAGTCGAATTTGTGTTCTTACGTCGTTATTTACTAATTTTTAGGCAGTTTTTTTGGAAAATATTTTCTATTTATTATATCGAGGCTTGTTTACTGCAATATCATGGTATGTGTTGATGATACCGAAAACTGCAAGTGCTATGATTTATGATTGTATTCATACAAATAATATTCTTGAACCTAAAGCTTCGGAGATAAGCCAGGACAACAAACAGACAGCCATAAAATAATTAAATAAACGTGTGGCTTCTGGTAATGTGCAAATAAACAAAGATTAAAAAAAGTATTTTTTTCGAAATCACTGACAGCTATTTTTTGTATACATTAATTAATCAAAGGGACAACGTAAACACGTATTTTTAGGAAGAAAATTGTATTTTGTACGTGACCATCTATTTTATTCTTTGATCAGACGCTTTAGACACAGATTAATTGAATTCCCTTCTACACATAATCATTTTTAACCGCCGAGTGTCAAATCCTCTCGAAGCTATTTCACTCCAGCCAAATTCCTCCATTCAGTGTTGTGATAATTGCTTTTCTTCGCAGTGTCATTAACTATTTACCCCAAGGTAATGCGATTACTGAGGGATTAACGCCCTGTATAACGCTACGCTTTCGATTCACCTTTCGGTTTCCGTCACTCGTATTATTACGTATTCTCACCGCGTGCTTGTATACTTTCCATAGTAATTGAGTTTGAGGGAGGGATGAGGTAGGTAAATTAATTCACGTTTCCTTTTTAAGGAGTGGGGAGGGATTTGATGTTGTTTTATATTAGCTGACGCCCGCGATGCTTTAGTCTTGAATGTTTAAATTACTGGCAGGAATCAGAATGTTTAAACGCAATTCTTTGAGAGAAAAACAATGTGAAAAATGCAAGTATTATACGAAGGTACATAGTATTATTTGGGTCAAGCAGTTTGACTGCTAAAGTACCTCCACCTTACAGAATACCGCAGCCCATTAATGTTGTGTTCCTGCGCGTGAGTAACGTCGCCTAAACTCTTTGGAAAGGGTCGGTAAGGCGTGAGTGATGTCCCGTGTATTGCAAGCGTCCATATGGCTACAGTAATCGATAATACTATCAGTCAGGCCGTACGCCTGTTTACCGACCTTGTCGTATAATAAAAGAAAGGTCTACCAAAAATTACGGGATAAATTATAAGGAGGTTAGAAACACTGACCGCTACGTCGCAGGCCAAGGATTCAATTCCCGCCCAGAAAACATGTGTGCACAAGACTTGCCCATAGTACAAGCTCTGCTAAGTTTGTGGATGAGATGACTGTTCGTGAATAATGTCCTAGATTTTCGATTATAATATGTACTAAGAGGATATTGTCCCTGCGTTGAGGGCATAAGAGTGACGCTGTTTAAGTCAGTTCACTAAATGGTCTGTCTTTGAAATAACTGACAATTTATTGTAGGCACCCACTAAAGAAGGAATTCCAAAATTTAAACTAAGGTTTAAATTTTGGAATTCCTTCTTTAGTGGGTACCAATCAATGGGTATCAATACCTTACCCTCTTAAGAGAGGGTAAGGTATTGATCGAGACCTCCGGAGACCAGCGGGCGGGGAGCTTTTTCCGCCAACGCGTCAACTTGGCTATCCAAAGAGGAAACGCTGCCAGCCTTCTGGGAACCTTGCCGTTAATCGGAAGCAGCGGCAGGTTTGAAGAAATGTTCTATATATAGATTGAATTTTGTACATATTTGTTGTAAATAAAAACTCAAGTTAAGCAGAGGGTAAGATAGAATCGGAGGTACACAAAGTACCCAACTGCTTCAGCGTCGAAAACAAGAATGTTGGCTCAGACAACAGCAATGCTTAACAATTTCATATATCAACACGTCTTATTTGTTATTTCGGGACAGGTATAAAAGAGGGTATAAGACAAACACATATTCAGTGTTTATTAAGGATTCCAACATATATGTAAGGATCGTTCTGAATACAAACATTTTCTGTAAAGTCAATTTAAATATAATTTTAGTATATTTAAATCATCAAACATTTACAAAGAAGCGCGTGACGTTCATTTAGTTTGATATTTCCACAGATATACATCTAAATAGATGCCGCGAGTGTATGTACTTCGAGTGTCAAAATCTGTGCAAAAATGGGAATGTTCTTCTTTTGAAACTGTTTCGCGCGGACAGGGAACTCGCAGAAGGCTGCACGTCCACCAGAGATGTGTAGCGAGGAATGTGTATAGCTGATAGGATAGCTTCATTTTCACGTTAAAAATTGAATGCCAGCCTAACTAAAACAATCTTGTGACATTATGGTAGGTATATAAAAAGTTACACGCTTGGTTTTCATACGGATGGAGGGATTTGCGGTATTTATTTAAATTTATGTCTGTGGATATTTCCAATTCCCCACCACCGGCAATGCGCTCTGATTGGCTAACTCAAGGACACACTAAACGTTTTACAAGCAGTGATTGGCTGGTACTGTTATTATTTAGTGAAAAAGCATTTAGTAGTTGCGGAATCGGATTGCTCGCTATTTTACTCTCAAGAAATTTTCCTCGATGATTTAAAGCACTGTGGTGAGTATGTTTTTTTTAAATAGATACCTACCTACATAAAATTATTTAATAAAATATATACGTAATATAAATGCCAAAGTAGGTATGTTTGTCTGGTACCTTTTTACGCATAAACCGATTACAATGATGGCACGAAGATAGCCTATGGTATGGAGAGGGACATAGGCCCCTTTTGATCCCAGGAAAAGGTTGTAGTTATAAATTATTCATTAATCTTATATCCCTTGTCCTGCGGTTAAAAAATAACAATTGAATTCTATTGTTTTCCTCGCCCGCGTGAATCGCCAAACAATCAAAGGATTGGTTAATTTATTCTTAATAAGGACTTAATAAGATAAATCCAAACTTTCTGGAACCCTTTTGAGTTAGTGAAATTGTCTACTTTGTAATTAAAATAATAATTTCATAGCTAATTGTTGAAATAACATTAAAACGCTATTAAAATCTTAGTACTGTCAACAAATCTACGCTTAATAAATTTTCAACTAGTATTCTCCCCGCGGTTACACCCGCATTCCCAGTAAATTAAAACAATAATAGTATTCTATATTATGATCTACCAGTATGCAAAATTTCATTATGATCCATCGGGTCGTTTAGTGTCAAAAGGTACCAAACTAATTCATTTTAATAATATAATACACATAATAGTACAAGTATAAATAGTGTTCCTCTTTAAACAACTACTGAACCAACTTATAGAAAATAAAGTGGAGTTTCCACAACATTATTTTATATCGCAAGCTCGTTAAAATGTCATTAAGGCTCAAGCCTCAAAGGTGTTTCAATCCTTCACAATACCTTATTTAGATGCGGAAATGTAAGTTTATGCAACTTTGTTCTTTAAGTGTTAGAATATTGTTTGGTGCATTGTTATTATTAGAATTATAGATTTTTCACTATTATAAAATATATTTTAAAACTGTCTGCTACGAGCTACGATATACTCGTAGGAGTGCTACGAAACTACGACAACTACGATATCTCTAGTATCCATAGAAATGAATAATTGCGGAGTTTATTACCTTTTGAACCAATTTGTAGTGGAGTATTAATTAGTGTTTGCGAAGGTTTAATAATAATATCCAGGGAAATTCTACACCCAGGTTCATCTGATCCCAAACTAAGCAAAGTTTGTACTATGGAAACCAAATAACTGATATTATACTATCATGCCTGGGTAGGCATCGAACCCACAACCTGTGACGTGTAAGGTAGGATATCTTAACAAATATGCCAATCGGACCTCAACTTAACATTTGTTTGAACAAAAGAAGCTTTATATTTTTGGTATTGATACAAAAGTTAAGCAATAATTAAAAATGTAGAGGATATTTTTTTCCAAGTTTAAATACTCTATAAACTGAACCCTATGTAATTGATCTCAGCTACGAGCTACGCCGTAGCACTGCTACGAACTTTACTCTTCGTATAGTCTAGTCTTAATGGTACGAGAGCTACCAACGTTTTCGAGAAAGAACTTTAGCAAGGCTGATTTTTTTATATTTCCTTGCTCATAGAAGCCTGATTGAGATGCACCAACTCTGACAGCCGGAAGTGGTTGCGTTACCTTCTGCGCATCCTGTTTGTACTGGTGAAAATTTCGGAGTTTGAAACATTTTAACATTTTTTAAATTTGTTCATCACTTTCTCCGTCCTCTTAGCAAATACATTTTTTTTTTGATGAGCGTTATGTGTTTACTACTACTTGCGAGATGCTATATTAGTTGTGAAAAAAAAAATTAAAACATTTTCAAAAAGCAGAAATCTTAATATGATAAAGTTATGCTAGAATATTATGCCAGGTGGAAATCTGGTTGCATAAGAGTATACAGACCAATAGTGTTGATTCTCGCGAGAGACGCGCATCCTATAATAACAATTCTTTTCGTTGTTATCATTTAACCGCAATCCAAAGATTAAGATCGGCTTAAGAATATATTGTGGTACTCGAATATCTGTTTAGATTACCTTCGACCAAGAAGTATGAGGATTCCATCACTGCCTAAAAATAGACAACAAACTGCTTTGTCAGAGAAAGTCATGACAATTAACGAATGCCTACAAGCACGTCTATAAGAATTGGCTTATATAATATATCAGTTTATATTAAGATTTATTACATATTCAGATTCTTCATTATCAAGCTCGTCAAAGACCAAATCAGAGGGTTTAATAATAATAAATAAATAAATATAAATATCCTGGGACATTCGTCATACACGGTCAACAATATAAAGAATATTCTGAATGAGCTATTTATTCGGTAACAATTGAAATAAAGACACATAAACAACTTGGTAATAAAAATCTAAATATTTTAGTTTCATTATAAAATAAAATAAAATGCATTTATTTTCAGACAACAGGGTCCATAGATTGTTAGTAAATACACAAAAAATAGCTAAGTTAGTACACATTTTAAACATTAAAACAACAGAGAAAGAACGACAGGCGGTTTATGAAGCATAACGCATGACGTGCAGCTTCATAAACCTGCCTAAAGTAGGCCCATCTGCCCTCACAGCAAACACGTTCAGAATGATGTTGGTGCTCCCTCTCACCCTGTTTAAAATAGAGGCCACTTGTTTGCGCATTATGGCGAAAAAATCTACCGTATTCGCATCTGCAAACATGCCTGAAGCACTACAGTAAGGAGGAAGCCTCAACAGCAGAGTGTTGTATGCTTATTGGGTATAATTAGCCAATAGGCTGCTGGAATAAAAAAATTGGCAATATGCCTTAAAGAGTGGGATCATGATATTGACTGAGCTACCAGCAAACCTACGAGCCAGCATATTTGACCGCACTGCCAACGCTCTGCGCTCCCTTTCTATATCACAATCATCTTTGAGGTCTTCAGTCACAATAAAACTTTTTGCCATAGTGTATTGTTGTAGTGTATGTGTAGTGCCATTTAGGGTTACTGGAGGGATATATTACGGACTTTTATTTCTACCCCTAAACACCAACAGTTCACTCTTGCTTGAGTTATATTTTAAACCATGATCCTCAGCATAAGCTTCACATATGAATAATGGTTTCCTAATACTACCAATCGTAGGAACCAGCAGCACCATGTCATCGGCATAGCTTATGTTATTTACACAATTACCAGATGGTAAATCACTGATCAGAGAGCTCATATTAGCCCAAAATTAGCACTCTGATCAGTTGATCTACATAAATATTGAATAACCTTGGTGATGTCAGACCTCCACATTCCAGTTTGTATGGATCAGACATTGCATTAGACCATTTAACATAATTTATCTGTTTGTTATACCAGACGGAGAGTGTAGTAACTAATTCCACAGGGACACCTCCCTTCCTAAGCTTATCCCACAGGATATTATATGATACTAGATCAAAAGCTTTAGAAAGGTCCAGGAAACATGCATTCACGAGAGTTTTCCTATCTGTGTAGTATTTAACCGTATGTTCTAAGGTAAAATATAGCACTCTCAGTAGACAGCCCCTGACGAAAACCATATTGAGCATCATGTAGCTTCATGTATCTCCTGACTGAGGTTTGAATTATTATTAAAATTATAATGAGACTGTCTAGAAAAATGTTGACTACCCCTGAGGCGTCACTTGGTTGTCAATATGACAATAAAAATTCTTTGTTTAAATTGTTTAGACACCAGAAATGAACCAATGCTAACTTGGAATTTTGGAAATTTGCGTTTTATTCTGCCAAATTGTTTATCTTAAGGATATTTTTTTATCAAATTAAAAAAGAAATAATTAAAGCAGTTCCAACAAATGGCACAGCACTAAGTAAATTCACTTTTTGCGCTCGCCCGCTATATTATTAATTGGGTTAAAATCCTTGCAATTATAATCTTAAGGCCCCAATGCCACGGAGAGATATATCAGCAAAAGACAGCAAGAAAACATTTTAATGTAGAAAACCCTCGTGAATACATGTTTCCTGGACCTTTCTAAAGCTTTTGATCTAGCAACATATAATATCCTGTGGGATAAGCTTAGGAAGGGAGGTGTCCCTGTGGAATTAGTTACTACACTATCCGTCTGGTATAACAAACAGATAAGTTATGTTAAATGGTCCAATGCAATGTCTGATCCATACAAACTGGAATGTGGAGGTCTGACATCGCCAAGATTATTCAATATTTATGTAGATCAACTGATCAGTGATTTACCATCTGGTAATTGTATAAATAACATGAGCTATGCCGATGACATGGTGCTTAACCATGACTTGCCATGGTTTATTGTGACTGAAGACCTCAAAGATGATTACATCGACCATAATAAGGTCAAGGTATCAAGGAGGGTAAATTCATTATATTATTATTCATTATAATAGTGGATGGATGTCCGAAAAGAAATCCGAATAAGAGATATATGAATTGTGTGAAAGATGAAATTAGTAAGAAAGGAGGAAATGCTGATATAATGGTCGAATTGAAGCAGCGCAAAAATCCATTTTTTCGATTTTCTTTTTGGTAAAATAGTTACTCATTATGTTCAATTCAATTCATTAAAAGACTCGGATTTGATGAATTACTTAAATTCTGCTGTAAATTCGAAAAAATAAATTGCGTTAGCAATATTGCTTAGCTTCCTTTTTAGGGGGCTAGGTCGAGTGCTTGCGATAGACTGCCTCCTCTAAATGCTACACGCAAACTTTTATTAACTTTGCTATTGACTTTATGGTCAGTGTTGCCACTTAATCAATCTTTCTAATGATCCAAATAAGTCGGACCAACTATTCAGCTTCCCGATACATAATTTATATTAAAAAATTGATTAAATCCTAACTTCGTAACTAATGTTATAAATGCGAGAGTGAATTTGTTTGTTTGTTACGCCTAGAAGGAGTTAGGCTACTTTTTATCCCGGGAACACGGGTGAAACCGCGGGGGACAACTAGTACAAAATATTTTCGGAGATTTCTCAGTTTAAGTGTATTTCGAATCGTCGATAGATTCAACTGTAACGTTCATAAGTGCCTTATCAGGGCCTAACCTGAATAAATAACTTTTTTATTTGGATTTTGAAAATAAAGTTATCTTATTCTTTCCTTCAAATGGCTCTGGTTTAAAATAAACTTTTTCGAGTTAGCATTTTGTTCATTGCTGCTATCGATTGGGTCTCTAATTCCACTTCCGGTACTTGCTTTCCGTGTGCTGAACTGATCTTAAATTAGTCTTTGTACCCTTATGCAACCAGATTTCCATCTGGCAAGGTTTGTTTTAGGTTCATTGATAGCATAACTATAAAATGTTAAAATTTCAGCTTTTAGAAAATGGTTTGGAAGAAAATATGTCATTCACAAGATTCACAACTAAAATAGCATCTGGCACGTAGATAGCAACCACATAACGCTCTGTCGATTTAAGTTTAGGTTGCTAAAAGGCTGTAGAAAATGGTGATGAAAAAATTATTCGTGCTAAAATGGTTTAATGGGTTAAAAATCCGAATTTTTCACTAGTACAAATAGGATGCGCAAAAGGAAACGCAACCACTTCCAGCTGCCAGACTTGGCGCATCTCTATCAGGTTTTAATGCGCAAGAAAATATCAAAAATCCAGCCATACTAAAGTTCTTTTTTTCGCGACGTTGCTAGCTCTTATACCATAATTGCTTCTCGTTTATTTTTCTTGGTTATTTATAAAACCTGAAAAACATTAAACTAAGTTTAATGCTTTATAAAACCCAGCCAACCAAGCCAAACAATTTTTTCTGTTAAACAAATTTCAGTATTTTGTATGAGAGTGTACTTTTTATGTCACAGCCAATCAGGTAAGTCAGTCACGTGTGTTCACTTGACAGGATTCCGTAGTCAATTGGGTAAAATGATTGTACAGCTATAAACCACATTTTATGCCGTGTCGTTGACAATTGGGCTATTAAATAAGTGGTTAAGTAAGGAAATAAATAGATGTGTTTTTTTTTAATACCTCTTATGTGGCAAACAAGCATACGGCCCGCCTAGTCGTAAGCAGTTACCGTAGCCTATGGACGCTTGCAAAACCAGGGGTATCATTCGCGCGTTGCCGACCCTGAAGAAATCTCCTCACACCCTTTTTGAAGAACCCCATGCTGTACTCCATTGGGAAAACCACGGCAAGGAGCTCATTGCATAGTCTGAGCGTCCGCGGAAGAAAACTCCTTTTAGTCCAAACAGTTCGAAACAATTCTGGTTTCAATGTGTGTTTTTATTAACTGCAATATATGAATAGAAACATCAAATAAGAAGGAGTGTAATGGCTGTGGTAATGGTGCGTCCACGCTATGTGAACCGAGCACGAGCGCGGCATACATGGAGCATGGATTCCATACCGTGGATGGATTTGCGAGCCTTGAAAGAGCGTTCGTTTCGCGCTCGACTGCACTCCGCCGATCGTCAGTTTTTTGACGAACACAGGGATTCGCATCACGCTCGTTGTTGGCTCGTTTTACGTCCACACTTGACATCGCGATCAATGAACGAAGAGACATAGTGTGGACGCACCATTATGTTACTAAGTAAATAATATTAATAGCAATTGTTTCCTGACTCATACAACCTAGGGACTTTCAAGGCCAGAGTGAATAGGTTCCTTCTGGGTAAGCGTGTTCCATCTTAGGCTTCGTCTTCATCCCTCATGGGCGGGTCAGTGGCCAAACGCAAGCCCATTTAATAATAAAAAAACAATATAATTATGGGACAAAATCGTTTTATACGAGAGTTGATAAAACAAAATGAATGAATTCATTTCCCTACGAAACAAGAATCACAATAATATATCTAAAATACGACGAGTTTTATCTCAAACGCGCATTTACTAGCCTATCAAAGTAAAATGCGTGACATTATTTTATCAAGTGAAACTTGAAGGGTGCCGAAGTAAAGGGACGCAAATAACCTTGGAATAACAAATGCTTACACGCAGCTATTTTGTTTACAGGAAAATGCAAAACGTTTGAATTTCTTGTTTAAAATACCTATTTCTTGAAATACAAGTCTTGCCGTGCCGTTACCGGTGTCATGTTGGTTGCTAAATTACCATTACTATTGATCAGAGAAACTTACTGTATTTTTTAATTTTTACTATTTATAAGGCCTATAAACACAGGTGTTTGACCGCAATCTCACCATGGCAAGTGATGATGTGGCCGAAGGTAGTCGCACACAGCCTAGAAGGAACTGGCTCGCAAGTGCAGCTATTGGAACACACCAATAGGTGCTTGGCGATAGATTTTCAACTTGAGGGTGGTATCCAGCCAGTTGGGTAATAAAAAGTACCCTATCACCATGCTATGGTTTTCTAACTATGTTTTTCTTTACCGAAAGCTCAAGCTCATTGTAGGCTTCGAATCCGGGACCTTCGTCTCGTGATCCGACATCACTACCATTGAGCTATAATTGCGTGGAACAGACGGCTACTTTAATAGAATTGGATGCCAAGAATTCAATTGCAACTGCCATCCAAATAAGTAAAGATTATTCTAATCTTTATTACTAGCGCAAAAAGATATACATAGTTACAAGCCGAAAACAGTAACACATACAGTCATGTTTTTTATACCACTAATGTGGCAAACAAGCATAGGACCCGCCTGATGGTAAGCGGTTACCGTAGCCTATGGACACTTGCAACACCAGGGTTATCACTCGCGCGTTGCCGACCATATATTCCCCGACCCTATGTTTGTTACACAACTAGCTGTAATTAGAAACGTCGCTTGTTGTGGGTGAAATACATGAGGTTTACTGAGGAAGTTTACGGAACTGTTATACAGAGTTTTAGTTGATCAAGTTTGCATTTATTCTGTTGCAAAATGATATTTCATCAAATATAAATTCGTAACAATATTTTGCTATTAATGTTTCTGATGTTATTGAATTCTGGTGGAATAAAATGTAAAAAATGTATGATAGGCGTTGTGTGCGTGATTTTAGTTTATAGTTATAAACAGTTTTTGTTCAAAATTTCCACTTTGTTTTATCAGCTAAAGTGATTTTTCTAAAGGAAACAGATACCTATAATTTTTCTATGAAATTATAATTTCAAATGTTAGACACAGGTAAATAAAACTTGATCGGAATTTCCAATCATTCGCCGAGCTGATAAAAAATATCGCTACTTCTAAAATACCTCTCAGGTAAACTTATATTAATAATTTGCAGACTTTCTTTGAGTAAAGTGAAAAAATAAACTGAAAGGCCGTCTAAGGCTCGACCGGCGACCGTTCGCCTAACCCGCCCACGACCACTAATGAAACTTCTATGGGCGGGTTTATTACAAAACCCCGCTTTTCACCGCAAAAGCCTTTTCATTAAGATCAACGTGTTACAGCGATGGTTCATGTAAAAAGAGAGGCTTAATCATGTAGGTACATGAGTCAGAGAGATGGTGTAATGGCAAACCGGACGCCATTGTGTTAAAAGGGTAGTATATTATTTTAAGTATACCATTAAACCCAATTACCACGACAAGATAAAGCTGATTTTATACAAATAATTTCTGTACAAAATATCGAATGTTTAACGACAACCACTAGTATAAAAATTATGGTACAAGGTAGTATTTACTTTTAAAGCCAAGGAGGTATATAACTTACTCCCGAAACGTACTCACAGTGCCCGGTGACCGTAGAACCCTACAGAGTAGGTTTGGCCGTTTGCCACCTTAATTGCAAAAAAATAGAGCTGTTTACGTAACCTGACTTTTGGCACAAATTCTTGGAAATAAAATATAAATAGCTCTTCATTTCACTTCGAGATCGATAAAGCATACGGCCCGCCTGATGGTCAGCGGTTACCGTAGCCATGGATGCCTGAAACACGAGGCATTACTCACGCGTTACCGACCTTTCTCCCTGCTAATGAGCTCTGGCGACCTTACTCACGCGCAGAAGCACAACATAGTTATTTGGCTGCGGTATTCTGTAAGATGGAGGTACTTCCCCTGTCTAGCTGCTCTTTGAGCGAATAAACTCTGTGGTAAAGCAAATCTGTTTTAACTTAAATTATTAGGTTTTTGATGTCATATTTTTTTTTTTTGTTTACTGATAATAGGCATGTGTTTGACTGCAATCTCACCATGGTAAGTGATGATGCGGCCGAAGGTGGTAAGCACACAAAGCCTAGAAGGAACTGGCTCTCAAGTGCAGCTATCGGAACACACCGAAAGGGGCTTGGCGACAGATTTTCAACTTGAGGGTGGTAGCCTGCCAGGCGGGTACTACAAAGTATCCTACCACCGTGCTTTGGTTTTCCTCACGATGTTTTCCTTCACCGAAAGCTCAAGCTCATTGTAGGATTCGAACCCGGGATCCGACGTCGCTATCATCGCCTTAAATAAAAACAATAGCACACCGGAACTTCATATCATTATTTAGTTGCTTACCCACCTAGGCATTAATTTATCATGAAAAGATCCGCGGAACAATACATAGAGCCTTCTGAAAGGATACCAAATAACAATTTAGCAATATTGCCTTTGTACCGCAAGCTGTTTCGCAATTACGTTCCGAATATTTAGGCAATACGGCGTAAATCTTCTTTTGTGACTATTAATCACCTTTTTAAGCCCATTTACTTACGCGGACTATTTATGATAGATAATTGTATTCACTTTAGTAAATAGTACAAAAGTGGATTTCTTCGGTGTGTGGTTTCGCAGATGATAAACTCACAAGTTTAGACCGTATTGTTAACATTATAAAGATGGGACTAAAACGACGTTGGTCTCAAAATAATGATGGCCACGGACCTTAGATTTTGATTTTTGTCTTCTCAGCTATGGAGTGTAAATTCACTTATGCATCTGGAGGAACTAGAACAAAAAAGTCTCGAACCAAAAAGTTCGAACTCGACATGTAGGGGAAGGGGGGGGCATGATGGGGTATCTAAGGAAAATACCAAAAATACAGTATAATCATTACGTTTATTAGTCTTATTTATTTATGGCACAATGTCTTATTAATCTAACTACAATTTAACATGGTCTTTGGGAGATGAACTTTATCGCATTATTTTTAATAAATGATTTAATAGGAACTGTCAAAAAACCATCTTGCCCCGTACTATGGGTAAGATGGGGCAATGAAAATGGAGGCAAGATGTATGTTTTAAATGTGAATTTTTTCGGTGTTTTCATCATCCACACCAGCACAAGCATTGTGAGCCCAACGTCCACAAAGCTGGCAGCCTACCCAACCTTCGGATGAAACCCTATACCCAATACCCCGTCTTGCCCCAAAGGTTGACTTAGAAAAAAAAAATTCAGAAAAAAAATAAAAAAAGTGAACTTTTGTCCAAACTATACCACAACAAAGTAAACAACACTAGCAACCATATACGAGAAAAGACATAAATTGGGTAGTCATAATTACCTTATAGTAAAGACGTTTTTAACTGCGTAAAATTAGATCGACGAGACACTCAACGTGATTTTCGTTTGTAAATAAATAACGCGTGCACTCCCACTCACTGTTTCTGTCGCGCTGATGGTTGATCGAATATGGCTTTCTATTGGCTTATTGCTTTCTATTCGCAAGCGTCTAGTTTCTTGTATGTGTGCGTACCCCGTCTTACCTCGCGACCCCGTCATGCCCCCCCTTCCCCTATACTCATAAATAATACGACAATATGGCACAGACATTGTGTGATGACTAACCGTATTTGCTGACACTCGTTTTGAATAGCTCTAATTAATTCTTCTTCCATTGTGGTTTACAAAACTGACACTGCTACTTGAAAATAATTACTTTTGTTCTTAATTGTTTTGGGATATCAAATAAAGCTTTGTCTGTTGTCTAATTGGTATATACTTGTTCCAGTTGCAAGTCCTACATCTGACACGCTCATGTATACATGAGTTTACTAATAGCAAATGAAAAGCGACATGCTAGTGGTGTTTAAAACCTATGAAGTACTGAGCCCCTCATTTGCTATTAAGTGATTAAAATTCAAATAAAAAAAGAAACATTTTTTTATTCTGACAGCATACAGTCATTAAGTTTTATTTTTCAAAGTATAATAAATCTTAAAATTGTAGAAATTTAGTGTCAACTATTGTTATTATCATTTATTCAAATAGACCTTCGCAGGCACTTATGAAAAGTCTGACCCTAATACTCTAATACCGGTTCGGAAGGTTGTATTTGCTGAGAAGAGCCGGCAATAAACTCAGCAATTACTCTTTTCAAAACAAGCTCTATCGAATGTAAGCATGGATAGCAGGACACGCCAGTACAGTATTGAATCCAAAAGTGAGTATAAAATGTAGAGAAACTAACCAGAGATATGACCCTACGCCCTTTTTTTTTATCGTGGTGATATCCTCATAGTATACCCTACCGCCCCGGGGGTAGCGGCCAGGTTACCCCCGGACTTTTACCGGCTAAAACCCCACGGTGGTCGCCATCTGCGCTGGGGAGAGGGGGGCGGGCTCTCGTGTTGAACGCGCACCTGCTCACCCCTCAAAGCGCGGCGCTTTGATAGCTCGTCCCGGGGGAAGTATGACACTTCCCCCCAGCACCCTCGCTGTGCTATCACACGATGAGTCGTGACCACATCGACTCATCGTCCTCCTTGGGGTCGCTTCTGGGCGCACAGAGATGACCCTACGCCCTACACCCTTATAATATTAGGGAGTACAGTCAACACAGAGCCATGGGACATATAATGCCAAGAAAACATAAGACCCGTCGAGAGCACAGATCATACAGAATACAATAACCAAATAACTTAATGTAGCATCCCTGCGCGTGAGTATGGTTGCCAGAGCTACCAGGGAGGGGGAAAGGGTCGGTAATGTGATGCCCCGTGTGTTGCAAGAGTCTTTAGGGCTACGGTAACCGCTTACCACCATGTATTCTTATTTACTGGCTGAAACTGCCCGATTGAATATAGATATTGGCATAAGAATAGATAAAACCTCGCGGCAGGTACTAGTCCTAACTATTATAAATGTAAAAGTGAGTTTGTTTGTTTGTTACGTCTTTACGCCTCAATTACTCAACGGATCATCATGAAATTTGGTATGCAGATAGCTTACGATATGGAGAAGGACATAGGCTACTTTTTATCCCGGGAACGCCGGTGAAATCGCGGGGGACAGCTAGTTATAAATGCGAAAGTGAGTTTGTTTGTTACGCCTTCACGCCTCAACTACTCATATGAAACGGATCATCATGAAATTTGGCATGCAGATAGCCTATGGCATGGAGAAGGACTTAGAGTTATTTCGGAAACGCGGGTGAAACCGCGGGGGACAGCTAGTATTATATAAGTGTAACGTATCAAAGTAACATCAAACTAACAATTTCCATTAAATATCAAATCAGAGAAAGATCCCCATTATTATTTAGTTAGAACTATTATTTCATAATGGAATAATGTGGTTGGCTCTTAACCATTGTTGTAGTAAATCAAAGAGAATTGAAATTAATTCACACCCTTTGAAAACCGTTCATGCTTGAGTTTTGATTGTGTCATGAACTGGATTTAATTGTACTGAGTAGGTGTTCAAATTAGTGCTATAATAGTGATAATAGGGTGGAATATAGTCAATATAATGATGTTATAAGAGTTGCTATTGTACTATTTATCATTAATTTATCATTAATTATTAATGTATAAATTGAGTTGATTTGTTTCTTTGCTATGTCAATTAAAGCTAGCTATCGCGATGCTATAGTAGTTTTGAATCCTAAAATGAGCTTGAGATTTTGTTGCAGGAAAAGTACGTGGAGAAACCATAATACGGTGGTAGGGTACTTTGTAGTACCCATCTGGTTAGCTACCACTCTCTGGTTAACAAGACACTGGCTGCACCTGAATGCTAGTTTCCTTCTTAGCTTTATTATGCTATCACTTTTGGCCACTAAGTCAGTAATCATGGTAATATTTTAGTTAAACACATGCCTATAAAAAATATTTTTTATTATACTACAAAATTGGCGAACAATCGAGCAGCCTGGTGGTAACCGGTCACTGTAGCCATATGAACGCTTGCAACAACCAGGGCAACCCGGGTATCACACACGCCTACCCGACCTTCCCCCTCCCCGATGACTCTCTGGCGACTTTACACAAGCGTAGGAACACAAAATGTTAGTTATTTGCTGCTGTATTCAGTATGATGGAGGTAATTCCCCAGTTGAAGCTCTTTGAACGAAAACACGCTATACTCTACCTCCCTCTAATTATATTATGATTATTAATTTCGACCACATAAATGCATTACAGTACGTAATTTGTAGTCAAACGTAGGGTTATCAAATAAAAATAGAATTTCTAATATTATAATTTCTTATCTTACCAATCTGTCTGAATAAATGGCAAATCCATTAAGCAGTTGAACGTAATTGCCCCATTGTAAAATATTGCCCAGTTATTTTAATTGTCATCCTAGCCGCTGGATAGAATGGTGTCTGTGGTCGCGTTTAAAAATAAATCACCAGTCTTTTGGTTTGGCTTTTGTTTAATTGAAAGAAATGGTATAAAAATAATTATTTTGTTATTAGTTAGTACAATATATTTTCTAAGTAGGAAAATATCTCTCGTTTTAGATTACACAAGAGATTAAACTGATGTGATTTTATTTAAGGAACCACTAAATTATCTAGTAAAATCGGTTACCCTATACCTAACATACAGGTCGTTGTTTTGGTCAGCGACGAGCGACTCAGGATCGATAATACAAATGATACTGGTGCTAAAAAAAATATAAAAAAAATACTTTATTTTTTTTTAATAATAAAAATTAAAAAATTTTTTTTTTGAAAATCATGTAATAAGCTAAAGTGTAGACATAATACTCAACGGTTGTACGAGGGAGTAAAGGGGTGGGGCGATGGCGGCTTGTGCCTAGCTCTAGTCTGTGCACGTGCCTAGTAACCATACTTTGCAGTAATTTTATTTGAAATTGAATAAGGTATTTCTCAACATATTCACAGTATTTAATGAAATTAAGTCCATTTTTGGAAAATGTATGTTTTGTACTACCGCTCCTGGGTCGCTTGTCGCCGACCAAAACAACACCCTGTATAGAGGTGACAAGATTGAAAAGGTAAGGAATCACTGCCGAGGATCACAGAAACGCAGCCCACTTAATGCACCCAATGAAAAGGTACTAATCATTCATAAATTTTTTTTTTGTTCATTTGTATAATTAATAAAATTTATTAAAATTATGACAAATCGAGTTAATAATTAAAGTTTACGTATAGAATGGTAGAAAATACAAACCCGGAGCATGAATCGAGTAGACTGCGCTGTTTAAAACTACGTCGTAATATGTGAAATTTTTTAATTAAAAATGTTTTTTTAAATAATTAGTACTTACCTATTCATTGGGTACATTAAGTGGGCTGAGTGTCTAAGACGAATAAAAAGTCACGGTGTCTAATATAAAGTTTTCATCAATATTTCATAACATAAAATTAATATTAACTGCAGCAGAACGTGTACCGTCATTTCGCATTTAAAAGTCAAATATACTCTAAAATTATCTACCAACAAATCTGTTTGAACTACAATGTCTGGCAATTTTTATTCGTTCAAACAACTTTACAGGATTAAATAACTTAGTTTGACTTTATTCTTGAGTTTTATTTAAGTTAAAAATGTTCTTATAATTGAGTTAGCTTAAATAACGGATTTTAAAAAAATATGTTTGATAAAAGAATAATATAAAACTAAAAGTAGTTTTTGATTAAATTATTTAATTGTGATTAAAGTTATTATTTTAAATCTATATTGAGTTATTTCTCTGAAGTAAGAGAAGAAGAATATTTATCAAGTCCATGGAGATATACAGGTCGTTGTTTTGGTCAGTGACGAGCGACTCAGGGTCGATAATACAAATGATACTGGTGCTAAAAAAAATACTTTATTCTTTTTTAATAATAAAAATAAAAAAATTAAATTTTTGAAAATCATGTAATAAGCTAAAGTGTAGACATAATACTCAACGGGAGTACGAGGGAGTAAAGGGGTGGGGCGATGGCGGCTTGCGCCTAGCTCTAGTCTGTGCACGTGCCTAGTAACCATACTTTGCGGTAATTTTATTTCAAATTGAATAAGGTATTTCTCAACATATTTACAGTATTTAATGGAATTAAGTCCATTTTTGGGGAATATATATTTTGTATTACCGCTCCTGGGTCGCTTGTCGCCGACCAAAACAACACCCTGTATATTTTTAAATTTAATAGCAATTCGTGGGCACAACATGGGGATGCATACACGATGGTAGTCAGTGTTTGGATGTGAGTATATTAAGTATGTATATTATGAAGCACTCGTGGTGTAGCATGATTAGCCGTTCTTAATCATGATTCTTAATCGATCGGCAAAGTTAAGCTACCAACGTCGTGGTCGGTACCTGGATGGGTGACCGCCTAGTGGTATTTCAAATCGAGCGTTTCCGTGCTTCGGAAGGCACGTAAAGCCGTTGGTCCCGGTTATCACTTAATTGTGATATTTGTTAAGCTAGTTGGATGCCTCCTAGGCGGCTTGAAAAATTTCAACAGTAGGTTGACCACTAGCCTACCTCCACCGATCCGCAGTGGGCACGTGTGGTGGAGTATTGCCCATTTGCTTTCACCCTCATTTGTGAAAGGAGGCCTGTGCGGCCTGATGACGATGATGATGTTATAATGTTATAGGGTTAGCTACAATGCATCATTAGTATCATAGCACAGTGCTTGGTAGAATACTTTCTTTATGTTATGCTGGTGAAATGATAAAGGGCCTGTTTTGTCGATAATTTATTGTATTTTTACATGCTTGGATCACAAACAAGGAGTGAGAGTGAGATTTTTTAGTAAATTAACTTCTGGTTTCAGTTACATGATATTTAATCATTGAAGCTTCCTTCGGACGAATTAAAATATTAGTAGCGTTCCTAAATCTTTAGATATTAATTCTGTTAAATTGTTCTCTTGGCTGCTAAGGACTGCTATTTATGCTCTACATATCGTCTGCTTACGGGTAAAACTTGATAAGTGCAGTTAGTGTCATTTCGAGTAAATGACTTTTCAAAGTTTAAGTTTTAATTTGATCTATTTCAAACTCGTTAATTAAAAACCTGTTAAAGCGAAATGTTGCATTAACTAACCTTCTTTTAATATTTACTCTTATATAATATTTGGTATTAGTAAAAACTGTATAAAATTAAATTAGATCGAAAGCGGACTGCATTTATGATGTTTTACCTGTACTTAATAAAAGTGATATATCTTCTGAATTCAATGATTTCATGGGCTAATTTCAGTGATGTGTAATGGCTTATTATATTTTACACCAATTACTTGATTGGAAAGTTTTTTTTGGACAAAATTCGCTGAAATAATGATATTTTTGATACATTTAACCTGTTTTACCTGTAGAGTTTAGTGTAAGTATGTCACTTATTAGGTGCTAACTTCATACAAAAATGATCAAATAAATAAAAGTAAATTATTTTTTACGAGGCAAGCACGACTGGCAAAAGTTCCCTTCAGCAGCTTTGGCAAGAGACCAGTCAGCTCGACTCGAGAGGGAAGGCTTGTTACTGAACCTCGAGGTAGCATTTTTAGCGTTTTGCATAAGAGATGTTTGGGTCCTGATTAGATCGCACAGTTGCTTGGCTGGTGACCTTCTAGTATATCTCACACACCGTTGGTCACTCGCCATCGAGAGTCAAGGTAAGGCATTGGCAGTGAGCCTAAATGTGGCGAAGGCGTTCGATCGGGACTGGCAACAGGGTCTTTTAACAAAGTAACCAGCGTACGGGCTTCCCGAGGGGCTATGCAAATGTGTCGCTAGTTTTTTGTCCAGCAGATGCATTAAAGCCGTCGTTGACGGTTGTTGCTCCAATAGCATGGTCATAAATTCCAGCGTTCCACAAGGCTCTGTGCAGTCCCTGACGCTGCTCCTGCTGCATATCAATGATTTGCTGTGTATTGAGGGCATTCAATACGGACTCTATGCGGATGACAGTACTGGGGACGCTCATTACTCGGGCTGTGCCAATATCCCTCATACCGTGGTGGTGGAATGCCGCGAACTTCTTTTGTCTGAAATCGAGAGTACACTAACCAGTGTCTCCGATTGGGGTCGACTAAACCTAGTCCATATCAACCCCACAAGCCTGCGCGTTCACCGCTAAGAAAACCCTATTTACTGTGGCTTCACAATTCCAGAACACGTCTTTGAACATCGGTAAGAGCATTGGAATCCTTGGCGTCGACATTTCTAGCGACGTTCTGTATCCTAATCATTTGGAAGATAAGGTCAAGCTGGCATCTAAAAAGCTCGGTGTGCTCAATAGAGCGAGGCTGTGTGAAGTACAGCCTCGATCTATTGAGCACCACAGCAAATGGGGTTTTCTTAGCGGTGAATCGAGGCATAGACTGCAACTTTATAAGTCGCAAGTCCAGCTCCATAAGGAGTACTACTGCCATGTGTGAGCAGGGGCACCTAAATACCAGCTTGTGCTTTTTGACTCGGTTCAACGGCGAGCCATTCGAATTGTCTACCCCGAGATCCCGAGCACACAAGCAGCTTAGAACCGCTAAGTCTAAGGAGAGACTTTGACTCCTTGCGTGTGTTCTACCACCTGTAAAACGGACAGTGTTCTGAAGAATTATTTGACCTGATGCCCACGGCTACCTTTTACCATTGCAAATCTCACCATCGTCGGGGAGTCCATCCTCATCTTCATATATTTGAACCAAAATGGTTTCGTACTGTGCAGTTTTAAAGATGCTTCCTACTATGGACACAGGCTGTGGAATGAGCTCCCCGCCATGGTTTTCCCAGAGGAGTACAGCATGGGGTTCTTCAACAAGGGTTTGATGAGTCTTTTACCTTAGAAGTATAAAAAAGCAGCCATTTTGATCATAATAATTATAAAAAGATAACAGTTGAAACATTTTATCCAAGTGTGGCTGTACCGTATAAGCTTCTGCCATTGACGAATATAGTTACATAGTATACTTAGTTTTTTTTCTTTACCACCCTTGGGACGTAAAATATCATTTACATTCCGCACCTTAGATACTTTTAGGCCTACTTTCAGATTATGAGAGGATGAACAATTTATTTCTACGCGGTGCACGTGCGCACGGAATGTGACAACTACGATCAATCGCTCTCGTTCTTACTGGTAAAAAAGTATAAATGACATTTATTTCGTTTTTGCTGTAGAGACATTAGCACACCAAGTTGAATTATTTAACTAGTAAAATAGAATAAATGCGTTTATGACATTATAAACAGAATAATTATTGCCATTTAACAATTTAAAATATATAATGTAAAAAGTTTTAACCGTATTTATTGTTCTTTACCTGTATAAACTGAAACGGATTTTGCCATAAGATTATTTATTATGTTATACTAGTATCTTTTTTTCAAAATGTGAGTATATATAACTTTTACAAACTCATTATCTCTGCAGCCATTGGACATTGCATTTATTCGGTTTTACCAGTAGATAGCGCGTAAAAAATTACATGTAACTGCATTTTTAACTCGATTTAGTAAAAAAGTGCATTTATCATGTTTTACCAGTAAGCAGACGATATAGTACTTGCAGTATAGATATTTTCATCACATATAGTTATTACTACTGAACCAATTTACCGTCTATTTGAATAAATGATTTTGAATTTGAATTTGAATTGGGGAGGGGGGAAGGTTCGGTAACGCGTGAGTGATGCCTCGTGTATTGCAAGTGTCCATATGGCTACGGGAACCGCTTGCCATCAGGTAGGCAATATGCTGGTTTACCGACTTCACCGTATAAATAAAAAAACCATTGAATCTACAAAAGCACCTCTTCCATACTAAATCGGTAGGTATTTCAAAATTCAACAAAGGATTTGCTTTCACGTTTTCTAACTTGTTAATAATTACAGAACAATAAAAGATTAATTAATTTTGTGTCGCTAATTATATGCGGAACCCCAAAAGAAAATGGATTAAATTCGCGACACAGTGACACTGAACAATGAACGGCGATTCCACCTCACTTGACTTATTTAATCTAAATTCAAAATTAATAACTCATTTGTAAGAGCGAAAATTTTTGCGCCATCGTTTCGCTATTTTTAAAAAGAGGTGGAGTTAAGCATTTATTTACTCAAAGAGCAGATCGACTGAGGAATTACGTCCACCTTATAGTATACCGTAGCCAAATAACTTTATGTTGTGTTCCTGCGCGTCAGTAAGATCACCAGAGCTCATTGGGGAGGGGGAAGGGGAACGCGTGAGTTGTGCTCTGTACAGCCGCGGGTGTTTCAAGCGCCATATGGCTGCAGTAACCGCTTACTATCAGGGGGGCCGTATGCTTGTTAATTGTTTGCCAACTTCGTAGTATAAAAGATAATATTAATAATATTTATATAGACTCATAAAACATAGATATTGGTTAACATAATTTTTGATATTTTAGTCACAAATTCAGACTCATAAATATTCAGAACTAAGCAAACAGAATAAACATACAAAGGTCAACAACCTCCACAAGCAATAACATTATCCGTTATATTCAAGTACTTTTTAGGGTTCCGTAGCCAAATAGCAAAAAACGGAACCATTATGGATTCGTCATGTCTGTCTGTCTGTCTGTCCGTCCGTATGTCACAGCCACTTTTTCCGAAACTATAAGAACTATACTGTTGAAACTTGGTAAGTAAATATACTCTGTGAACCGCATTAAGATTTTCACACAAAAATAGAAAAAAAAAACAATACATTTTGGGGGTTCCTCATACTTTGAACTGAAACTAATTTTTTTTTTTATTAAACCCATACTTGTGGGTATCTATGGATAGGTCTTCAAAAATGATATTGAGGTTTCTAATATCATTGTTTTCTAAACTGAAGAATTTGCGCGAGAGGCACTTCCAAAGTGCCATAAGAGAATGATAAAACCAAAAAAATATATGATGTACTTTATTTACCATGCAAACTTCCACCGAATATTTGTTGAGATCTAAGTAGTTTTTTTTAATACATCATAATTCAGAAACATTTTTATATTATGTTACTTGCTGCTACGGAACCCTTCATGGGCTAGTCCGACTCGCACTTGGCCGCTTTTTATATCTACTAGATCCTACACAGACCATATTTTATACAAAAATGGCTCATTTACGAGTATGTACGTCGATATAAGATATACTTCCTCCCCTATGTAATGCAAATGAGATCAGCTCCGTCGGGGAATCTGTACATTAACATAAATAACTCAATTTTGGCCATCCCCCGGCGACATTGATAAACGGATACAAGTTGTAGCATAGCGTTCATTATTACTTTTATCAGTTATAAATACAGGTCGTTGTTTTGGTCAGCGACGAGCGACTCAGGGTCGATAATACAAATGATACTGGTGCTAAAAAAAATATTTAAAAAAAATACTTTATTTTTTTTAAATAATAAAAATAAAATAATTAAAATTTTGAAAATCATTTAATAAGCTAAAGTGTAGACATAATACTCAACGGGAGTACGAGGGAGTAAAGGGGTGGGGCGATGGCGGCTTGTGCCTAGCTCTAGTCTGTGCACGTGCCCAGTAACCATACTTTGCGGTAATTTTATTTCAAATTGAATAAGGTATTTCTCATCATATTTACAGTATTTAATGGAATTAAGTCCATTTTTGGGGAATATATATTTTGTACTACCGCTCCTGGGTCGCTTGTCGCCGACCAAAACAACATCCTGTATATCAATCAGAATAAATAGGTTTTCTTGATGAAGTGGTATTTAGCGGCTTGTTTTTTTCCTTATTGAGTGTTTTTTTTCTAGTTGTTGTTTGCATTAAGAGAAATATCGTAAAATTGATATGTTTTTTTGTGGTAGCTATATTATTAGTGCGATTAAGATATTTAACCTTGCTGAGTTTCTTGCCGAGACAAGATGGTTGTCGACAATCGTCATCGTTAGTAAACGATCAACCTTTGTATGGGATTGACACTTAAGAGGACTCAATTCGTCACACTTTTCATACAAATCCTCTGTACTTATTATGGCGTTGTTAAACATTTTTCGTTAGATGTTTTGAACAAATTAGTATCTTGTGCACTATATCTAGCCATGTATCTAGGCGTAATTTAAAAAAAGTGTGATACAAATTCAGTCAAAGCCTCCGAAAAACAGCGTTTTTGCCTGAACTTTGGCCATATCTAATGTACCTATAAATTGTAAAAGTAAAGAAAACATTTAGATACCAGGCTTGCAAATGTATTGTAGATTTTAAATAACTAACTTTTTTTTCACAAACTTGTAAGATTTTTTCACAAGAAGTATACTCCTGGAACAAGTTTTATGAATGCGAAATCATGAATGACGACCTAGCGAAGCGGCCGCGAGTGATCAGCGGAATTTACCGACTGATAACCGATGGCGCCGATGCTGTCTCTCTTTTTTCGCAGTCAAACATTACGTTGGATGAAACAACAAGCTTTTAGACTATGCTTGCGTTGAAGTTGCGCCGGCCACAGAGGGCCGCCTTAAGTCGAAATATCACGTGATTTTTAACAATCTCTTATGTTAATATAAGGGGCTGTTCTTCTCAGTTGGAGACCGACTTACGAGCTGGTGGTAACTTCAATATCTTTGACCTTTATAAGTGCCCTACCATGACTTCTGAAATATGAATATTTCAGTCACTGTGTATTAACATTAATAATATGACATGTTTTTTATTCATTATATTATATATAGTACCCGTAGTAACTTGTGCATCAAGATATGAAATAATGTAGTTTTAATATGTTTAAGCTGTGTAGCGTTTGAACCTTTATTTGTTAGGCGCCGATCCCACAGAAAGAGTTCTAGAGTTCCACGTTCCGAGTTCTGCATTCCGTGTTGACTATTGTGCACACAGCAAGCAATCTAGAGTTCTAGAGTTCTGAAATATTCGGTACTGATCACACATCATACACTTTTTTACTTTCAATGGCGCCACATAGCTGATAATCAACGCGGAATGCAGAACTCGGAACTCTAGAACTCTTTTCAGTGGGATCGGCGCCTTATAGATAAGAATTACATTACAACCGTCTTACACCAAAACGATTTTATTTCTTTTATTTTCAATAAAAGTATAACGATACATGGATACATGTCAAAGTAAGAGCCTGAATACCTTCTGAATACGATCTGATGAATGAGGCTTTTAGCGATCCGTCATGATTCCACCAGTGACATACGAACACTTTTGTTACATTCTGATGAATAGGGGTTGATTTCCCTTACTCTTTGTACAAAGTATTCCATCAACAGTGTAGAAATTAGTATTATACATTCATTAGGTGGTTCTTATAAGTACCCAGCTAGCTGTTTGGTTCTGAAGAAGATTTAAATTATAAGCGGTTTTTTTTTACTGTTTATAGGCCTGTGTTTGACCGCAATCTCACCATGGTAAGTGATGATGCGTCCGAATGTGGTAAGCACACAGAGCCTAGAAGGAGCTGGCTCTCAAGTGCAGCTATCGGAACACACCGAAAGGTGTTTGGCGACAGATTTTCAACTTGAGGGTGGTAGCCAGCCAGGCGGGTACTACAAAGTACCCTACCACCGTGCTATGGTTTCCTCACGATGTTTTCCTTCACCGAAAGCTCAAGCTCATTGTAGGATTCGAACCCGGGACCTTCGTCCCGGTATCCGACGTCACTACCACTGAGCTATCATCGCCATCGGACTATGGGTATATCAATAGGTTTATAAGACTGATTTCAAAAGAATTAGGTAATAACAAGTAAAATCGGATGCGGGCGTCGTGGAAGCTCGTTGCTGTAGTGTCGATGTCGGCTACGTACCGTGTGTGGTCAGCTGATAACCCTTAATTTAAAACTTGGCTAGAAATCTAGCCAAGTTTTGTGTACTTACCACCTTTGGCCACATTCACAATAAAATTATGGTGAGATTGTGGTTAGACTTACGAGCCTAATTACAATAAATAATTAAAAGAAACAATAATTGGACTGTTTTACAAAAAACTTAAACCGACTTCAAAGTACACTAAGAAGTAATCAGATCCATTTGAAGTCGGTTAAAAAAAGTTTGTGTGGTGAACGACAAGGAATATTTTTTCCCCTCTCTTAATTTCTCTTTCACTTTAAGGATTAGTATCTCTATCTCTGTCTGCTTATGAAATAAAATCAGTCTCAATGACTAAATGCTTGGATCGGGTAAAAAGCAATTGATATATCTTTGTTTATGAATCTTTATGTGTAGCCCGGAATTGGCAATTTTCGGAGACAGCGTTCTCGCATGACGTCATGTAGTGTAGGGACTTGAAATATCTTCGATGAAATATTGGTGTTCTGGGACGTCGACTTAGTTGTTCAATAACGGCCTATCTATATTATAATGTCCCTGTTGTTCTCAGTTTTTTTTTTTTTTTTTTTTTTTTTTTTTTTATTGATTTAAACTACTTACTACAGACACGTGGTCCGTACTCTTTTTAGATTAAGTTTTACAATTTTTTTTTTTCTTTTACATTTTCACAATTTGGACATCTTGGTCCGCGCAATAAATAAATTATTCTAATACATTTATATTCATTATTTTTATACATACTATATATATACTGTGTTAATTTATACTATCTAGGATACATATTATTAACTTTTATGTGTTTATTACAATACCTATTTACACTACATATTACTATTGTTATTATTTTGATTTATAATATAATATTAAACTTGTTACTTATATTTTCTACAGTTTGCATTTTACAGTCTAGTTTGCTTGCTTGTTTGCCCCGGAGGAAATCCCCGCGCGTATTTGAGCTTCTACGACATTATTGTCTCTATTTTTCATGGCCATTTTTAGGTTTTGAGAGAGGATTTGGTCGGTTGTTGCTGCCATCGCCCGTTTTGCGAACCTACCTATGGCGTCATCACTGTCATCTGTGTAATATACACAGCTGACAGTGTGACGCGACACTGCTACGACCGCATGCGGTACACTCGGTTGTTCTCAGTTTAAGAGTTATTTATGAACTACTTAGTGGTAACATCAATATAATATATAAAATAAGTCTTTATTGCTGAAAAACATTTTCGATAAACAATAATATAATTAATAGTTCACAATGGTTCCATTACATCAACAACCGGTTGTTTCGTTTTCTATTTCAGCTTGTCCGTTGACAAAGGCCTCCCCCAGATTTTTCCACACCTTTCTATTCTGTATCAGTGTAGTCCACATTGTTCCTGCTAATGCCGTTATGTCATCTTTCCAACGTTTTTGTGGTCTTCCTCAACTTCAATATACTTAATTTTATATTAAGCTTATTATTTGTATAATTATTTTGACGGACCAGTTGGACCTATTACGCAGCACGTCATGGGTTTGATTCCACACAAGGACAAACGAAGGTGTAGTAATTTACGTCAATAAATGTTTTAATGTGTTTGTGGAGGAGCCACCTTTTGCAGATGCTAACTGTTTACAAGTTAAAATTGACCAAAATACTATTATGTTAGCAATATACTGTCCTCCGAGCTTTATAGACATCTCCAATTTCCTAAATTCACTCAACATAATCTTATCAAATATTAGCCATTTCAGAAATATAATCATTGCCGGAGACATTAATATTAGTAATAATTGCCAAACGTCTATTAAAAATAATTATTTAAACTTACTTGCTTCGTACGGTCTTCTCCCAGCTCATGTTCTTCCAACTCGTCTGGGTTCCTGTCTTGATCACATCATTCTGAAAACACTACTGCCTGCAAAAACTTTTGTTGCCCACTCAGCTCTCACCGACCATGAAACGATCCTATTATTTTTATTAAGAAAGAAACCAAAGTCCTATTTGAAAAAAATGGCAACTCGCATAAACTATGAAAAGATAGACCACGACTTATAACAGCTTGATTTTAGACAAGTTTATGAAACTCAAGATCCAAATAGGGCTGCTGAGATTATGATCAATCTTATTAAACAGGTGATTGAGTCCAACACGAAACATGTCCGACTTTCAAACCGTAAAAAAATTATTAAACCTTGGATCACCCCAGGACTCCTTCGATGTATTCGGCACAGGGATCAATTACATAAGAAACTAAAGAAAACACCTGATGATAACATTTTAAAAATATCCTACACAAGGTACAGAAATTTTTGTAATTCATTGCTGAAGAAAATTAAAAGGGACTATGAAAAGCAAGAAATAAATAAAGCCGGTACCAATAATAAACAACTCTGGAAAGCAATCAATAAAATCACAAATAGGGAAAAAAAGAAAGACTGTCCATCTCACTTACTATCAGTGTCTGGCTCCCCTGAGCAATCTGTCGACTCTGCCAATAATTTCTTTGCCAACATAGGTAAAAATCTCGCCGAAAAGATCATCTTTAATCCTTCAGAGAGACCCAGTGATACCAACAAATTCCTCCATTCTATGGCACTTCTACCAACTGATGAGGATGAAGTTGCTAATTTAATATATTCCCTCCGTAATGACTGCGCTGTGGGCTGGGATAAAATTTCAAGCAATTTGCTCAAAAAATACGTCGCCTTGGTGGTTCCACCTTTGACATATATTTTTAACTGGGCTCTTGAAACAGGTACATTTCCTAAGGCATTTAAAAAATCCATCATACATCCAGTTTATAAGAGTGGGGACAGAAACTGTATTACCAACTACAGGCCTATTGCTGTTCTGACCACTTTCTCTAAAATACTTGAACGTATACTGAACAATAGACTAGTTCAATATTTACAAAAAAATTACCTCCTGTCTTCTTCACAATACGGGTTTCGCTCCGGTAAATCTACCTCTGATGCAGTCCATGAACTAACTAATTATGTGGTTTCAAAATTGGATGGTGGTCAGAAAGTGCTGGGTATTTTCTTGGATTTGGCTAAAGCCTTTGACACAGTTTCTGTTTCCATCCTGATTCATAAGATGGAAGCTATAGGAATAAGGGGAGCGCAACTTAAAATCTTTGTAGACTACCTGAGGGAGCGCACTCAGTGCGTTAAGATCGATGAGTTCTTGAGCGAGGAGCTTGAAGTTACTTACGGTGTGCCCCAGGGCAGTGTCCTTGGGCCTACTCTATTTCTCATCTATGTTAACCAGCTGGGGGATCTCTCTATCCCAAAAGGTAGAATTATTATTTTTGCCGATGATACTGCCCTTTTATTTAGCGCTAGCACATGGGCGGAAGTATTTGCATCTGCTCAGGTTGGCTTCAACATTGTATCGGAATGGTTGAGAGTCAATGTGCTTATCCATAAAAAATACCAATTCCAATGTATTAGCTCCGTATTCTATCGTGGCTCATACGTGTCCTAAGCCATGTGATACATGTAACTGCATCAAAATTCAGAGTACTGAGAGTATAAAATACTTGGGTGTGATACTTGATAAGTCACTAAAATTTCAGGCCCATATTCACGCGCTGAATGGTAGGCTGCGTAAGCTCATTTACGTGTTTAAGAATCTGAGACATGTGGCGGATGTAAAGTTGAGAAAATCGGTGTACTTCTCACTTGTCCAATCCTTACTGACGTACTGCAACACCAGCTGGGGAGGTGCGCCAAAAACTAGCATTATTGAGCAAGAAATAACTCAAAGAGCCATTCTCAAGGTGTCCTCTTTCTTGCCATACCGCTATCCAACAGCCCTCTTATACAAAGAAGCTAAAGTGCTTACAGTACGTCAACTGTTCATACTGAACATTATTTTAAAACAGCATGCGCTCCTTACCTTCTGCCCTTCAAGTACTCATAACAGAAGACGCTTTGATCCTGTAGCCTACCTGCAAACTAAATTTTCTACTAAGTTCTCACATCGTTTCTTTTCCTATTTGGGCCTTAATTATACAAACAAGTTGTTATCCATTTATAAACTTAACAAGCACCCATGCAAAGGGATTGTTACTGAATGGCTCCAGGGATTAAGTTACCTTGAAACTGAAGACTTACTCACTGCTCCAATAAATAAGTAGAAATAAGATCCTAGCAGACATGCTCTTTCACACTTACCCATGCATAGACTTTTAAACTCACTCTTACAATCAGAATCTCATACACAAACACTCACACACACTCACACACACACACACACACACACACACACACACACACACACACACACACACACACACACACACACACACACACACACACACACACACACAACATTCTATTCAAACACCCATACCTATCTTTACTAACAATATTAACCCTTGTTTTTCTGCCTGTAATGTATTTATTAATTTCCATAATCTAACTACTGCAACTCTTTTAAATGAGCAACATATTACTGAATTGTAAATATCCTAGTAAGTGGAGACCTGGTGACCTAAATACAGGTACTTTGCCTAGTTTAGGCACCAGTCTCCCACAGTATATAGTTTGCCTAAATATGTATGAATGAAATGTGTACTTCTAATCAAATATTGTGGTGAGAAAATAAATTTTTATTATTATTATTATTATTACATACATTTGTGCATAAACATGTCTGCATTATTAATTCTGGTGTAATATGTACATTATTATAACCTTGCTGAAAATCTTGCCGTATTCTTCTCAGTTGAAAGCCGACTTCCAAACCTGTGGTAACTTCAGTAGCTTTGACCTTCATAAGTGCCCAACTAGGGCCTAAATTGAATAAATGACTTTGACTATATATAGTATAGTATATATTTACAAACTTAGTATATCAGTTATCCGGTTTCCATAGTAAAAGCTCTGCCTAGTTCAGGATCAGATAGTCGTATGTGACGAATGTCACAGGGTATTTATAAAATGTATTCTATAAGTTAATATTAAAAAAAAAGTGTTAGGCTTGAATTTAATGGTATTTTTGCACCTTAAGACGTACGTGTAAGGTTTTATTAAGTTAGTAAAAAGATATATGAGAAAAACACCTTTACCATTTTGTATATTTTTCCTTCAAGGCAAATGAAATTTAAAACCTTCGGAGACGCCTGTATGAGACTTTATTAAACACGAAGTTTACGTAGATTACCTGCTTCTATCGGATCTAATGTAAATGAACTTCGTGCTTAAGAATATTGCTCGTGTTACAAAAACTTAAGGTATTTTTTTATTACCAAACTAATAACCTTCAATTCTGTCAACGTACACTTTAATTATGATGCAAATTTAATTAAAACTCTATAAAGACGGCATTAAAGTATTATTTATAATACAGCGCTGCTGGGAAACTGAGGCAAATAAAACCACCAAACCAAAATTTTCCTAAGTCTCCTAGGCGGCTTGAAGACTCCAACAGTAGGTTGACCACTAGCCTATCTTCAACAATCCGCTGTGGGCACGCGTCGCGTCGTAGAGTATCTGCCCATTCCCTCGCGAAAGCTCGCGCTCAGGAGTGAGACATTATGGTCTGAAATCAACTTGGCTACTGTATATAGTCAGGAATGCGAGTACTATTTATAAAGTAGGACTCCACCGCACAACGTCTTAAATGAATTCAACTATTACGGAAATATTTAGCTACACAAACACCCGTACAAGATTTGTATTCTGTTATGGGTTTTCCAACTTTTCACCCGCGTCTCCCTTTCTCTACAATAACCTCGTGGTTTGAAACTCCTAAAGCTCTTTTTGCTTGAAATACTATTAACATATTCATGTGTTAAGACGCCCAATATATCCACACTTAACTGGTTATTTAAGTAATGGACGTAGAGTGGGCGATAATCCCTTCGGTCCAAAACCGATAATCGGGGGGCACGGCAGTGCCCCCGCCAAGTCGAGCGCGAAGCAAACACTGCCGTATCATCCTTTACTGGAACCATTTCGCCGTATTTTCAGGCAGAAATTTTCGTCATCCAGTAAGCTATAATCACATACTTAAACCCAAGTCAAGTCACACAACATTAACTATAATAATAAAGAAATCGCAGTAAGGAACCTTAGACTTGGCACGACTTTGTCTAGATTTCATTACTTTTTAGAGATAAACAAGCAGCTCCATCGAGACTTGGCTAGTTTTTTACAGAATGTTTTTGATGGGATATTTTTTATGGATTCGGTATTAAATTGCTAGGATTGCTAAATAGATTTCATCCGTGTTTCCAAAGGATCTAATATTTATCCAGGATAAAAGGTATTCTATATGCTATTCAAGGCTATGATCTACCTGTTTGCTAAATTTTATCACGATTGGTTGTGCCGTTAAGATGCCAAGAAGTAACAAACAAACAAACTCCTTTTTGCATTTAATTATATTAGTAAAACTAGCTGTCTCCGCGGTTTCAACCATGTTCCCAGGATAGAAAGTATATGTCCTTCTCCATACCATAAGCTATCTGGTTGCCAAATTTTATGATGATCCTTTAAGTAGTTGAGGCGTGAAGGCGTAACAAAAAAACAAACTCACTTTCGCATTAAAATATTATAGTTAGGATTAGGATAGTTAGGAAGTTAGGATAATATTCTGGGATATCATTAATTTGGGATATTCGAAACTAATATACGGAGTACATATAATACTAATTTTTGTTTGTATATAATATAATACATACTTAATATACATAATTACACCCAGACTCAGGATATGCAGACATGTCCATGCACAAAAATTATTTTTCTGCATGGGAAACGAACCCACGACCTGCGGCGTGATACGTGAAATCTTAACTAACCACGCCAACTGTAGGATTCACTTTATCTGATATACATATAAGTACCTAAATAGCAACTCCGTATTCAACAGTTTTATGGTAATACCTCACTGTCACTAAAAACACTACAAAATAACCAAGGTATGGTAACTTCTGACTAAGGTTTAGTTGATCTGTAAACAGTAAACAAATAAATCAATGTACTAAATCAATGGGAAAGGTGTTTGTTCCGCAACACGTAAACTACATAATGCATTTTCTCTGGATTGGATTGTATCGAGCCGTTATTCTGCTGTAGACCACGGATCGGATACCTTTTACGGTTTGAACAAATGTTTTTCTACTGCTTTTTATCTCTCGTCTTCATTGCAATATTATGATATACCTTATATACTTTTCAATACTCTTGCTTGTAAAGTGACTTTTATTGAAGTTTCATAATGCATCTTATTACGCTCTAGTTTTTTTTACATTACATTACCGCACAGTTTTATGATAGGTATAATGCCGATTATGGTAAGTTTGTACACGTGTATGTGTTATTGTTTGTTTGATATTTATATTATTTTTATAAGCTTTTTTTGTTGTTTTTGTGATTTTTGTTTTTTGTTTCTACATCATTTGTAAGGACAAATAAAGATAGGTCAATTGTATTTATTATTAATTTATTTATTCTCATTTTTTATCTGTATGGCCAATACATGAAAAATCGTAATCAGCTTTTTGCAGCTTCATCGACATATTAAACCAACATTGTTTTTTTTTTAATTATGTATAGGCCTGTGTTTGACCACAATCTCTCACCATGGTAAGTGATGATGTTGCCGAAGGTGGTAAGCACACAAAGCCTAGAAGGAACTGGCTTTCAAGTGCAGCTGTCGGAACACACCGAAAGGTGCTTGGCGACAGATTTTCAACTTGAGGGTGGTAGCCAGCCAGACTCTACCACCGTGCTATGGTTTCCTCAAGATGTTTTCCTTCACCGAAAGCTCAAGCTCACTGTAAGATTCGAAGCCGGGACCTTCGTCTCGGTATCCGACGTCACTACCAATGAGCTATCATCGCCTTAAAAATTTGCATTAAATTTTAATGTGCATTTCTATGACCAACAGGGTATACAATTTTGTAACGTACGAAATAAATATTATCTTAGAACTCTGCTACAAAAGATTAAATTAGGAGTTGTGAAATTGAATCTGGACTATCAAAATTGTTATAAAACTATGTTAGCGATAGCAAAAGTGGGTTCCTACCGTTCACTCAGCTCAATTTAAGTTATCTACTGCTTCGTAGAATTGAATCTGTGTCGTTGGGAATCGTAACAATGTACTCCATCGGATGTAGATATGAGGGTAAGTGGATCATCTCATAATGTTCCCATCGTTCATAAAATATTATTTAAAAATAGACAACATTTCTAAAATATTTTGTTGTTACTGCAATATTGTTTCTAAAAGCTGGAATATCATCATCGCTTAGATACAGTCGTATTATTCGAATAGAAAATATTTAAAGCTATTAAAATGCTGGCATAATCGTTTGCGGGAAAATTATCGTGAAGTTTGAAGTTTGGTGACTAAATTCACGTTCAAAACAATTAATTTATAGGGACTATGCATCGAGAAATAATCCCTTAGTGTAACTAGTCAGTGATTTTGCACTGATTTTGAACAGTGAGGACCAATCAGAGCGCGTTGTCGGTGGTGGGAAATTGGCGGAATATATTTCAAACAAAATGAACACCATTACGTTTCTTTGGGTTAATTGTTCGATGGGACTATGCAACGTGTAATGGAAAAGGTATCTATCCGAAAGAGATGAAAATTACATCAGGTATAGACAATTTTCAGCTCAAAATATAATTACTCAAAGAATTCCTAAAAAAAATTGTTTACAGTATTACCCAACTGATATGGCGCGTCGTGAATCTTTGTTCGCACAAAATGAAAGTATGGCCCCGAAGATTAATGAAAGAATGCTTAAAACTTACAATCAACCTTAGATCACTACTATAAGGTTCATAACAATCATAACACACTGCAGCTGTTAGTTCCGTCTCACTCGCAAGTCACGCCTCTCCGCACGGCGCGCGCTAACATGGCGGCAGCTGCAGACCAATAGCGTTTCCCGCGCTTTGAAAATGTATCTTCTGCGCAGGTACATCGGTAAGCCATATCAGTTGGGTACTACTGTACATAAGTTTATTGAATTCAAATCATAGCCAAAGTGTCACCGTACTACGAAGGTCATAATCTTTTCACGTCACTTGCTAATATTATTATAAAATGTGTCTCGCGATCTGTGCGTCTAGTACGAGCGCCACAGATTACAGAATAGTAAGCAGATCGAGCGCGCGGAACACGGGAGTGACGCCAACACACCAAATACAGATTCAAAAGCAAATACAAACTCGAGTCAGTACGAAACAAGGCCTCGTATTGTTACTACGTCACAAGTGTCATAATTTATCTTAAAAATTATGCCGTCCTGCATTTTGAAAAATTGAAAAAATTGTTCCCAAAAACAAAAAAAGGGAGACGGAATATCGTTTCATAGGTAAATATAGATATTTTCACTAATTTGTATTATTTTTCCATGTATTTGTTACTGATGACTAGGAGCACAAAACCTCAACAAAAATCGGTTGGTGTTGCTAGGTTACATTGAAAGTATTTTCCATGAAGTCGTGGTATTAGGACTTATTTCTTCCAGTGTCGAGTTATATTATAATTTCCAGTCACAACAATTATCTATTTCACAGTCCTCAGTCAGTCACCGTCAGCGTTGCCAGACGTCCCGATTTTGGCGGGACGTCCCGATTTTTAGCCCAAAATTAAATGTCCCGCGCGGGACAGGCTCAGTCCCGCTTTTCGAGGATTACTCGACGGAGTAAAAAAAAGCGCTAAAGTGCATTAAATGTCACTGTGACGTACAAAAATCAGAATTCTGAGAACACGCGATCAAAAGATGTCGTACCTATATGCCGCATATTTTGACACTCGCAAAGGAATCAAAACCTACTTCCCGTTGAACTAGAATCATAAGGCAAGAACCAATTCCATGCAGCACAAGTAAAGGAAGATATCCGAAAAGCGGGAAGTTACATAACAAAAAATAATAATTTACGGTTATTTTACGACATAATCGAAAAAACGGGGCAAATCTTCGAGACTCGATCTACAAGATCCCATGATCAACGAACTATTTACGTACCTACAAGTTTCTATGGAACCCTCGGTGCGCGAGTCCGACACGCACTTGGCCTGTTTTTTTTGTGTGTCCCGCTTTCTATGATATAATCCCGCTTTTTTTACTCAAGAGGGTGCAAAATCCCGCTTTGCCCGAAAAAAAATCTGGCAACGCTGGTCACCGTCCATAAATGTTTTTTTTTTTTTTTTATACGACTTAGTCGGTAAACAAGCATACGCATACGGCCCGCCTGATGGTAAGCGGTTACCGTAGCCATATAGACGCTTGCAACACACGAAGCATCGCTCACGCGTTACCGACCTTTCCCCCCTCCCCAATGAGCTCTGGCGACCTTACTCACGCGCAGGAACACATTACACAACATAAAGTTATTTTGGTTTTATTACAATGGTGGTTGTTGTACTAAAACTCTTCAAGGACTTTCTGAGACAACTTGAAAAGTCACGATACACATAATTCATTTCATTTCACTTCACTGGTGCATATGGATGATCTTTATTGAGTGAAATACCACCGAAAATACAAAATAAAACTCAAAATACACGAATATATGAAAATAAAAATGAAAACGCAACGTCACTCTACAAGTTCCCTCCAAAAAGTCCTTTTAGTTGTTTACCTTACTTCCATGATAAAATTGAAAAATAAATGCAAAGCATGTTTTTTTTGATGATTCGCTTTGTGAATTTGTGATTTGAAATACCCATTTTACAAACAAAAACTTATCTTATCCTAAGTCGCAAGTCCGGCCTTATGGAGTACTGCTGTCATCTGTGGGCGGGAGCACCTGGATACCAGTTTGGGCCTTTAGACTCGGTTCAGCATCGTGACACCAGAATTGTTGAAGATCCCGAACTCACTCAGTGGTTAAGAGCTCCTCAGTCTGAGGAGAGACTTTGCCTCCTTATGTGTATTCTACCACTTGTACAACGGAGAGTGTTCTAAAGAATTGTTCGACTTGATGCTCACGGCTATCTTCCACCATCGCAATTCTCACCATAGACATCCATCCATCACACATTGAAACCAGAATTGTTCTGTGCGGGCTCAACGGAGCTTCCTTCCGCGGACGCTCAGACTGTGGAATGAGCTCTCTGCCGTGGTTTTCCCAATAGAGTACAGCATGAGGTTCTTCAAAAAGGGTGTGAAGAGATTTCTGCAGGCTCGGCAACGCGCGAGTGATACCCCTGGTGTTGTGTGTCCATAGGCTACGGTAACCGCTTACCATTAGGCGGGCCGTATGCTTGTTTGCCACCTTGGTGGTTTAAAACAAAATATCATTGAAAGTACAAAAAAATATTTCACATAATTTTGTAGTCCAGTGACGTATGTAACATATATCCCTATCTTGCTTTGTCCTTATTCTATGCAAATATTTAGTATTATGAATAATCCAGATCAAGATATCCACTTTCCAACACTATTTCTATAGGATCTTTAAATCCACATCTAATTAGATGACGACTAATTTTAGTTTGACATTTATAATTTTAGATATAATTTGACCTAAAACGCGACCAACAGAGTAGGAAAATTACACACTTAACTAAATTGAGTAACTAAAACGATATTAGTGCTGTCAAACTAAATTTTAGTTTAATCGTACGCCAACTGAATAGGAAACGTCGATTTGACAGGACTTAAATTTTAGTAAAGAATAGTTTAGTTTGTGCCAACAGAATCGGCACCAATAACTATCCAATAAAAAACGTGGGAGTATTTCTTCATTATCCTGGCAGCCCTACACGCAACCTGGCAGCCCTAAACGCACCCTGGCATCCCTAAACGCACATTGTCACACGTGTTCCTACAGTGCTCTCACGCACACATAGCTAAATACGAGCCTCACAGTGCTTGTCCCGTACATTACATCTGCCTACTATTCTGTAATCTGTGACGAGCGCCTTGCGCACTGCCATGTGTATATCCTTTGCATTACACATAGCCTTTCTTGTATTCTTTAGAAAGAGATCATAATTGAATTTATAAACAACATAATTAATACCAGTTTCAAGCCTATTTAATGCATATCTCATTCGAAAAACAAACAAAGATCCTTACATTCAATTGCTTATTACTTGCCTTATCCAAAAATAAGTGGGTCATATCTTCCCGCGGTAGAACGTAATCAAGCCGCGGATCGCCGTCAATCTGTCGCTCAATTTGTCAACCTATCGACTCCCTATAAAACACCGAGATTGCGAGCTAGTTCCGAACAATTCTGCCTTTGTTAGGCCTTGGCTACGTTGTGAGCGATAGCGGAGTTTTCTTGACTATTTTATTATTATTATCCAAGACATGTAATTTTCTCCGTTTCCTCCGTTTCTTTAGTAGTGTAACGATCCCATTACGATTCTTCCTTAAAGCTACGAAATGAGGTTCTTCAAAAAGGGCGTAAAAGGGCTCTTCAAGGCTGGCAGCACATTAGCAATCCCCTTGTACTGCAAATGTCCATAGGCGGCGGTAACTACATGAAATGAAATGAAATGAAAATAAATTTATTTATGGCAAGTTAAAAAACATAAAATCAGAAAAAACTACAAATTTAAAATAAACAAATAAAAAATAGTAAAAAAAATATAAAAGTAAGTAAAATTGACATAACATCAGGTGGGCCGTAAAAAAATCTCTCCGGGTTCTTTGAATCAATCAGACGGGCCAGTCGGCGCGGTTGGTTAAGACTCTTGTTAAGATTCCACCTATCGCGCCGCAGCTCGTGGGTTCCATTCCCACACAGGACATGCATTTGTGTGCATGAACATGTCTGTATGTCCTGAGTCTGGGTGTAATTATGTATATTAAATATGTATTTACAAACAAAAAGTAGTGAAATCTAAATAAAAAAGTCATTTATTCAGTTTAGGCCCTAGTAAGGCACTTATGAACATTAAATTGGTACATACAGTTGAATTTACCACCGGTTCGGAATACACAGACTCCGGCAAGAATATGTATTATATCAGTTATCTGGTTTCCATAGTACAAGGTCTGCTTAGTTTGAAATCAGTTAGCGTGTGTGAGAAATGTCCCAGGATATTTACTTATTATCCATCACAAAATTAATGGCGCCATCGTCTCGCTATCGCTTATTCCTTGGCCGCAGAGACACTTGTTCAAGAAAGCAAAAATTTCTTCCGCGACGTTGGATTTTTTGATGAAAGTGTGGCAAGTCCCTTAGGGGGACGCCAACAGATAGGTAGGTAGGGTTCGATTAAATGAAACAATGGAAATTAGTCCAATGAAACATTTAATTGCCTAAAATTCTGTGGCCGCCTCACGTCCAGATTTCACAGGGGGTACAGTTTTTAACAGGGGGAACACTGGCCTGAACTAAGGTAGAAGTAGCAGCTTCAGTTTTCGCTTCGGTCTGGTCCAGCTCCCAGGATGTCAGCGGGAGTAGGTAGTCCAGGCAGGCAGTACAGGAGGTAGGTCCCTCAGCGTTCCACAGCTAGTTATCAAGCTGCATAGGTAGATGCAAGGTAGGCGTAAATGTAGACGTAAATCCCTAGCGGGATTCCACGTGATATTAAACTAGATACAAAATTCGAAGCAAGTGACGCAGCCGTCACCTGTGAAGTCTCAAAGCGCACTGGCCGTGGAGAATTCTCGAACTGAACGACTGGGCGTTGGCCGCCGCGCCGGCGCAGCTCGCAAACCCGTTAGATTTGTTAGGGATGCGTAGGTGCGGGAACCATCATCATTAATACGTACTTGTAGATTCCGTACAATAATATTTATTAAGTATTTAGATTTTTAGGTTTTATTAGTTTAATAGGTTATATTTAATTATGTTTTAGAATAAGTTGTAAATATTATTTTAATTTAAGTGTAATTAAGTTTTATTAAAGGTTTTCTAACTATACTTATATTTATTTATGTAACTTGCAAGTGCAACGTTACAGTACCCCGCCAAAAAACGAAGGATTTTGCATACTAGACTGCAAAATCCGACTACTACCTATTATTTCATACTAAACTTATCATTACTCACAGACTACATTCTATACTTCACGCATCATACCATCTTCTTTCATAACATCATCAAATCTTACTATTAATGACTTGAGATCCTTACAAACAGAGTATAATTAGTAAATTTTAAGTTATACTCAAACAATAAGTTAGGTGTACTAAAATACTTATGTTTCTTTAGTACACTACAGTTTAGGTAATAGTTTTAATCTAATTTTAAGGCTAGTATATAGGTTTTATTTTATTCTTTATAGTTAATAAGTTTCATATCTTTGATATGCCAGGAACCTAGTAGTTTTCCAGACATATCTGCTAATTCATAGACCAGAGGAGACTTTTTATCAATGATTTTACATTTTATGAATTTAGGAGCTAATTTTTTATTAAAATACTTGTCTTTATCACTTTGATAAAAAGTCCTTTTCCAGATAACGTCACCAATATTAAATTCAGCAGGTCTTCTGCGTAAATTATATTGTTGACAATTCCTACTATGAGCCTGTAGTAGTAGTGATTGTACTTTATTAAAGATACTAGAAAGCACACCAATATTCTCAGCGTAGGAATCTCGAGGTTGAAAGATGACGTCGTTATCGTTCTCAGTATCGATATAATGTGAACCACAAGTAACTAATTCACGCCCGTACACTAGAAAGGAAGGAGTGTAGCCTGTTACCTCGTTTACAGAACTATTCACAGCGAATTGGATTTTTGGTACAAGTTGATCCCAAATACGTTGATCGTTAGAAATAAATGTGGAGATAGCAGTCATAACAGTCTTATTGTAGCGTTCAACTGTATTAACATGAGGTGAATACTTAGGAGTGAAGTGTAATTTAGGTACTTTATATTTTTCGAACATCTGTTTTAACGTAGCACTTATAAAATGTTTACCGTTATCAAGTATTACAGTAGAAGGAATGCCATGTATTAGAAATACTTGTTCTTCTAAGATCTTAGTAACAATTTCTGCAGTCGCGCGCTTGATTGGAAATAATAAGCAATACTTACTAAAACAACAAGTCACGACTAAGATGTAGCAGTTTAGTTTTCTAGTAGGCGGTAGAGGTCCTACTAAATCTATGCTTATAGTTTGAAAAGGTCTCGAACAGTGTTTGGGCCGACCCATTTCACCTAAGGCAGCGTGGTTTTGGTGTTTATGTGATATACAGGTATCACAGGATGTTACAGCTGTTACTACGTTAGCGTGCATACCAGGCCAGTAGTACCTAAGACTGATGCGCTTATAAGTTTTAAAAAATACCAAAATGACCAGCGGTTGGTTCAGAATGGTTTTCAGATATAATTTTTGTTCTATATTCTGCAGGAACAACTTCTTTCCACTCGAACTCTTTATTTAGAGGATGATGAGTTTTCATGAAGCGAAATAAACGATTATTCTTGACTAAGTAGTTTGGAAAAGAGGTAGGAGAATTTTGAGAACCATTGTATATGTTTAGATACCATTGATCATTTGTAGTTAATGTAGTGTTTAGATTATTATCAATGGCTGAAATTTGGCAAACGCGAGACAAAGCATCCGGTATAATATTATCAACACCTCGACGGTGTTTCATTTCAAAGTTAAATGCAGATAGACGAACACCCCATCTAGCTAAGCGTCCAGTAGGGTTATTTAGATTAAGAAACCACTTGAGTGCTGAATGGTCTGTATAGACAGTAAACTTAGTACCATTATCGAGATAGCATCTCCAGTGTTCCAAAGCCACCAAGACAGCAAGAGCCTCTCTCTCAGTGATGCTATAGTTTTTCTCTGGACCTGTCAAGGTTCTACTAGTGTAGGCGATAGGATGTTCAACTCCGTCAATAGTCTGCGTTAGTAATCCTCCAACACCATAGTCACTAGCGTCAGTGTGTACTTCGAACGGTAGGTCAAAGTTAGGGCATGATAGGATTGGGGCAGATACAAGAAGTTCTTTGAGTTTAGTGAAAGACTCCTCAGCTTCAGTAGTCCAAAGAAAAGGATTAGATTTTTTATTAGTAGAAGTTAGCTTATTCAAAGGACCAGCAATAGAGCTAAATTTAGGGACAAATTTACGGTACCAAGAAGCAATTCCTAGAAATCTTTTTACTTCTTTTTTATTTGTAGGAGTAGGGTAATTTAAAATGGTGTCAATTTTATTAGGATCGACGTGAAGACCTTTAGAATCAACAACATAGCCTAGATATTTAAGTTCCGTACGGAAAAATACGGATTTTTCGTAGTTAATAGTCAGATTAGCCATTGTTAGTTTCTTAATTACTTTTAAAAGCAGGGAAATGTGATTTTCGAATTGAGCCGAGCATATGACGATATCATCGATGTATACAAAGACTGAGTTTTCAAATTCAGGCCCATAGAAAAGAGTATCAACAAGTCTTTGTTGAGTAGCGGGAGAATTTGTCAATCCGAAGGGCATAGTCACAAATCTAAAGGTGCCACGATGAGGAATATAGAATGCAGTTTTATTCCGATCATTCTCAGAAATAGGCACTTGCCAGTAGGCCTTAGATAGGTCTATGCTACTTAGGTATTTAGCATTTTTTAGGTTATCTAGAATTTCTGAAATATAAGGTAATTTATATGCGTCTTTTTTCGTAACAGAATTTAGCTTACGACTGTCTAGACAGAATCTGAGCTTGCCATCCTTCTTAGGAGTTAATAATACAGGTGAAGACCATGGACTCTCACATTCCTCAACGACACCCAGCGACAGCATCTCGTCTAGTTGTTCAGATAAGATACGTTGTTTTTCAGGCGAAACGCGATAGTATCTTTGCCGAATAGGTAAGGCATCGCCAGTATCAATAGTATGTGATACTAAGTTAGTTCTACCTAAACCACGTTTTTCAGTTGAGATATTTTTAAACTGTTCTATAATGTTATCAGCAGTAACTCGCTGACATTCAGTTAGTTCATTATAGGACTGTAGTATACTTTTAGCATCAGTTACAGTAGTCACATCACCATCATAACTAGTAGCATCGTGCAGAGATATAGAATTTGAAAATTTAGGAAATAGATTAAATTTTGTCCAAAAATCAATGCCTAGAATTAAATTTGATTTAACAGTCGGAACAACGTATGCTTTTAGTAAGTGAAATTGGTTTTCAAAAGTAACTGGAAGATTAATGTATCCTATAGAAACCATACTTTGTCCACCAGCAGCAGTAAAAGTTCTCACAACATCGTTATTAATGACTGTATGACCTAGTGAAATTAAATTTAGATGAGCATTATTACCTAGAATAGTTACTGTAGAACCAGAATCGAGTAAACCGCAGAGGTTTTTGTCGCCTACTTGGATAGCCGCGTAAGGACGAACATCATCAATAGGTTTTTTATCGAAGATTGTTGTAATGAAATAACTAGAAAAGAAAATTTTAATAGTTGAAAGCCAGGCTTTCCAATCCTTTTCATCAAAATTTTTAGTTTTAGTAGAATCAGTAGTTTTAGTTAAGTTTTTTACCTCATTTATATTACAGCAATCTTCAGTAGCTAGTTTTTTTGAATTAGATTGAGATTTACATTTAGGACATTCAGGGTAAGTGACATTCATTGTTCCACATTTAAAGCAAATGGGGAACCTATCAGCTTTACATTGCTTCAAAGAGTGTTCAGAGTTACGGCAGCGAGGGCAGAAAACATTTTTAGTATTAGAATTAGAAGAAGCAATAGCAGCTACACCTGAATAATTATTATTATTTGTTGGTTGATTTTTATAGTTATATTTCTTGTTGTAAAAATTACTATTAGATTTATTAGAATTGTAACTATTGTATCTATTTTGATTATATGTATTAGATCTGCTAGTACTAGGTTCAGACGTTTTTGAAAATGCTAGATCAGGAGCTAACGTATCAGTAGACACTCTAGGAGGTTCTTTAAATTGAGAAGTCAAAGACTGAATTTTTTCAAAGTTCTTACAAATGGTTCTTAAATTATCGATAGAATTGATAGTTGAAGAATTAGAAGCTAGTACGCTAGAGTAACACGGTCTAATATTGTGCATTAAGATGTCTAATTTCTCTTGTTCAGAAATCTTTTTAGTTAGCCTGGAAAATAATTCAGACATTTTAGCAAAATATATAGTAATATTTTCAGAATCACCCTGTGTTCTGTTTCGTATCTCAGACAATAGCCGGTAGTCGAAATCAAAATGACTAAAATCCTCAATCAGTAAAGAAATTAACTCATCCCAAGTAGTAACACTGTCTTTAATACTACGAAACCAATGTAACGCATCGTCCGTGAATATTTCCGTAGCATAGTTCATTAATTTAGAAGGCGATATGTTTCTAGCAGTACTACACTCGTTCACTCTCTGGACAAATGCATGTACACACGTTTTGCCGTTAAATTTTATTTTTTGTATATCATTTAAATGCGAGCGGTCACAATGTATCGTTACGTTTTGTACAGAGTCTAGCGACGACGATGTCTGTTCAACGTCTACAACAGGCTCACAGCTAGGAATCGGATTAGCCGATTTATTAATAGTAAAAATTTTATTAATCAAGTTCGTAACATTTTTCGACAAAGCCCTCACTCTTTCTAAATGTTTAGAGTCCGTGCAATCTATTCTTTTTAGACGGTGATATAGATGATTACCCAACGCTCTAGTGCGTTCAAAGAGATTTGAATCGTACTTCTCCTCTAACGATTTAACTCGCGATGTAAATTCACTTAAGGAAGTGCTAACGCCAGAAATATCAATATCCGGATCGATTCCAGATTCACAAATATCAGAAGTAGGTATAAGCGGTGTTAATTTATTTATTTGTTTACGTAATCCAAGTACGGTTGATGCAGGTTCCTCGCCTCTAATGAGTACTTCGTAGGTTAATTCGTTTTTGTTTAGCAAAAAGAATTTAATAGTATGAGTTCCCATGATTAACTAGACGATTTACTTAAGTAGTTAATGAATATAATGAGAAATGAATGATTGGTGTTCTTTACAAGATGAGAAAATAAGCTTATCTACGATTAGGTGATGGTCAAAGCAAATAAAATTAAAATTGAAATGTTTTTTTTTTTTTTTCTGAATGAATGACAATGAAATGAAAACGAAAAGATGAAAGAAACGAAAAGGTATGAAATGAATGAATTTAGGTATGCGAACTGTTACGTATAACAAACAATAGATTTAATTTTACAATTTAGTTTTAGCATATATTAATTATTATCAGTAGGTAGGTACTAATAATAACGGTTTAGAATATTCAAATAGTTACTATATAACAAAATTACTCAATCATTAACACAATTAGTAGGAAGATACTAATACGTAGCAGTTAACAATGATAGGTAATGAAAAATGAGAAAAGAAAAAATCAGGGTAAGCGGTCACATAAAAAAATAAAATAAGATAGTACGTACCAGTTCGCTATTCTGCAATGTCACCTTCACGTTCACAGTACAATATGTAGGTAGATAGATGATTGTACTAGCTGCTGACTTCTGGAATAATCTAGACGTGAATAGGCCACTAGAAACACACGTAAAGAGCGCCACTGTGGCAAGTCCCTTAGGGGGACGCCAACAGATAGGTAGGTAGGGTTCGATTAAATGAAACAATGGAAATTAGTCCAATGAAACATTTAATTGCCTAAAATTCTGTGGCCGCCTCACGTCCAGATTTCACAGGGGGTACAGTTTTTAACAGGGGGAACACTGGCCTGAACTAAGGTAGAAGTAGCAGCTTCAGTTTTCGCTTCGGTCTGGTCCAGCTCCCAGGATGTCAGCGGGAGTAGGTAGTCCAGGCAGGCAGTACAGGAGGTAGGTCCCTCAGCGTTCCACAGCTAGTTATCAAGCTGCATAGGTAGATGCAAGGTAGGCGTAAATGTAGACGTAAATCCCTAGCGGGATTCCACGTGATATTAAACTAGATACAAAATTCGAAGCAAGTGACGCAGCCGTCACCTGTGAAGTCTCAAAGCGCACTGGCCGTGGAGAATTCTCGAACTGAACGACTGGGCGTTGGCCGCCGCGCCGGCGCAGCTCGCAAACCCGTTAGATTTGTTAGGGATGCGTAGGTGCGGGAACCATCATCATTAATACGTACTTGTAGATTCCGTACAATAATATTTATTAAGTATTTAGATTTTTAGGTTTTATTAGTTTAATAGGTTATATTTAATTATGTTTTAGAATAAGTTGTAAATATTATTTTAATTTAAGTGTAATTAAGTTTTATTAAAGGTTTTCTAACTATACTTATATTTATTTATGTAACTTGCAAGTGCAACGTTACAAAAGTCCCCTTTTGTACTGAGTGAATTGAAACTAGCAGTCGGTGCCTTGGAAATGTGGAAAAAATGTGTCGCAGCCGAGATACGCTTTTGTTGTGTTTGAATAAACACTACCTACTTAGTTTATTTATACAAAAGAAGTCTTTAAAATTGTTTATATTAGAAAAACTATTCTTTATAAATCATCATCATCATCAGCCTATAATGTCCCACTGCTGAGCACAGGCCTCCTTTCACAAATGAGGGTGAAAGGGAATGGGCAGATACTCCACCACGCGTGCCTACTGCGGATCGGTGGAGGTAGGCTAGTGGTCAACCTACTGTTGGAATTTTTCAAGCCGCCTAGGAGGCATCCAACTAGCTTAACGACCATCACAATTATGTGAAAACCGGAACCAACGGCTTTACGTGCCTTCCAAAGCACGGAAACGCTCGATTTGAAATACCACTAGGCGGTCATCCATCCAGGTACCGACCACGACGGTGGTAGCTTAACTTTGTCGATCGATTAAGAACGGCTAATCATGCTACACAACGAGCGCTTCGCTTTATAAATAGTGTAGTTGAATTCAACTAAGTTGGCAAATAAGAATACTGTCGGCCTGATGGTAAGCGGTTTCCTTAGCCTACAGATGCTTGCAACACCAGTAGTATCACTTGCACGATGTCGACCTTACAACAATATCTTACACTCTTCTTGTAGAACTCTATGTATTTTTAAATATTACGGTGGAGATCAATACACAACATGCGCGTCTTTTTTTATACAATGAAGTCTGTAAACAAACAAAAGTAGGTATAGGAATTGGTGGCTGCAGGTGGTTAATTAAAACGTCCCGCTGCTGTAGAACTCCATATTTTTATATCAGCAAAATATCAAGGCGCACACACGTTCCTGGTGGCAATCGAACAGACAGACCTTGTAACAGTGTTGCTATACAAAATATATAATCGAAATTACATATTTGTTTATTAATTAATCGATTCTTTATGTCTCCAACAGTAGGTACGTGGTTACCGTAGCCATATAGATACTTATAAAGCCCATCACAGACGTACCAATAATATGTATTAAAACTTGACCGTTATTTGAAACCTTATAAAATGAGATAGGCCTTCCTTGTTTTCTGCTCTAGACTTCCTTCTTTGTCTACCCAAATATTGCCGTCTCGCTCGCACATCTCCCCACTATCCACCCAGGCAGAGCGCGAGCTTGAGCCACGCGCGCTATCTCGTCATTGGCGTCCTGTTTTCTGCAACGGACGGTTGTGCCTAGCCTAGCCTAGGCACTCGTAAGTTATTTGTATATTTTATATACCTTTGTTCCTTCTTAGTTTATTAAAATAATAATATAACGATTTTAACGGTGTTACCGTTCGATATTTTAATTTAATTTTGATATTTTATGTTCATGTCTTTGAACAGCTAATTCTTAAACTATTCAATCTACCCACTTTTTATTGATAATTTTGCTTCTATTAATTTATTATCCTTGGTTTTTCCTAGGTTAGTTCCTGTTTTGTTCACAGTTGAACATTAATATTTAAATTACATCAAGTGCTAACTATATAAATCACAACGTGCGAATAGTGATAACGGATACTGCCCTGAGCAAAAATTATCTAAAAGGCAGCGTAAAACTGGGTCGAGTAGTACCTATATAAGGTCCTCAAGTAAATCCAAATGCCTCATATATCTCATATATCTGATTCTCGGATCTATAATAAAATTAATAATGACCGCAGGCGATGTTAAGGTATCGAAAACGTTAGCAGTGCCGTCTAAATAACAATTTATTATATAGTTAAATATTTTTATGAAATTTGCCGCTGTAACAACTTTGTGCTAGCTTGTGTGTTACTAGTTACTTAAATAAACCTCTGTTGAGGATCTTGCAATGAAGCGGTGATTAAAAGTGAAAAGTGAAAGAAGTTGATTGATAATAAAAAATAATTTAAAGTGTTATGTAGTGAATTAGAATTATTACAACTTATTTGTACTGAAATTATTCAAATGAGGAATTGTGATCCGCTAACCAGAAATTTCGCCTGCCATTATTGCTAGTCTAGTTACAGTGTTTAAAAAAGGTTAAACATGTTTGCCTCTAATAAAAAGGATCAAATGCTCCTGCTTAGCAAGCTAGTCTGATCCATACACCAACCCGCGCAGGGCCAGGTGACTCAAAACATACCCGCGCAGGGTATTTTCGTGGATTTTGTGCCCGTACGCACATTCCCCATTATTATTAGCCCCGCGCAGGGGCAGTGACTCAAATCGTACCCGCGCAGGGTATTGTCTTAGATCTTGTGCCAGTACGCATATTCCTTATTATTATTAACCCCGCGCAGGGGCAGATGACTTAGAACGTACTCGCGCAGAGTATTTGCTTGGATGTTGGGCCGGCACGCACATTCCCCATTATTATTAACTCCACGCAGGGGCAGTCACTGAAATGTACCGGTGCGGGGTATTTATTCTCTTGGATGTTGTGCCCTTACTCCGTATGCACATTCCCCGTAATAATCAACCCTTTGCAGGGGCAGGTGAGGTGAAATATACCCTCGCGTGTGTTCTTTTGAGATGTTGTGCCAGTACTCCGTATGCACATTACCAATAATAGTCAACCCCTTGAAGGGGCAGATGAGTTGAAATGTAGCCTCGTGAGGTATTTTCTTGGATGTTATGCCTGTACACACATTCCCCATATTAATCAACCGCTTGCAGGGACAGAAATGTACCCTCGCAGGGTATTATTTTGGATTTTCTGCCCGTACGCACATTTTCCATCATAATCAACCTCTTACAGGGTGACTTGAAATGGACCCTTTAAGTCTGGTTTCAAATACATCATGTCGCGCCTGACGCATATAAATCTTTGCGTGACCTTAGAATACACTCTCGCAGGGTACTACGTTTGGATGGTGTGTCTACGCACATTAACGATGAAAGGATTAAAAAGGCAGTGTGGTGTTTGAAAACCTATTTTGCTTTTCAATTAAAAATTAAATGATCCTGCTTTAGAAACAGGTCAAAGCAGATTTTTACTCTATCCCTGCCTCGTAGGGAAAAGCGACTCGAAATATATACCCTCAACGCAGGGTACTTTACCTAGATATTGTGCCTCTTCTCACAATCGCCATCTAAATCAACCCATGCAAGGTCAGGTGATTTGAAATGTTCTGTCGCACAGTCTCTAATATAACCACCCACATGGGAATAGTTGGTTTTAAAACGTACATTTGCAAAGTCCTATGCCGAGATGCCTCTACGCATATTTCCCATCATTATCAAATCTCACAGGGGCAAGTAACTGGAAAATGTACCCTTACAGCGTACTCTTAAGTACTTGACTTGGAGGTTGGTGCCCTTACGGACTTGTTCTTATATATTTATCCCTCGCAGGGGTCTTACCATACTCGTTTTTGCAAGGTGCTTAAAGATTGACATTTAATAATTTCAAAGCGGGACAATAAATTCTATTCCACCAGCAGGGTGACATCTAAGCACCCCCGGTTTATATACTGAAAATAATATAATACACTGTCGATGCGTATTGTTTTACCAAAAAACCGTTGGTAATGTCAAGTCATTCGGTTCAGTACTGTGGTATCAGATATCCACCTGCACCATTGAACATTGTCTGCTGATGCTAAAAAGTGGTGAATCTCAGTTCTCAGTTTAAGTGTATTCCGAACTGGTGGTAAATTCAACTGTATGTAACAAATTAACGTTTATAAATGCCTTATCAGGACCTAAACTGAATAAATGACTTTTTGATTTTGATTTGATCTCACTGACCTATAATAACGTGTGATACGAATTAAATGTTTACCGTATCGCTGATTTATTTCAACCCTGACTGGTGCAAAATTCAGATCTCAGGCATGTTTTCACTAGTAAATGTGAGCGACGCACATACGAATCTATGACCAATAATGGTTACTATATTATACATAGATAACTTGCCTACCTTTCGGTCTCAGCCAAAAGTTTTTTGCTTAATTAACCAATGGGGTAACAAGCATATAGGGAATAAGGAATACCTATTATCGATTATTTGAATGACTTTCTCCTGCCTTCCAAGGCGTTATGTTTTAATTCTAAAACAAGAATGAATAAAATTGTGCTACAGAGGCTTACACTATGTTGACAAATTTACCCGCCCTCGCAGGGTTTTTGGGGGTTCAATGGAATACTAGAAATATTATTGATTTTCTTTCAAAATCACCTTAGAGCCTAATCGGTCTATTGCACTTATCGAGCTTGGTAATATCCCAAAAGAGTCTGCACTACCGTGATTCAGCATACTTTTTTGATTCAACTGCAATCGCAATCTCATTTTCTATTGAAATTTATAATCAGATGAGCCTGTAAGCGCAATAAACAGTCGAACAGTTGTTTAGCCAGGAAAATGTTGCATTGCAATAACAAAGCACTCCTCGCTATCTCGAAAGCATGACAATATCTAAATTAAACGTCACCTATGTTCGGAATGAGGGTGACAATCATCTGATGAACCGTATCATCGTCATATGAATGTAACATTCCAATTTCTTTCATATATTAGATCCTCGTCTATTGTTACTGATTACCAACTACTGCTAGAGGAGCACTTACACAGCGGATACACCTGCACAATAATATGGAATGTACATACTTAGTTGAAAGTTTTGTATTTAGACTAAAGCATGAATAAATGTTTTACGAAGAAAAAGCACCTTTGTTCCACGTGGAATTACCACCTAGCATAACATTACCCTCTATCTTGTTTAATCTCTAAACTGCTACCTCAGCTAAATTGGTTCGAAACAAACTTTTAGTAACTAATTCCTCGATAGTATTTCGGAGGGCAGACCTCAAGTTCAGAGCTTTGACAGTCCCATTCACGATACAGCGCTATCGATAGATACATGGACGGTTTTTCTACCTCCAAGTAGGTACCATAAGATGGTCTGGAATTATAGAAATATGAGTATTGGATTGCTTGTTGTAACCATGGCATCTTTGTTGAAAAATCGCTTCTAACCGTAGCTTGTTTGAAATAAAATGAACAAACTTAAGTAGTCCATTTGTCACAATGACTCCTGTACTAATAAAGTTATTAACTACTTGCTTCTTACACTTAGATGAATGTTCATTATGCTGAATAAGTCAGTGGTATCAAATGTATGCAGTTTTAGTTCTCATGTGTTGGTTGGACATATTTTGAGATATATTGATACGATAGATAGTCGATTGACTCGTGTAATTTTTAGAAACATATCTAAAATTTAAGTAACGAATTTTGTATATCCAGACCGACACAGCGTTGTCTTAATTTTGTAATGTGTTAAGGTTGCCTTCAACCTTGTACCTTGTGTAAGTACCCTTGTACCTACATGACTTCACTTTCCAGTTTTAGAACAAGTAAAAGTTATGTTATGATGTTACTTTTGATCGGACTTTAAAACTTATATTTCTGGTTAATGTTTATGCAGTAATGTTGCTGGTGATTATAGCAAAATACCACATGTAAGTAAAAATTTACTGTATGTAATTAACGTTTTGATTAGAATATATTATGTACCTACACGTGTCGGAGAATAATAATGTCGGTAGGTACATAGACTATAGCAAAACATATAGCTATACATTACTGTGTGTACAGATTGTATTCGCCTTTTATACGATATACGTAACACAGCAAAATCCACCAACTATTGACAAGACCTGCCAAAGCTGCATCTTTAATAGGGTGCGAAATAGAATAATTCATCGCTGGTGCTGGCATAATCAGTTCAGATCCACTAAATCTGGTCTCATGCCCATTAGAGATCTGCAACCCTTTCAGACAGTTACCATATAGCTGATAATAAGCCACTAATCGCGGGATTACATTATCTTCGCATGATTAATTAAATACTTGAATGTTGCTTTTCAATCACATACGATACATGTTTTTATGCTCATCAATGATTTGATTAAAATCTTTGCTTCTAGCCATTTACACCTACATATTTCGTTTGTACTTTATAAATAAAATTACAGTACCTCGCACATCTTAGTATTTTTGATACCTATTATCTCTCACGATACCTTCAGACTTACACAGAAGTCTGTACACGTATGACCTATACTGGAGAAATCACAGGTATGTTACCTAATTAACCTACCTATGTCACAAATAACTTTATGCTACAAGCATAAAATCACATTGGCATCCACTTTCACCAGGCGAAAACAAACACGTCTCATTTTATAAGGTTTCAAATAACGGTCAAGTTTTAATAGAAGCGTTTTACCTGAAAATAAAACGCATATTAAATACTTACTATCGAGAGATCTTCACACTACCCCCCCAAGGGAGTAGGGGAAACTAGCGGGGTATGGTGGCCCCATATAGTGGTTTCTAGTCGCCGCGTGCTAATACACGCGGGGCACTGGGGGTTAAGTTTGGGACTTAATTGTGGAGTGCGCTCGGTGGTTGCCCTCCGAGCTGTTCATCTTCTTACCGCCGCGTGATCAAGCCGGCCGGGTGAGACCCATTGGGGAGGCCCAGCCAGCGATCTACAGCGGCGGTTGGACGGTGTTTTCCTTCTTGTGTGAGGAGGTGGAGCGCCTAGGGGGCGCTCGTTGATGTTGTGGGCGCCGCTTGAACACTGGGCGCGCTGCCGGTCATGGAGACCAGCGCGACGATCCCGTTCAAGATCGGCGTGACGGGGTTGGCGCCAGTGCGGAGGGCCTCGAGGACCTCTCCGAGGACGGTCAGGGCGGCCACAACGACCGCCGTGAAGTCCTTGCTGGCTGCACCCGCCTTGGGTTTCGGTAGCGCTGGTGGCCGAGTTGCTCTCTCCCTCACATCCGCAAAGGGGGCGGAGGGGGCAATAATTGCCTTGGGAGCCTCCTGGGAGGCTGGATCCAGCAGGGCCGTAGGGGCCGATCTTACGGCCGCGTCTGGGGCCTTCTTGGGGCGGCGCCTGCCGCGGCGCCGCCTGTTTTTCCCTGCTAGATGCGGGGGGGCGGTCGATTCAACGGGAGGGGCGGCGGCGCATGGCGCCGCTGCCGCCTGTGGTTTCTTGGTGTAGTCCCTTGTGAGGGCGACTGTGCCGGCCTTCGTGTTGCGCGCCTCCCGTCTCCTGACGGGGCACGCAGTCATGTTGGCCGGATGGGGCCCCCTGCAGTTGGCGCAGGTGGCGGGTTCTTGAAGGGGGCGAGGGCACTCCTTTGCAGGGTGCTCCTCGCCGCAACGGACGCAGGCACGGGTGCGGTGGCACTGTTGGGAGCTGTGGCGGAATTGCTGGCAGCGGTGGCACTGAGCCGGCCCGCTCTTGCCCCGCACGCAGCGATCTCTATGCCAGGCATGCAGCACAACTCACCTATGGTGTATATGTCCCGGTAGTTGGCTGTTCGGCGCAGCTGCACGAAATAAATGCAGCCGGGGCGTACTCTTCTCCCCCGAATCTCCTTGATAAATTCGGGGGTAAAACCAAGGCTGACAAGCTCCTCGGAAATCTGTTCAGGGGGTGTGTCCAGCGGCAGGCCATTGATGGCCACCTTCACGCTGATAGTCCCCGGCAGCGAGTAGGAGAACCAAGCAATCCGCTCGGTTCTCCCCAGTATGTCGAGATACCTATAAGTGGTATGGTACTCTTTTTCGGTCTGAGGCATGAAGCGCACCCCTTTCCCATAGGGGCGCGCGTTGGGGGTGTGGCCGAGTTGGGTCTTCAGACGCCGCATGTGGAACGCCCAATCAGGTAGGCGCTCAACTACAAGCGGTGGGAATCGGGGGCCCGGCGGCCTGGCGTTCGGCGCGGCGCTGGGTGCGGCGGCGCCTGTGGAGGCGCTCGCTCCTGCGGCGGGCGGTGTGGGTATTGGCATCGGTGGAGGTGTCGGGGACCGGCTCGCAATCTCCGCGAAGGAGGTGCTGTCGGTACCAGGCGTGAAGATTGGGAAGGGATTTTCATCAGACCTTCCCTCTCTCTCTGTTAAGAAGTTTGCGGGGGAGAGGTACGTTGGGGGGGATGTTCCCCTTTCGCTCACTCTCGGCGTCCGGCTGCCATTGTCAGCCTCAGGCGGCGGCCCGGGCGATGATGGCGGCGTTGAGAAGGCGGGTGACTCACCTTCAGGAGTATCCTTGAGGCAGGCCCGCTTCTCTTCGTATTCCTCCGAAAAGCTGGTAGATTCGGAGGGGCGTCGTTTTGATGGCCCTGGGGTGGCCGGGGCTCGCTCCTCAGCGGGGGAGTCCGGCGACACGTTGGGCGGCGTCTGGGCGAAGTTGGAGTCAGGGTAGCTGCGGCTTATGCTGGCTCTCACATTGGCCTCCAATTCCCACATGGTCTCCTCCGGGAGACCTCCCTGGTCGCGGAGTAATGCAAAAAGTTTGCATGCCTCCGACCAGTCTGCCTCCGGGGAAGACCCGGCGGGCGGGAGACTCGGGGTTCCAGCAGGTGTGCGGCCGCTCTCGACACTTGTTGAAGTGGAGGCGACCGGGGGGCAGGTTGGGCTTGCCGGTGGTTCTCGGAAGAGCCGGCGTGGGGGCTGGGGCGTAGGCTCGGGCACGCTGGGCGTGGAGCCTTGTGCTTTCTGGCCGCGGCGTTTCGGCATCGCGGCAGAGGTGGATGGTAGAGGGCTAACGTCAGTGTTGTCGGAGGGGCGGGGCGTTTTATCGCTCAACGCCAGACATCAGGTCACGGAGATACTCCCCGCCTCACAGTGTGAGGGACCGAATACCGCCTGCGTTTACCATGAAAGGCTGGGGTATTGGGCGCGGGTGTTGTCGAAAACTGATCGACAGCAGTCCAACACGAACACTTGAAAAACTTTCAGCACACACAAAGCACACGCGGTGACTCAGGCACTCGAGCCATGTGGCGAGTTTGCCTGTCGCGATGAGTCATGTGGCGATGTCAGCCAGCGATCCAGGTAAATACTTACCTTATTTGAAACCTTAATTTTTAGTTCTGCCTGGTATTTCGACTCAATGACGAGATAGCGCGCGTGGCTCAAGCTCGCGCTCTGCCTGGGTGGATAGTGGGGAGATGTGCGAGCGAGACGGCAATATTTGGGTAGACAAAGAAGGAAGTCTAGAGCAGAAAACAAGGAAGGCCTAACTCATTTTATAAGGTTTCAAATAAGGTAAGTATTTAATATGCGTTTTATTTTCAGGTAAAACGCTTCTATTAATATGCCGAGCTATAATATAAATTACAGTACAGTTTGGCGAAGAAACAGAAATATTATATTATAGATGCGTGTGCGGTCGCTCGAAGATTAGTATTGAAAATATATCGTAATATGCCTTGCTATGATTTATATTAATATATATTATAGCTACGTCTGTGACGGACTCCACAAATACACACATGAGGCATTACCGACACCCCCTGCCCACCCGATGAGCACTGGCGATCGACCTAACTCTAGCAGGAACACAACAAAGTTATTTGGCTGCGGCATACTTCCCCAGTTTAGCTGCTCTTTAAGTAAAACGCTAAACTCATCCTGCGTCTGCGTCTGAAATAGGTATCTATAATAATATTAGAAACACAGAAGTACCTCTGTCTGTTCCCTGTTACCTTTTCACGCCTAACCTAGCGGGTTTCGTCGAAATTTGGCAGGCAGATAACCTATAGTTTGGCGTTGGACATAAGCTACTTTGGTTCTTCGAAACATGTTCTATTATATATATGTCACCGTATTTTTGTGAAAACCGTTAGTTTATAATCTATCTAGGGAGATTATAAACTCCCCGATAAATTGTGAACTGTACTACCATACTGTTTGCAATATAACGTATTCATTTCCGATAGTTTATAATCTATCCGCAACAAACCGTTATATTGTGAACTGGCATCATACCAGAACCCGACGGAATGCTCTTTGCACGCCGATTGGTTGAACTTCATGTGTCCCGCGCCGCCATCTTTACCTAGCTGTCATTTGTTATCACCGAACGTAAACAAACATATATTTTTTTGTGTTTTTAATAGATTTTGTGTTTTGTGTATCATAAAGTCACAATTATTTGCGAAAATAAACTAGGATTTAAATAATAAGTCAAGCTAAAAATAACTGTTAGCCGAACATAACCTGAGTTATACTGTTCATGTTTTAATATTCTCGTGTAAGTAAAGTGTTTTCATTATATTTGTGAAACTATATCCAATAAAAATGTCGGATTTGATTCCAGTATTTTACAAAACGCTCTACCGCCAAGAATAATCAATCAGGGACGGTTCTCAATATTACGAGTGATAAAATCGGACAGATTGTGAACCCTGTCGGCAAGTGCAGGTTCGTTTGCAATATGACGGTTTTACATGGATAGATTATAAACTATCGGAAATGAATACGTAATATTGTAAGCAGTATGGTACAGTTCACAATTTATCGGGGAGATTACAATCTCGCTAGGTAGATTATAAACTAACGGTTTTCACAAAAATACGGTGACATATATAAAGTTAAACGATTCCCAGAGAACTTGCGTAAGCAGCGAGTCATAGATTATCCGAACAGAAAGAGTCCAGTTGATATTTTAAGAGCTCCACCCCACCGGTACTATTTTAATCCTAAATAATATATGATCAAACGAACTTAACAAGTGAAGTTCGATCGATATTATATGAGTACGCTTCATTCGAAGATTTATAAATGCGAAAGTGAGTTTGTTTGCTTGTTACACCTTCACGCCTCAACTACTCAACGGATCATTATGAAATTTGCCATGCAGATAGCCTATGGTATGGAGAAGAACATTGGTTACTTTTTATCGGGGAATGTTGGTGAAACCGCGGGGTGCAGTTAGTAAAAATATAAAGCTTCCACAAAGTATTCTTTACAAATGTGTTGTCCGGTAAAGCGGATCTCAACAGTATATCTTAGTCTTATTTTTCCGAGTTATACCTTGATACAAATACTAGGTTATTTATTTATTCAAACTCGTTTCTTTTTATTTATGTCATTCGGGCCAGAGCACAGATGCATGCAAATATATAAATGATATCCATAATAACGTACAATTTCATAAAAGTTGTTATTTGGCTAGAGCTATCCAAATAACAACTGCATACTTATTGCATATGAAAGCAATCCCACATAAACTACAAAGAATTTTATTTCACTCCGCCCGTTTGTATGTTTGCAAATAGAAAATCTTTTATGCGTAAACGCAGCTTGAACATGGAAATTTATGTTTATTTTGTACAAAGTAAACAATTATTCCACAAGCCGAGTTCATATTGTACGATCAGTTGAACTTAAGCTCCTATTTGGTATGTTTCAATCAATCAAATCAAATCAAAAAGTATTTATTCAATTTAGGCCCTGATAAGGCACTTACGTTTAGTTAGGATTTAAGTTATTTTTATAATACTAAGGTAGCAAACCAGCATATGGCCCGCCTAGTGGTAAGCGACTATCGCGATATCGTAGCCACGGAAAAGAGAATACTTTTCTCTGTGATCGTAGCCTATGGACGCTTGCAACAACAGGGGTGTCACTCGCGCGTTGCCAACACTGAAAAAATCTCTTCACGCCCATTTTGAAGAACTGCTGTACTCCACTGGGAAAACCACGAGCAGGGAGCTCATTCCGCAGTCTGAGCGTCCGCAAGAGGACGCTCCTTTGAGACCGCATAGTCCGAAACCATTCTGGTTTCAATGTGTGAGGATAGACTCCCCGTCGATGGCGACAGTTGCTATGGTAGAAGGTGGCATCACGTTAAACAACTCTACATAACACTGTCCGTTGTACATGTGGTACATATAAGGAGGCAAAGCGGAGAGGCTTTAAACCGCTTGTAAGCTCGGGATTGTCGACAATTCTAATGTCACGTCGCTGAACCGAGTCCCTAGATGACAGCAGTACTCCATATGAGGCCGAAATTGCGACTTATAAAGTTACAGTCTTTACCCTGATGTTAAGTACTGCCTACTTACTTGCATCTATAAGATTTAGATGCTGATAAAAAAAGAAATCTTACAAAGTAAATACAACCGTAGTTTATCGTAATATTATGAACATAGAATCGAATAAAATTTACATAAATAATTCAAAAGTATACAAATTTCCATTCTCTTCCTACTCCCGACTCTTCTTACCCGAACTATAGCGTATGTTACGCTCGAATAAATCGTAAATAATTGAGAAGTGACGCCTGCGTGTCTGCGCTGCTTGTTTGTGTGACAAAACATCGCTAATAATGTATCTGTTTACAAATTGTTTGTAGTGTATTGTAGTTGGGGTAAGCCAGCATTGATACTTAGCTTACAAGTTATTCTCGTGTAATTCTGAAGAGAATTATAGCTTTTACCACTTAGCGATAAACACACTAACTGTCACCAGATATTTAGTACATTAGCAATGTCAAAGTACTAAATTATATTGAAATAATATATGAAATGAAATGAAAAATATTTATTCTTGCGCGCCATTCGGCGCAAATAGAACCAACTAAACACAGATAAGTATTAACATTAGGTACTTTTATACTATTTATAGTTTATAATCGCAACACAGAAGTTATTGGCTACTATTTTAGCTACCACGAGAATTACAGGTGGCAACACCGCATAAGCCTTCCGCCATCTTTGATAAAGCCAACTTCCAATTTAATAATAAATATAATAATAATAAATTTATATGGTATATTTTCACGTGTCTATATAAAGAAATGAATTGCAAATTGAATACGATGCTAATCTTCACTATAAACGTAATCGTATTATCTCCGTTTGTGATAAATAAAAGGACACTTCAAAGTTTGTAGCTACAGAGCTTTTAATGGCTATAGCGAATATTTATTCCATTTTTCTTATTCATTTTATTTCATTTTTGTACACTTAAAATGAAACGAGTCAATACAACTCACCTCATTGGCTGGGTAGGGCATAATGTTGTTTTTCATGAGAGAATTATTAATCCTTAGGCCGCGCTTACTTTGGATACGTTTTCGTACGAATTCCATTCGTGCAGAAACGTACGAACACGCACGAACAATCCCGACCTTCTGAGTACTATGAAAGCGCTCACACTGCGCGCGAGTTAGTCGTACGTATAGTACGTACGTGCAAGTCCGACGTCCGAAATCAATCCGAACTTGTTGGGATTTTATTACACGTTCGTGCGTTCATCATCAATAACGTATGCGCTAACACCGGTACTCTGTCTATTTGACGGAGAAAAACGTATTCAGTGTGCGCAGTGCGCACTCAATTCGTACGAACAGTGTTCATATGTTTACGTATGATATAATTCGCATCCAAAGTGAGCGCGGCCACATCAGCATCATGTACAATCAGAATGAGATTGGCTCTTGTGTGTATTACCTATAACAACTATAATTACCGGTAACAAAATAAGTTTTTGTTAATTGCATTGTCTTCCAATATACTAATGTACACCAAATATCAAGTCAAACCGACTACTGAAAGTGGGTGAAATTCGACTTGCAAGATTCCACCCGAACAAACAAACATCCATACATATATTGCAAGTTAAATAAAAGCTTGTAAAAAACCTTCTCCCCCACTCCCCCTTTTACTTTGTTATTATTTGTCATTATAGAGTCTATAAATCTATCTACTCTCCCTCTCTGTGTCTACTATATTTAATTAGGAATACATTAGGTCTATTTCAAAATGTTTAACAGATGCAGCCCTGTCAGACAGATATATATAAGGCATAGGCTTAGTAATAGGGTGCCTATCGATACGGAACCTTAAATAAGTTCCCCTGGCTTTCATTGAACCACTTTGATCTCTGCTTTGATCTGTATTGTAATAAAACTGAACAATATAAAGAACAAAAGTCATTGTGATGACAAGCGAATTATTTCATGTTTACTCGTGGCGTTGTCAATTCTTTTTTTTAAATCAATTCGGCGAACTGTAAGAACCTGTTGTTGACGGTTACGTGCCTGCTGTAATTACATGGCGTTTCTGATATTGTTTTTATGTAGGTATTTTTATAGTAAAAATAAAATTATAAAAAAAAAACAAATGCGTAAAACAAAAAATAATGAAAAGAGAAAAACAAACTTTAATTTTGAATGTTAGGTTCTTAAATTTTATAAGGTATTTAAAATTTAAGTTATATTCAAAATTCTATAGATTAAGGAGCTTGTTTTTCTCTTTTCACTTATTTTTTGTTTTACGCAGTCGGGTTTTTTGTTTCTTTTAATAATATAATTTATTTCAGATTTTTTAGTTTTATTAATGAATGAGTTGTATGTATTATTAGAAAATAAATTAGCGGTACGGTAAAGTAACGCTAACAACCGTCGCAACTCTGTTAGTTACGTACGGTAACCGCTCAGTACCTATCTACTGTCTTTTTTGCAGTTTACGTCAAAATGGTAGCATAAAAGTATTACAATATATACATATATGGGTGTTAACAAGCTTTCATTTGATACCCATATTGTTATAATAACGAAATGTTTGTTTTTAATACCGCCCCTCTTTTTTATTCGTAGACTCCATATAAAAATAATATACCCTATGACATTCCCACAGTTAAGACGAATCTAACGACACCTCATATGCTTAAATCCATCAAGCCGTTTAGGCAGAGCGTGCCAAAGAAATAGACATACATACATACACTCGAAAAACATAACCCTCCTTCCGGGTTAGTCGGGTAAAAATTCCAGTGTTTTCTGAGAGGTAGACAATATTATCAAGAAACCTTTTTTTTTTACTACTAGCGCAGTTGTAGGCGTTGCGCCCTTTAAAAAAATTTAGGTGTACATGCCAGGTACTTAGAACTAACTTAACAACTACATGCATTATTATTCTAGTCTAGTAACTTATGTAAGAGTTATATATTATTTCTTCCTTAAGCCACTAGACTGCTTACCTAAAAAAATCTTTTTAATTAAAGTTACTTTACATTTAATTTTATTTTCATTTAGTGGCATATTAGGAAACATGTTACATTATTTTTTGGGTTACTTACGAGTTGGGGGTAACACTTTTACCATACTACGATCATGTGTTCAAGTATAACTAATTACCGGTCATCCTATAATTGTAATAGCTACCTAATACAATTATGATAAGGTAAAATAGTAGCTTATTTCCTCAATTAATCAGATACGAATACAGCCGGGTGACAAGGCCTTTTTCCTTATACTTAAAGGAAACTGACGCCAGCTCTCTCTCATTATAATAATTATTTCCAAAATTACGAACGTAAGAGCCAATATCTAGTTGGTAACTACGAGTATATATGTATTATGTTACAAAGTAAACATATAAATAACAAAGATCTGTTTGTTGTTCTGGTACTAAAACATCAATTATGTTTGTGGCTATGTCTTATAGCTAAATTGAATATTTGTTGGAATAATTTTGCTATAGCGCTAAGTTTCATGGCGGTTCTGGCATAAACAGTCAATCAAAACAAATGAGTAGAGAAACAAGTCAATTGAAATCCGAGAGAAAGTTTAGTTTTGATCAGATACTTAGGATTTCGCTACGTTAATTTCTTTGGTTTTGATCGACATAAACTATTCTTGAAACATGGCTTAAGTTACAACCTATTTAAAGGATTTATGTTGAAATTGTAATAAGTTTCTGATAAGTGGCAATTAACAAAATCGTGCCAAGCGACAAAAACATCGACAGCTCATCCCAGCCTCGCACTAGAATTAAATAAACAAAATACGCCTATTTGAATGTAATACTGGATGAACAAAATATTCATTATTTAAAAATCTATACAAAACTAGTTTTTTACAATGAATAAGCTTGTGTTCGAAGCTATAATTTTTCTAAGAATAGGGATGTTGCCTGGGTAAAAATATAATAATTCTAATTAGTCCGTCAGTTAGATTATCAAAAAATATTGGACACGTATTTTTTGCTTTACAAAATCATTAACAATTGACGCAGATAAAGCGCGACTAAGTTCGGGAGTGAGGGCTCGTGACGTCACTTGTTCCTAAAAAGTGTACCACACCGTGACGTCACGCGGAACTTCAACACACGATATCTTCGTATTTTTTTGTTTAATTGACAAAAGAAAAAATACGTGTCTAATATTTTTTGATAATCTAAAGGACGGACTAAATAGATTTTTTCAGGCAAGTAGCCCATTGTTGTAAACGCCAGAGCAAAGTTTATCCTTACATTGTACGTAGCAGGTATATTATTTACTCTCATTTTATGTTTAAATACAAATAAGTCCTAATACACCCAAAAAGGGTGAATATTTCGAAATAAAAGCGTTTATTCGGCAGGAACCAATAATAGTACCTATTTATAGAAATTATATCGTCAAATATAGAACATTACAAACAATACTTACGTGTCAGCTACTTTCCAGTCCATTATCGGTTGGCGGTATTATTCTAAAAAGATATTTTTATGCACAATTGAAATACAATATTGCTAATAATTTCTTTTGGTATTAAGACCTAAATTGTTATGATCGAATTCTTTAAATTACGTAATAGTTTGATGCCCATCGTGGTAGTGACTGTACATATTTACATTGTGGGTTCGAATCCTACGATGAACTTGAGCTTTTGAGAAGGAATTAACATATTTTTTACAAAAAATATTAAGATATACATATTGTAATAAATAAAAATATTCAGTAAAGCTATTTCTAATCTGATTAAAATGATTGGAACTCTTTCCACTGAACTTTATCTTGAAAATTTACTCGATTAGATTTCCCGCTATTTGAGCTTTCTAAAATACTGAATACGAATTTATTAACAATAGTATATACAGATTTCTGCTGCCTTCTACACAGCTGATTACTGTAATCTCTACACAGTATGAAACAAACGCGTCGGCTGTCTGTACATCCGCTAACTCCTAAACCAAGCAACAGACTTTGATGCGGTTTTCATCAATAACATTTTTATTTTTCACGTAAGGTTTATATGACTGTGTTTCTTTTGATATCCCATAACTCTAGGGTATTAATGGGGCTATATATGTCAAAGAATCAACTGGCATATGAATTATTTTGATTTTTTTTTTCGTTAAATTTTTCGTACAATTTTGCATATAAAATAACATACTTTGACTAACTTTACTAGTTTCGGGAGAGACTGTTAGTGAAATACTCTGCAGATATAATGGAAATCATGTTTTTAAATATAAGGAAAGGAGGCCTTAAGTAAGGACATTGTACTGATAAAATATATTATGTCGCTTATGGAAAATGGATTGAAAATAAAGAAAAAAAAAAAAAACATTTATTGTCGTGTTTGATTCCCACATACGATAGAGAATAATTTGCATGATGTCTATGTCTGGAATCTTTTTTTTTTATTTCCAAAAAAACCTTACATGTTTTGCTTATTTAATAGTCGCCAAACTAATATGCAATATTAGTTTGGCGACTATTAAATTAAATTAGTTTGTAGGCGTGCACTCACTCAGTTTTGTTGGTTTTGTATGTATATTATTTACTTTATTACTTAACAATCACATGTATAACACATATCAATCTGATGGCCATGTGTGAAGTAGGATCCCAGTATCCACAAAACTATGTATTTTTATGTATTGAGGAAAACAAGCAATTGTACAATATAGCATAAACATAAAATATAATGTACGAACAAATACTATAATAATATTGTGCTATATACAACTATCAAAGTAGATGCTGCCAACTGTGCCTCAAGCGACAGATTTTCACCTTAGCATTTGAAATTATATCACGATATGTTCATTATTTTAGGCTGATCGTACAGTATCGTCTTTCACATAATATATAATATGCGAAACTGTAAAAGAAATTAAGTTCACTTACATCAGTGTTTTTCAATCTGTGGGTCGCGACCCCTATGGGGGTCACGAAACCTTTGATCGGCAGAAGGAAAAAGGCAAGATAGACTTCGCGCAACCGGGTGTCCAACTTACCTCTTACTTAGTTGCAAACCTCTCGCGGCTTCTTGCAGACTAATAGGTAAAGGTATCAAAATAAAGATAATCATTATCGTAGTCTTTTAATTTATAAATTCTTTGTCTGTCTGACAAGGTGGTCGCCAGAATTTTTCAACCTGTAAGGAGGTCGCGAAATCAATAAGATTGAAAAACACTGAAATACATTATCATTTTAATAATGTTCTGTTTATTAAAAAAAAACAAAGTCAAAGGCCCAAGGAGAGAGTAAATGAAGGTCAAAGTAACTGAAATTACCACACCGGTTCAGCTGATGAAAATCGACAAGAAACACAAAAAGGTAATTTGAATTTGGCTTTTAAAATTTCTACAATTTAAATAATAAAAGCGCCCGAACGCAACTCTACGAAAGTCCTAAAATATTCTCGAGAAGATTCCATTTAAATATAATATTTATGAATGAGGCTTATGAAAGCCGATGATTGGGTTCGAATCCTTGAATCCATTTTAAATATCAAAAGGTATTCCTCCTTCCAGAGCTAACATCAAGTTAGACGCGAATCATTTTCTACTTTCATTTTGCGAATTTCATCTGTGGTTTTATGTAGGTATCATTATTGAGGTCGTGGACCTCTTTGATACTTCCTTTGTATGCTTTTATATAATAGGTACTAGTTGAATGAACCCAGTTTCATCCGCGTTAGGAGATGGGGAGGCGAGAATTCCTCATATGTTACTTTATCGATAATTAAATATTAAGTAAAATGCCCTCGAATTATCGGTAGTTGATACGCCTTGCTACCCCTGTCTAGTAGTAAATCAGATGACAATCTTTATCAATTATACCGAGATCACTCATGCTGCGTTAGGTTTTCGTAAAAACAGGAATGTGAAAGTAACATTTTGCAAAAAATAAGGGTCGTTGGTAGTTAGTTTTGGTTAATTCCAAGGCCTAACAAAACATGTACCTGCCTTTAAATCTCTTCAACGCGTAACATAAAAATACCATTTAAAACGCATAATGAATGCTTACGACTCGCTGACTCGTCTCATAAACCAAGCTACGAGCATCTCTGCGTCGAAGCACAAGCTGACTCTGCAAACTCTGCAGGATTTTATTGCTAACATCTTTAACTTAAATGTTTTTATCTTCAAGTCGTGTATGCGTAGTTCAAGGCATTCTGTGGGAACTTTTTACCTCTCCTATGTTTGCAAAAAAAAGGCTGGAAGCTAGAGTGCCGTTTTTTGTTTATTTTTAAAATTTACGTGATTTGGTTAAAGGTCAGTTTACACCGAGACGGGAGGCGACGCGGCAAGCTTAGATAATAATACAAGATAAAACTTTATTTACCACATAAAAAGGTACACATTTCAGTGAGAGAATTCGTGACAAGTGACTCTCAGCGCCGCGACTGTGGCCGTTAGACGTATCCGAAATTCTCTCCGTGAAATGTGTACCTTTTTAAAGTTGTATATTCTAAAAGCATCGTATTACGTCGCCTTACGTCTCGGTGTGAGCTGACCCTTCATTTGAAGATCTTCATATTGAGAGCTAGGACACAACTTACATAGTATATACATCGTACATAGTATTTACATCTAACATAGTATGTATATACATAAATATATTCATGAGTATTCAGGAAATAAAACGCTAGGTTTCCTAAGATCCACATAAAGATCTCGTTACATTTTATGGTCATAAAATATAAGAGTGGAGGACAGGCTTTCATTTTCATGCGAAATATTTTCCATGTGGTCTAACTCTGATTATTGTAAATAGTAAACAAATTTTAACAAAGTTAAGTTTTGTTCGGACGCAGGCTTAAACAACAAATAAAAGCAGATACAAAGCTTCTTTTTACACTTAAGTTGAATTTATATAATGATAAAAATTACTTTGTTTTCTTTCCAATATTTCGTTGGCCGCTGGTAAAATTAAACATTAATATATAAAGGGCTCTGCCTTATAATAAAGAAAAGAACAAGGAGCAGCATTTGGAAAGTTCAAACAATAAAATTGTTTTGACAATAATCCTCAGTGGGAGGACATGAAAGAGTTTCTTTAACCCGATTATTTGATCAATTTGAAGTAAAAGGCTTATGGGCAGTAAGATTTTATTTTGAAGAAAAACAGGATTTTAAATTGGCTTTATTATGTAATACATGGCACAAAAAAGAAATATACCTTACGGGGATTGCAGAGAGTTCAGCTGTGTGAACGTAGATTTGAAATAAGACAAAAAAAATGCAGCTCAAAAATGATGCTTCGTTCATTTTAACTTCAAAGGCCGGTAGGTACATAATTTCACTGTCCTGTTCTTGAGTGCGCATCAGAGCGCGTAAAAGAAATTCCTACATAACGATTCAATTGAATATACAAAACGATTTGTATCGAAGCGAATCGCAACTTTGGGCAGTAAAGTGAAATTCGTAACATCGGTTTTTCCATTATATTCGTCTTTTATACACTTTTTTGTGTATTTTCCTCATCGCAAATTGCTGAATAATTAAATATATTGAGTATTTGTTTGTTGAATTGACAAAATAATGTTTTTTTTTTAAACAATGGAGTATTTTGAAGAATGTTGCTGTGGATAATGTAATAATGCACTTTGAATGAGTTCCAGAGATTTTGTTTTATTTATACGATGAAATCGGTAACGAAACATAAAGCTCGCCTGATGGTAAGCGGTTACCGTAGCCATATGGATGCTTGCAACACACGAGACATCACTCACGCGATATCGTCAATTCCGTCCTCCTTTATAAGCTACTCACTCACAGGAACACAATATAAAGTTATTTGGCTGCGGTATTCTGTAAGGTAGAGGTACTTCCCCAGTCGAGCTGCTCTTAGAGCGAATAAACGGTAAGCATTCTCCAGTAAAGTGTTTTTACCGTGAACGTGGTAGCTAGTCAGGTAGGTACTTACTACAAAGAACCCTACCACAGAGTAACTAAAAATAATGCTCTATAATTACGATTTCCCCCACCCTCAAGTATCTTTGTGACGTAGTTTCACGATAAAGTGTCGACAACTTCTGTTGAAACTAATTGTAACTTTGTCAGTGTTGAATGCCTTTACCCTCTTTGATACTGCCTGTTTAGTTAGCTCAGAGAGTTCTCAGTCACTTCAGTTTGTAGTTGTGTTTTCAGTAATCTACTTTATGAATTTAAAATTTCGACGATCGAATATATACAAACGAAGAACAAAAAGAGCCTCTCTTTTTGTTATTTGAAGTAAGAAAGTGACGGATATATTTCAAACCCGGCTTTTACTAGACTAGGTTTAAGCCATCTCATGTCGTAATGTGTTCAAATTGAGAACCCTCTCACTTTTAAGGATTCCGTACCCGAAGGGTGCCAAACGAAACCCTATTACTAAGACTCCGCTGTCCGTCCATCCGTCTGTCTCTCAGTGGGCTGTATCTCATGAACAGTAATATATAGATAGCTGACATTTTCAGAGAATAATAAGAAATAATAAGAAATAATAACAAATAAATAAAATAAAAAATTAAAGGGTGTCCCCATACAACATGCGTATTTTTTTAGGTATTTTGTTTTCATAGCACAATGAGTTAGTTAATATTGTACGGAACCCTCCGTTTGCAAGTCCGACTTACACTTGGCTGGTATTTTTTTTATATATTTTTAAGTTAGCTCATGTAATATAAAACCTTCCTTTATCCATTTTCCCGTTTCAGCATAAAGCCCACAACGTATCCAAAACTCACGTTTTTTTTAATTACACGTATATAAGCTCTACTCCACACAGTTCGTCGACTATTTGTATTCATGTTCTCTTTGATGTATGTATAGCGAGAGCGCAAAAAATCTATTTTTTCAATTCTAACTTTGACTTAATCTGACTATACCCGAAACTAATATTCTCTCACTAATCGCCCCACTATCTCCAGAAATATAAAGTAGATTATGGGATAACACAACTAAAATACCCAAAGCCCTCTTATTGACCTTGCCTTATTCATTTTATAGACTTTTGAATCCAATTACCTACTAATTTCTAAATCCCCTCGGTTCTTCAACTTATGCCTAATTAAGCCGGTGAACTTAATAAATAAATTATTCGAACTTCTCCAAGTTATTTTAAATAGCGGATGCCTGATCTAAACTTTTCAGCTACGAATAAAGTTGGTATGGATTTCTGTTTATTTTTATTTATTTATAATTCGTATTATCAAAGAAAGGATAACATCGTGAGGAAACCATAGCACGGTGGTAGGGTACTTTGTAGTATCCATCTGGCTCCACCACCCTCAAGTTGAAAATCTGTCGCCAAGCACCAATCGGTGTGTTCCGTTAGCTGCACTTGAGAGCCAGTTCCTTCTAGGTTTTGTGTGCTTACCACCTTCGGTCACATCATCACTTACCATGGTGATAGAGCGGTCAAAAAAGGCCTATACAAAGTAAATAAGTTTTTGTGACGGGGACTAAGCTCAATTTCACAAAAATGGGTTTCTTTGAGACGCGAGTATGACGCAACCCAATGAAAATACCTCACACAAAAAATAATGTGGACAGACAAGGGCCTGAAGAAAAATGTTAACCGAATAGAATATTGAAAAGTGCTTTGTATTCCCCACAAAAAAATCGTAAACTAGTGCATAAAAATAAACTTTGGCGTCGTAATTCTCTGTATTTTCAGCGACAACAACTAATTTTTTTTTGAGAATATGTTAGATACTGCATTATATTGAAATGTTAACCGGATAATTATTAAATTTAATGAGTATTTTCTGTATAATCTAAAGAAAACGCAAAAATAAATATCCAAGCGGCAACTAGTCATATTGTCAACACAAATATGATTTACAATTTTCAACCCTATTCCACGCTGTCTAAATGTAGCAATAGCTTACGCGGTTGTTCTTTAGTCGTCGGGCAACGCTCGACCTGCATGGTTGGTACCGGACGCTTTGTGTCGATTTTTTTTATAAGCATTTGAGTATTGCTCTATACAGATAGCAATAGAACACATATTCGTATGCCCTGAGTGCAAGCGTCCTTGGTCGAACGTCTTGGCGATAGCCGCATAACCATAGTATACATACAACAAAAACAAACATGAAGATAAATCAACTAATCCCAAGAATCTTATATCTATGGATATTTCATTACCTTATTATATCTGAAGACGAAAAATTTCACCTTTATTACGTCACACATACATTCTTTTTCAGTGACAACCATTGAATTATTACGCTATTCAATGGTGACAACGTTGTTAGCTAGTTCAGGACAAACTTGGGACATATACATTTTATTATGTAGTTAGTTGACTTTCTACCACCTACTACTTTTAATTATATAGTCATCACAAATATGATTTACAATCTTCAACCCGTATTTTTTCGATTTGGAGTGGACAAACCCAAAAGTTAAAATTAGAAGTCATTGAAAGGGATGACAATTTCTGGAATCATAAAATGAAACATGAGTTGGTTCGATTTTATATGAACTGCCTTCTCCCAGACATACACGTGGCATGCCTATACACGATGGTATTGTATCAGTAATGCAAAGCAGTTTACTATTCGGGCAGATACAGAATAAAATTCAGTCAAGATTTCTAGATTTTTCTGAATTTAATACATCAGTAGCACGGAATCTTTGCCAAGCGCTTATCTCCTAAAAGCAGTGTTTCTCATTAATGTTTTTAGGCTCGTTGATGCGCTTGTAGTGTACCAAACTTGATTAGCCGTTCTTAATCGATCGACAAAGATAAGCAATTGCTGATGTGGACGGTATCCGGATGGGTGACCGTCTAGTGGTATTTCAACTCGAGCATTTTCCGTGCTTTAGGAGGCACGTTCTCGTAGAATCGAGGTTCTTTTTTATGCATGCGGTCTACCTTCCGTTCCGTCTTTGCACGCTCCATATTCACGGTCGCCAGATCTCGTAGAATCGAGGTTCTTTTTTATGCGTGCGGTCTACCTATGGTCTCATCTGAAGACTTTAAAGAAAACTCATAGGTAGAGGGTTGAAGGAAATTTACTAATTAATTACTATTACAAAAAATTATGTACAAAATGACGTGGAAAAATCGATAGAGTGACAAAACAAAAAGCTTTGTCAAATAAAGTTTAAATTATTATTTTTCTGTAGGGTATGAAACCTCTACACACGTAAAGCCGTTGTTCTCGGCTATCACTAAATTGTGTAAGTCGTTATGCTAGTTGGAGATCTTGAATGATTGAATGAATGACGTTATGCTAGTTGATACAATAACGGGGCTTAACAAAGGCTGTGACGGTTGAACTAAAAAGCTCTATGATAGTTCGCCGAACGATGACATAGTATTTATGTGATTTAGTTAACTATCGTTGGAAGTGCCAATAATATTAGAAATGAGGAAGTTATCTTTGTTATTATCACGCCGCCATACTTGTTGAACGTCCATTACATTATTCAAACATTTCATATTATTATTTAATTAAATGGAGTGGTAAATATTCCCGGCATCATGCAACATTACATTATTGTCTAGTTTTTTTATTTTTATTTTCAATTGTTTGTAATATTTTATGTCGTTAATGTAATGTTGTGTGTTGTCTGGAATAAAACTTTTTTCTTTCTTTACTTTCTTTTCTTTCTTTTCTTTCTTTTCTTTCTTTTCTTTCTTTTCTTTCTTTTCTTTCTTTTCTTTCTTTTCTTTCTAAATAAGCTTGTATTAAAGAAAACTATTAGGTTTTGCCGATATCGGATTGGATATATGTCGTAAAAATAGCCAAAGAATTGTTTGTAAAATCGGCATTGTTGATCGAAGGTAATAGTACATTATGATACATGTGTGCAAAGTTGGTTATTAACACTCGAGGTGCGATAAGTGAGCCGAGAGTGTAATAATCAATGCGTGTCATACGACGTTTTTCAACACACGTGCGAAGAAAATCACATATTTGTATTTTTTACGTAGAAATACAAAAAGAGAACGGTTTTTTTTTTACAGTGTTGAGCTGTCGTACTATTTGACCCGTTTAAATTAAGAATGCTTGGTCTACACACATATCACTTGCAGTGAGGTACAACCTTATCATAATCGGGATTATACCTATCATAAAACTGTGCGGTAATGTAAAGTAAAAAGCACTAGTGCGTAATAAGCAGTAGATACTAAAAACGGTGCTATAAGTATCACTTTACGAGCGAGTGTGTTGAAAAATCCATTATGCATATTTTTTCATGTGCCAGTAGAGTTTCACTCTTTGTTTGTCAGTCACGCACAAAATGGTATCATATAATATAATGAACGTACGAAGCTCTTATGACAATGGCGGTGGCTAAAGTAACTTATATCTAAGTGGACTCTACTCGAATTGTATCGCCCGCCTAACCACACCGCTTCGAAATATTTCCCGTCCATTTCTCAAATAGATGTGCTCCCATTGACGACGCTAAGTTCGCCCCAATTTTCGTGGATGTACTTAGGAATGAGTTGGTACAAGTTTTCCTTATTCCGCCCGTTTTAAGTAATTTATTAACGTATTTAACTGGCTCGTAATTGCATTTTTGGTATTTGATTGTATTTTTATGGTCGTTTTCTTTTGGGTTAAATTATTAGAAGTTCAATATTCTTTTTACTGAGTTCATCAAATCTAAAGAGAGAGCTTTAAATTCTAATTAACAAGTTATTATTTTATGCCAAATATTTTAAGTAGGGTCGGCAACGCGCGAGTGACTCCCCTGGTGTTGCAAGCGTCCAGAGGCTACGGTAACCGCTTACCATTAGGCGGGCCGTATGCTTGTTTGCCACCTAAGTAGTATAAAACAAAAAAATTTGTGCTTTTAGTTAAAAAATGAACATATCTTTATACCTAATTCATGATTTTCGGCTTACGATATTGTATTTTAAAGTAACACAATGTGTTTTTTTTTTTATTTGGACCAACAGCTTTAGAACTAAAAGTAAATAACCTTAACCTACAAATATAGAACTACCGCCAATGATAGGGCCCCGTTAAAAAATGTCATGTTAAAAAAAATACCGTACTAATTTATGAACAAAAAAGAACTCCCGCATAATTCACAAGGTACTACTATAAACACTGTTAGGGTACAAGCAGAGAAAAGTTCTATTGTTCTTTTAATGGCCGGAGAGCTAATAGGAGGGAAAAGTTTATTCACATTTTGTGGGACGAACTCCTGGTGATAAAGGGAACAAGCCTTCGAATACTTCTTCAATAAACGTTCTGTTTACTCCATAAACATTCAATATTTTCCGTCCCATACGTGATCTGAAGCCTTGTTTTTGAATTTAATCTTTAATACCTTTGGAATACAGGTTACGTGAGACGCATTTTTATTTTTGTTGGTGGTAAGTGGAACTCGGTAAGTTGCTTATTTAAAGTATATTGCAGAGTGGTTGGTTTCTGAAGATGATTGTGTAGGTATAAGTGCTCACGGCGTTATTATATTTTGAAGAAATGTAAAGTTTTAAGTAGTACCTACTTATAGAAGTTGAAATAAAATTAGCTGTTGAAACTTTACCAGGATAATGGTCAGTCATGATAATGCATTTTTAATGCTTGGAACTTTCATGCTTGTTCTCCTGCTAATATAATAAATCCGAGTGATTGTTTGTTTCCATCTGAACAGAATATTTTTTTTACCATATAATAAACTTTATTTACAACAAATATGTACAAAATACAATCTATAAATAGAAAATGTCCTCAAGTCTACCGCTGCTTCCGATTAACGGCAAGGTTCCCAGAAGGCTGGCAGCGTTTCCTCTTTGGATAGCCGAGCTGACGCGTTGGCGGAAAAAGCTTACCGCCCGCTGGTCTCTGGAGGTCTCAATCAATTTTGATGACAAAGTGCGAGCAAAACGGCGAGCTTTAATGAAATTTGACATACTGGTAGATTAACCTGGAATAACATATAGGATACTTTTTGTCCCGGGAAATAATAGGATCCCTCGGGAACCACGGGCAGAAACTAGGAATGTGGCATTCGTTACAAAAATCAATCAATAAGTCGCGGTTTATTGACCAATTACCATATGATCCACTTAACGAAACCAACTCTCGAAATATCTCTATAAATCGTCAGATTTTCACAAACTTTTATAAGTGAACAAAAATTTTCGAAAACTGCAAGCGCTGTCAAGTCTTTAGAGACAAGAGACAAAGCTAAAAGAGCAGTCATGAAAATAAATTTGTCGACTATTTATTAAGAATAAGATGGGTGGGTCTACGTGATAGCATTACTCCTTGGGAAGCTTCCTTCCTCCCTTGGGAAGAGGGCGGAGGGAAGGCGATTTAATTTTATTTGAAAGACGTGCAGTTATTGCACCCTCCAAACCCAACTCAAATGGACTTACATTTTTACCAGTTTTTAAAGGAAATGAAAGTCTTTTCATCGTTTTAATGAATGTACATTTTGTTGATTATTTTCCATGTTTATGTCGAGAAATATTTTTGAGTGTAAATTGTTCAATTAAAATTTTTAAAGGTTTATTTTAACTGTCACTTTTGTGACATTTCCTCCTTTGTTGTATGGTGATTAAAAATATTGTCTTATGAAATTTTTTAATGCCTGGCCTCATCCTTCTACTGGTCAAAGGTTCTATTTCATTTTTCAATTGTTTCTCGGTTAGAAAAACAATACAGCATGATTCTGAATTCTCTTATTCTGAAAGAAAATCTTTCGTACATTTTGATCAAGTAGATAATTACTAAAGATGAAACAGCTGACGAATTCGTTCTAAGTCTATTTTTTATTTGTTATTGCGATTCGATGCTGCGAGAATGTAGGTACCAAATTATAATTAAATTTTCATAATTATATTCAGTATCCAATTATAAAATGGATTTTGATTTGATTCGGTGGTTGTCAACAATATGGGATGCTACGCAATTATGATAAATTATATATGATTAACTCTATTAATTGAACGTTCTCTCGTGAAATAGTGGTATACCGCATAATTGGACTGTGGATTCAAATAAAATAGAAAACGATTTTAAAGAGATAGCAGTAACAGTACGGCCGCCGAGCAAATACCTTTCTGACACTTGTTTTTTTAAATATTTAATGTGTTTATGCTTGACTTCAATCCCGCCTGATGGTAAGCGAAGATGTAGTCTAGGGTGGACCGCGCGTACCCATAAGATGCCTTTTCACTCTGGCCTTAAATATACCCATGTTATAAGTGTCTGGAAACACATTGTCCGGGAGAGCATTCCACAGCTTGGCCGTGCGTATAAGGTAAGAGGAAGCGAAACGCTTGGTACGGCAAGACGGAATGTCGACGACGAAGCGGTGGAGACCCTCCCGACGCCTAGTGGTCCGATAGAAGAACGGATTATTAATATTGGGATAATCATGATAGTTCAGTATTTTCTTAGGCATCGTTTAATGAAAGTTCTATCTTAAACAGATCAGCCGTTTCCGTGAATATTCACTTTTTTTTTTGTCCCCACTTATCAAACAACATCCGCAAAGTGCAAAACGTGGCCAAGTGCAGACCAGACACTAACAAACACTTGCGGTGGAATTTATCACCTTATTTGTGGTTCAAAGTGGTTCTGCTAAGTTAACATTTCAACCACGTACGGCTTAATCTGCACTTTGTTACATGGTTCTATGATTAAAGTCGCATGTGCACTTAAGTAGGTACTTTATGTGACGTAGACTTGTATGTTACGAGATTCACATTAAACAATTTTTAATAAAGACATATTTTATCCTATGATCTTTTTAGAAACTATCTATTACCCCCAGTTTTCAAACGCGTTCTCAAGGTAAAAGAAGCCTATGTTATTCGCTAGCTTTACTTAGCTGTATGCAAAAAACGAGACATACTTTTGCAATTTATAATATTAGTTAGCAGAGGGCGAACCACAAGCTCTTAAAACAATATTATTATAACCTTATTTGACTTCTGTCTTTCTTTGACATCCGGCGTCAAAACGGGACAAAAGACAAATAAGGTTATTTGAACCTTGTTTTAAGACCTTGTGGTAGACCCCCAGAGCCTACTATAATGCCGATAGTAAGGCCTACTTGCATCTGGGCATAACTTGAAAATTTTATATACTAATCTATAGGATCTTTTACTTAATATAGGTAATAAAGCGGAATAGATTTTTGTTTGTTTAATCGTGCTAATCTCTGAAATTACCAATCGGATTCGAATAAATCCTTCGTTATAAGCTACTTTTTATCCCGGGGACGTGGATGAAGCTGCGGGGGATAGCTAGTATTTAAACTCAGATAACCACCTAACAGGTTGCCGTATGTGGGCCTGAGAATATTTTATATCACAAAATAATAGGTGTAGTCTGTTTTGGCAACTGCACGCCATGATGAATAGAAAAGAAAATCTATGGATGGCAATTGAGGACCAGTCACTATTAGATTCTGACGTTTATTTTTTCGGCCACTAGTCTGTAGATTTCACTAATACTACACTTACTAATAGTACATTATGATACATGTGTGCAAAGTTGGTTATTAACACTCGAGGTACGTAGTGACTATTTAGTAATCTGTGCTCGAGGCGTTATTAAGCCCGTGAGCCGGCCGCAGGCGAACGCGATAAGTGAGCCGAGAGTGTAATAATCAATGCACACGCGTATAATACGACGTTTTTCAACACACTTGCGAGGAAAAAACAGAGACTTGTATTTTTTTAAGTAGATTTTAGATTAATTATCAACCACACAATGAGAACGTTAACAAATCTGGCGCGCAAGTTTTTTCTTACAGCGGTGAGCTGTCAAACTATTTTACCCGTTTAAATTAAGAATGCTTGGTCTACACGCATATCACTTGCACTGAGGTACAAACTTATCATAATCGGGATTATATCTATAAAACTGTGCGGTAATGTAAAGTAAAAATTACAGTTTAAAAAAACTAAAAAAAACACGCTTTAAAAAGCCCTGCACTAAAAAGTGTTAAATAATTATAAAATTGAACCTAATTATATTCTCTGTCTATCCCGTAAGGGCCTAAATGTAAGCAATTTTTGTAATTTAGTTCAATATTTGAATGAAAAGTGCTTACATTTAGGCCCTTACGGGATAGACAGAGAATATATTTTAGGTTCAATTTTATAATTATTTAACACTTTTTAGTGCAGGGCTTTTTAAAGCGTGTTTTTTTAGTTTTTTTAAACTGTAATTTATTTTTTATTTTTTATAAACATAAATTGTTCATTTTATTATGTTACTTATACCATATTTTCACCCAATATCACTTTCTTTCACATTTATAATAAGTATTTAGCTTCAGTGCCTACTCTTTGACTCCACCAACAGACTCAGAAAACCATATTTGGCCAAAATACGCATAATACGATTGCAATACGCCCAAACACGGCTAGAATACGATGCTCCGCTATGGGGTTCCGGATCCATCATCAGATCAGCTCGATGGTATCAAATTATTGTATTGTCATCGGTACTTGATAAGTGTGCAAAATTTCAGTTTAATCTGATGTCTGGAAGTCGATGAAAATTACGTTCGAAGATTCCTTTACATACATTCATACATACATACAGGTGAAGCTAATAAAAGCGTGTTAAAAACGGTGCAATAAATGTCACTTTACGAGCGAGTGTGTTGAAAATAATATTACCTTTCTATCATATTATCTAACTTTAAAGATATCTAAATATTCTTTGCAAGGGCGGTATGTAAGCTAAACGTCATAAACAAGGTTCGCTATTTTAGTGGTTTATGAATGAAAACATGAAATAAATAGTAATATATGAACATAAACATAAAACCAAGATACCAATTAACAGATCCGTGTTGGCCCTTTTTTTTTAATTTGCTGCAATAACTAGCAAAAACATTACAAATATTACCAAAATCATAAAAATCGAGGTTTGCCTCTTTAGTGATACCATCAAATTTAGAATCCATTTTGTAAAAATTATATATAACATCGAATCACAAATATATGTACAACAGATCCGTGGGGCCACATTTTCATTTTTTTGTTTGAGAATAATGTAATTAATTTATTTATAAGCATCAATTTTGTGACGCCATTTGTCCATACATTTTTCTATGAAATGTCAAGTGAAGCTTTATATACAAGACGCAATCGCGAAAGCAGTCAGTTCCCCCCAGTGTCCCAAGGTGACACCACGTCGCTTTTTATTGACACCGGAAATGACGTCATCCACATATCTGTATACATGCGCTTGTCAAAAAGAACATGATAAGTGCATTTTTATTTTTTACATTATTAGAGTTATGAAATACACCATGAAAATTTTTTTATATTCATCAGTATTCATTTCATGATATGTTGATACGCCCATAGTCTTTTTGAAAAAGTCCCTTATGCCAAAATATTTTCCTTGTTCTCCCTCTCAGCCATTGATTGCTTATTTTGTTTCTTGCTTATAGATAAACTAATCTTATTCATAAAATCATAAATAAGTTTTTGTATCACGCGGATTTTTACTTAAAGTTAACCTTAATAATGTATCGTCGATGCTGAAAAGAAGGTTATGATACGGCCATCGAAATAATATAAGTACTTTATTAGATTTCGCGTTCCAAACAAAAATCCGTCGAGCTTGATGACAGCGGAGGTAAGGTGGGGGCTTGTGCGAAGCAAGTGTGCAGTGAACTGACTGTTGCAGTGCTAAATCAGGCTGTGTCTAACCAAATTATAAAAACGATAGATAGATGCTTATAGATTATAGTTTTCTCGCGACTAAAATATCTTAAGCGCTCATGAATTTCATAGCGCCTACGCGTTTATCAACGTGTCGTTCCTATAGAATTACACCGCAGTCGTGGCATTTAAATGAAGAAATATTTTTTCTATTGTGATATTACGATATTATTACCTATTTATTCACTTGAATAACAAATAAGTTTACTTACTTGACTACTAAATTGTTATTTACGTCCAGGTTTACACTCAGGTTTGATTCGATTTCTTGTATTATTAACGCTGCTCTGTACGCGCCCATCTCACAGAAAAGATTACTAGAGTTCCGCGTTCCGAGTTTCGAGTTCCGCGTTCACTACTTTACACACAGCGAGCGAGCAGTCTAGAGTTCTAAAGGTAAATGGGCAAATTTGTACGGAGCCTTTCTCTTTGGCGGCCAGCAATAATTTCTGTTTTCTATTAGGCAATAATATATTAACAAAAATATGAAAGCTTAATACTGTGGTGTATTTAGAAAAAAAAAGTTATAGATTATTGAAGATTTAAGAAATAATTGGAGATATTAGTACCCCGTACCAAAAGGTGTAATTATATACATACAGCAAACAAAAGCTACTTATGTGTGTTCTAACGCTTGTACAACGGAGAGTGTTCTAAGGAATTGTTCGACTTGATGCCTACGGCTACCTTCCACCATCGCAACTCTCGCCATCGACGGGGAGTCCATCCTCACACACTGAAACCAGAATTGTTTCGAACTGTGCGGGCTAGAAGGAGATTTCTTCCGCGGACGCTTGGACTGTGGAATGAGCTCCCCGCCGTGGTTTTCCCAATGGAGTACACAGCATGGGGTTCTTCAAAAAGGGTGTGAAGAGATTTCTGCAGGGTAGGCAACGCGCAAGTGATACCCCTGGTGTTGCAAGCGTCTATAGGCTATGGTAACCGCTTAACATCAGGCGGGCCGTAAGCTTGTTTGCCACTTAGTGTTATAAAAAAAAAAAAGTTTATTGACGTTCTTTATCTCGTCTCATTGGCCTTACTTAAGTTTCATTAGTGGCCGCTCATGGGCCAGAATGCCCATTGCCTTTCTACCTTATGTCACTCAATAAATAAGACAGTGATAGCTCAGACGTGTCACCTCAACTGCCAGCTTTAGATAATGGAACTCCGACAGAACTCGAGTTCTCTTGAACGACGAGTTCTCTGTGTGCAATGATGAAAGGCGCCGCATAGATTACAGTGAACGCGGAACTCAGAACTCGGAACTCAGAACTGAACTCTTCCATGGGATCGGCGCCTAAAGGTGAACGGAACGCAGTTCAGTTCATTCGAACAGAGTGAATGTTTGGCTAGTAGAATACAATGATATCGATGGATATGGCCATTTGTAAACAATTCACTGTTCTTATATATATTCTTTTACTATAAAGCTATCATTGTTACTAGATATATTCTTTGTAGGTTTTATTTTATTGAGCATAACTTGATAAGCTCCTTTGCAAATCTTAATAATTTTAGTATACTTATAACGGGTTCCCTATCAATCGCCGCTATACCGAATTTAACAAATGTTCGTTAGCTAATTATGAAATATGCAGTACTGAACTGGCCATAGCAGGATAAATGCTACGGCCCACGTTGAATGGCCTGCTTTCGCATATACTAATAATTATGGGAAAATAATTAGGGATGTTACTGTTATGCTGAAATCCCGGTATATTTCGCTGCATGGCCAATATTATAAGAATCATTGAAAACGATTTCTTGACATACTTAAATAACGCTGCGTGACAAATATAAATGTAATATAGAAAGGCTTCCAAATCTGTTTAAAAGAGTAATAAATTCGTGAAATATATCTGCGCGACCATATCTTCTAATCTGAAAGCTAAATCCGCAGATAAACCATTAAAGTAGATACCTGAACCAAAGGTCCTTGATTACACTTGCTACGGGCCTCGCACTGGCTTAATTAGGCACGGTAAATGAAAGCTATCTCCCGTGGTTTCACATGCGGTTCCGTTATGAAAAGTAGCCTAACAAATGTGAATTAAAATATTGTTATAGCATTTGAGGATAATGTAGCTTCCTATTACAACTCAAGTGGCTTCCTATCCACCTTCGCCCGAATACACACATATTATCACTCTTATACACTGATTTATTTTATCCTAAAACCCCTCGCTATCTCAAGGAACGCTTCGAGTACTACACCTCTCAACATCATCTTCTTCATAGTTCCTTGGAACTTAACCTCCAAACTCCCAGTCACACTTCTCACTTCTTACTCTTATTCCCAATATTTCACTATCCAAGCTGTACGTCTCTGAAACTCTCCCCCTCAGACTATAAGACGGGCCCCGACGTTAGATTCTTTTAAATCTCTTATTATTTCACACTATCACACGCTATAAACTTCCTCATTTCCTGCCTTTCTTTCTATTTTACTAGAGCTGTTATTTTCACGTTATGAAAGCGTATTCTTATCTGTTACACCTATCATATTCTCATATATCCTGTTACCCACAGGTTGTCTTGTTGTAATGCTTAAGCGATAAGACCGCTTGTTTTGTATCACTTCTTTTTGTATAATGTTTCGTCTTCTACTATATGGTGTACAAATAAAGCATATTTATCTTATCTTATTAGTGAAATAATGTTTAGAATTGGATTAGTAATTTCAAAGCCTCGTATATGCCTCTTTATATGATACTAGCTGTCCCCCGTGGTTTTACCTGCGTTCCCTTGATAAAAGTAGCCTATACCCTTCTCTATACCATAAGTTGTCACGACGCGACGTAGGGTTGGCTATCAGCTCTACTATCAGCCTACGATCGGAGCATTCAAAATAGTCTTCCATAAAGTTTATTGCGTAAAAATAAAGAACCCAGCTGGGTTCTAGTATGATAATTCATTATATTATTGATGCACTGGTAAACGAACTGTATTAATGTATTACTAGGATATATTCGTTAAATATATTAATGATTTTGTTTTATTTCACTTTAAAAACATGTCCACATAAGTTGTGTCTCAGTACTGATTGAAATGAATGAATGTCTGATGGGACATTCTTCAATTATGAGAATTAAAAATATTGAAAATTCGAATTCGAAAATTTGATCATTTGAAAATTGTAACATTTAAAAATTAGAATAATATGTCCATTTGGAAATAGTATTTTTGACCAGAAGCAATAATTGAAATAGGAGAGGTCGCATCGTTACAAGGTATCTGATTGCCAAATCTCAATGCGATGGCTTCAGTGGTTTAGGCGTGAAAGCGTAAGCAAACAAAAACAAATGGGCCAGTTGGTACAGTTGATTATGATTCCACTTATAGCGCTGCAGGTCATTGGTTTGATTACCACCCAGGACATGCATTTTTGTGCATGAACATGTCTGTATGTCCTGAATGTGGGTGTAATTATGTACATTATGTTATTTATATATTTACAAACAAAAAGATGTCCATAGTACAAGCTCAGCTTAGTTTGGGATCAGATGACCGTATGTGAGGAATATCCCAGGATGTTTATTTATTTATTTATTATTTAAACTTATTATTTATTACTAAACTTCTTACTATTCAAAAATTCAAAATTCAAAAAGCATTTATTCAATTTAGGCCCTGATAAGGCACTTGTCAAATCAAAATCAAAATCAAAAAGTCATTTATTCAGTTTAGGCCTTAGTAAGGCACTTATGAACGTTATGTAAATACAGTTGAATTTACCACCGGTTCGGAATACACTTAAACTGAGAAGACTCCGGCAAGAAACTCAGCAAGGTTTTTTTGTTGTGGAAGATCTTTTAATTTAATATTACAGCTTTTTTCCAAATACTTATACAATATATGTAATATAATGTATAGTACAATATATGTAGTATAATTGTGAACGTTAACAAATGGCTCTACACCGGTTCCAAATACAACTTGAACTGAGAAGACTCCGGCAAGAAACTCAGCAAGTGTTTTTTTTTTTAAATATGTATATAGAAGTATTACAATTACAAAATATATATAACAATAGCCTGCGAAGCGAACAATTCATTCAAATGCATTCTTGTCATCTACTATTTATTATTATTTATTATTATTACTACTTATTACTTCTTAAACAAACAGAGTTACTATAGATTAGTACCTACCTCTTCAAAAAATGTCAACATAAGTACCCACAAAGTACTAATATAAAGCATCGTACTGAATTTCCTTTGCTTATAAGTAGTGAATCCATGCTGCTTATTAATTATGTAAACTTTGGTTGTGCCTATTTAAATGAGCCACTAGATAAGGTATCTAAATAGAAAATTAAATATAATATTACTTAATAATATTGGAATTTTGTCGGCTGGTACCACGTTATGCGGTACGCATCTAATTTGACGCAACGTCAAGTTTGGTGCCGATGCATGTGTGCGTGCCTGTAACACAACTGCAAAGTAACAAATGAATGCTGGTTTTGGCGCGCGATCTAGCCTACATACTACCCTTAACTATATTCTTCAAGCCCGACTAAGTAAAACATAATTTGAAGCAATTATCATTATTTCGCAATTTATTTACCACCAATTTATTCAAAGACGCCTGTTTAACTTCTGTAAGTTAATTGCTATCCTTTATAATTCCCTTTCAGTCACGTTTGTTAACTTTGGTTAATGTTGAATTTTAGGTATTAGGTACCTACATTATTGTGACAACTATTGTATCTACCTGTATTTATTATATTGTTTTGTATATAATTAAATATATGTAGGAGAGTTGGATCGTTGGTCGGACTCAGTTGGATTACGATATTATCGTGGTACAAGGGTTGGGTAAAATAGTAGCAACACTGATTTTACTTTGACGTAAATAACAGACTTAATGAGGGTATGCGTATTATTAAGAACATTGATTTGACTATAACGTAAATAACGGAGTTTATAAGGGGATGCGTATTGCTTTTGGGATAGTTAGTTTATCACAAGCGCTCGAGCTGTACACATCTCAGTGCAATCATTGTTACACCCGGTTCTGTAGCCTGTAATTATTTAAGACTGTACATGTGTGAAGTGAAGTGAAGCGAAGTGAAGTGTTATTTAATTGTAATATTATGTCGTAATAATAACGTAATAAACACATTGGGCCCGTGAGGAGTTTGTTGCGTCGCTTCTTCTCCTCATACGGGACTTTTACGAAGCGATGGTGATGGTATATTGTTTTATTGCCTGCACTACGCCCACCGAATCCCGATACTACTGAACCCTAATCGTAGTGTTTGTATCGCTTGGCTGTCGCTGACTCCGACATATATGAAAGATAAACGGATAATAGATTAAACACAGGATGCTATGGAGACAATATAATTACTAATAAGTTGCTGCTTACTTGCTTACTCGTAAGATGACATTAAAAGTAAATTATTATGAAAGACTATTTTTATTTTTTACTTTTACAAAACTAACTGACAGATATACAGTCTAAACCGATAGACTTTTTTTTTGTTTACTTTACGGGTTTGACCACAATCTCACGTGTCTCTCAAGTGCAAATTCAAGCCTAAGTATGTCTGTAATCCAGGGATGATGGTTACCCTACAGGGCGGAAACTTTAGAGGATTTAAACATCTAAATATTTTAAGGGGCAAGTAAGTAAAATAATGATGTCAAAAGAAACAGAACTAATTATAATCAATCCTCATTAACAGGACCTAGTTTTAATTGCGTCACAAAATTATTTGATCAAAGGAAAATTTCTAGAAAATTGTGCGTCGGCATTTTCATACCGTTTATTATTAATAGACATTAATTAATTATAATGAACTAAAATATTTTTGTTACAATTATACCTATAATTAATTTTGTATCGTTTAGTCAGCTTGAATTATAATAAATCTCATGAAAACATTACAAGATAGCAAGCAAGCTAACGTGGTATTTTACTGCTGGCCGAATAAATAAGCTTAGAGTCACTCAGCGCGCTATGGAACGAGCTATGCTCGGAATCTCTCTACGTGACAGGGCCCGAAACGAGGACATTCGTAGGCGAGCGAAAACTACCGATATGGCTCGTAGAGTTAGTAAGTTGAAGTGGCAATGGGCAGGCCAAATCGCTTGGAGAACCGAAAGCCAATGGGGAAGGAAGGTTTTCCAGTGGCGACCACGTACTGGAAAGCGCCGAGCGGGACGACTTCCCACCAGGTGTACCGACGATCTGGTCAAAATCGCTGGGCGCCGCTGTATGCAAGCGGCCTTAAACCGTTCGAAGTAGAAGTTAATGGGGGAGGCCTATGTTCAGCAGTGGACATCCCTAGGCTGATATAATGATGATGAAGCAAAGCAAATATTTCCAATAGTCCACCACAGGAACCCAGTGCGTCATATCGGATTTCAAAAGTCATCCATGATGTAAAAAATTATAATAATATTTTCCATACTTGTCCAAACTTCATGCCCTTGTAAATTCCCTAATTAAAATATTCCGCTGGAGTGCATTGCGATACCTCCAAGCGGCAATGAAACAAATGGCGGATCGCGAACACATTATGGTCAATACTAATGTACTGTGACGAGCTTAATTTTAATGAAAATTGGATCCGTATTGATTGGTACTAATTGGTAGGACTTTATTATATAACTTATGCGACAGTTGTTCAATATACAACCAATGTTCTCGATTATAATAAACAATGAATCTGATAAATAACTATTTACAACTCTTATGTATCCTATGTTTTCTCGGGATCAAAAGTATTCTATAGATATTGTTCGGTGTCCCAAATTACATTACGATTGGTAGTGCCGTTGAAGGCTACAATCAAACAAACACACTTTCGCATTTATTATATTAGTAAGATTAATGATAATTATTTATAGAGCTTTAGCCATATTATAGAATATCATGGACAGAATTCCGTACAAATCAATCCAATAATAGTATCGGTCGCGGCGCGGAGACGTTTCCACAGTAGAACGATTGTTGGTGCAGGGTAAAGTAGAGGGCACCAGAGTGCGTGGGAGATCACCATATAACCACCATACAATGAAACGATCAAACTAAGGCCACATTAAGCGGTCTCATCAACGTCTGCTCCAGAAGGAAGAATGGCGGCGTGTTGTGAAGTGCGCCGTCATGACGTTCACAAAGTGCAACGCAAGAGAAGAAGCCACATATTTTCGGGGTGTAATATTTTTTAATATTACTAAACTATTACCTACTGGTGAAAAAGTGCCAACTAACAATTCTCTTGTTTGCAACCGGTTGATTGTTTTAGATAATCAACTAATCATTCCGAAATTGAAGCTCCAATAAGCCGTGTATTAATATCCATCATAATATTACTGTAGATACTTTTTTATCATAGTACTTATTGTATACTTATGAACATATTTACGTATATCTGGGGGCACGGGAGTGCCCCCCGCCAAGACAGTCAAGCGAAGCGAAAGGGCACTACCTACCTTTTCTCGAAACGCTTCGTCGTTTTTTTGAACCCTCATAACTTGGGTTTGGATTATACCAGATAAACAAAATTCTCAGAACATGATGTCAATAGTAAACTTATTAAACATATTAAGTTTCAATAACATAGCTCTTATACTTTAGATTTTATTGATATCTAAAAAAAACCGATTTCGTCACTGACTCACTGATGATCATCAAAACTCATAGGGTACTTCCTGAAGTCCTAGAAAGCTGAAATTTGGTATGTAAGCTTGTATTAGTACACAAACAACAAAAAAATTATAAAACTTGGAAATTTCAAACAAAAAAAAAATATAACCAACTTACAAAAAGAAGTGAAATCCCACCAAAACCATTTTTATGTAAAATGTTGCCACCAAGACATATGGCTCGTACTGTCAAAAAGTTATCAGATCTCATGTAGAGCCAAGCTTATAACACTACATGCACTTACTCTACAAGCCCTAACTTCACAAACTTTACACACCGTAGTCAAAATATGTGGCTTGGCCGTTTCAATACTACAAGAACTATTGAATAACACAAAAGTAATGAAGAGTGAATACATTTTTCACCTTACTCCCATGTGACGGTAGCGAAACGGCCAAGCCACATATTTTGACTACGGTGTGTAAAGTTTGTGAAGTTAGGGCTTGTAGAGTAAGTGCATGTAGAGTTATAAGCTTGGCTCTACATGAGATCTGATAACTTTTTGACAGTACGAGCCATATGTCTTGGTGGCAACATTTTACATAAAAATGTTTTTCGTGGGATTATTTTAACTTCTTCTTTTAACACTTTTTTGCCAGTTTTAAAAGGATCCATAAAATATGTTTATAATTAAGCTTTATTGATTAAACTTCTTTCGGCCTTGCAAGCTTGGCGACGTTTCCTAGGGATCTCATGCTATCTATCTTATGGTATTTTTTTTTAATGAAACCGCTTCTCCAAATGGATTTAAATTAAAAAGTAATAAGAAATAACAACGTAGGAACCCTAATATGACACTGTTTTGAATTCTGTGAAAGCACGATAATCTAACTAATAGTTACGGCGAAATGCGTGGATTACACACACCTATAGTTTTGCATATTTGTTTGGAAGCCCTTATATATCATATCTGAATATTTTTCAGTTTAAATAATATTACATCCATATCTACGTGTCGAATTAATAACCTCCTTTTTTGGACCCTCCTAAACATAAAATTCATCTACTATAATAATACTTATTACATAATTCATAATCATTATTATTATAATGTCAATAATGTATAACAAAAGATACTTTCACATAACAATGAGAATCTTTACAAGTAGGTCAATCCATTAATCCCAGCCTATAAGCCCTTTAGTTTGTAACTCACGCCTGATCATTTCCCAGACACGTTGAGCCGTCTGGAAAGTTTGTTGCGCCATCTAATAACTGAATGAGTACAGATGATCTAACACTGGCAGGTTATTTGGGGTATAAGTTTTTTAAGGCCTGCCCTTTTTGATACAGTCGCCGTATCAAAAAGGTTATAGCGTCGCGTCATGACGTCTCAGCGCCAAACTCTGACGCCGCACTAGTTTCAGTTGTCAATATCGAATTAGTGATCTTCCTATACAAATCCTAGAATGAGAACTGACTCACAAGTACAACCAATAATAGGTAGGTCCTTGGAGACACATTTTCGCAAGACATGTAGATTCTACAAAGAATCCGTGTCAAGATTTCCTCACGATAATTCAAATTTCAAATTCAAAAAGCATTTATTCAATTTAGGCCCTGATAAGGCACTTATGAACTTTAACAAATGGCTCTACACCGGTTCCAAATACAACTTGAACTGAGAAGACTCCGGCAAGAAACTCAACATGTAAATAGAAGTATTACAATTACAAAATATATATAACAATAGCCTGCGAAGCGAACAATTCATTCAATATTCCTTTCCGATATTCCTTTCCGTTTAGCAATATTTAAACAATTAATAGAATTAGAACAGTTTTTTTATTTCCACAATTAATTATGAGCTATAAAGATTATCGGGTTATTCCACTTAGTTCCACTTTTTATTCCGTCGTCGTCTTCAAGTGTTAAACAGGTTTCCCGCTGAATTTGCATAATAGAATACTTTTTAAATGACCTACATTTATTGCCTTGGTTTCGCTGATTTAATTACAATTTCTACAACTAAGAGAATTCCCTTTTTTTGCTCATGTTTTAAAATAATCTCATTACATAATATGGCCTTGTTGAGTTTCTTACCATTATTCTTCTCAGTTGAGTAACATTGACCTTCATAAGTGCCCTTATCGTACCTAAGCTTAATGGCTTTGACTTTGGCAAAAACTTACTGTGGTATCGGTAAAATTTTACTAATAAACAAACATAAATAATAAATAAATATGAGTTTATTAAGTAACAAGATGGCGTACTATTAAACAAAGGCAATCAATTTGCAAAGTTATTCCCAACAATAAAGCCTTTGTGTTGCTTCTACAAGATTTAGTAGAGTTAGTGTAATAAAAATAAATAATATACAATGTGTTCTTATTAGGACTAACATTAGGTATTGCAAATGGGCTATTATTTAGGACTAGATATAAAAACTACAGATAAAATAATATTGCTGCTTTATGTTCTCGGCTTTTTGAGGTGAAGTTGTTATGACGAAAGTCATGGAAGTCAGAAGAAATGATAGCATCGTGGTAGGGAACTTTGTAGTACCTTCCTGACTGACTACCTAGCAGCTGCACTTGAGAGCTAGATCCCTTCTAGGCTTTGTGTACTTGACACCTTTTACATCATCACTTACCGAATTAATTTATATTTATTTTATTCTCACTATTAATTTTAATTAATAGTGAGAATAAAAAATAAAGATGCAGAATTAATTTTGAATCTATCCATAAAAATACAAAAAAATTTTAGTTCGATTATGCCTAAAAAACCTATGATTATACGTCTATCTGTTTTTATGTTCTCTGGTGAATATGGATGTATTAAAGTTTTACATAGTTTGTGATATCTTTACGTACTTCTTTGGCGCTTACAGCGCTACTATACGTTACTATATTATGTGCTTATAATATATATGAGCGCTTATTTTTTCTTTTATTTTAACTTAGACCGCAATACACATGTTCCTATTTTGTTCATACTACCAAGGTATCAAACAAACAAACAATCCGTTTGATGGTTAGCATTAACGAAGCCTATATAATATAGTTTTAGTTTAGTTTATTGACATAAGACATAAGAAACTTATACAGTTTGTATCTTAATGGTATATCTTAGACTAGGTTATGCAGTTTTAAAAGCTTAGCATCTGCTGCCGAGCTAGGCAAAAGCCTGTATTACAGCATACAGCGCCAAATCCCCATGGACATGTTTTACTTTAAGCTAGTCGTCTTAAATATTGTACATGCATTATTAACAAAGAAACAAAGAAAATAGAGTAAAATAATTAGATAAAAACAAAAATGAGACAAAGTTAATATGGTGGAGTGTTGTGTGTTAGTGTAAGTGTGTGTGAGTTTGTATTATGTGTGAATGTATGTGTATTGTGTAATGTGTGTAAGTGGATGTAGGAGTAAGGAAGCTTAGAACACCAGGGGAACACTATATTGCAACCATGCAAAAATCTCTTCACAACCTTTTTCAAAAACACGGTGTTGGGACCTCATTCCAGTAACAATTTGAAATGAAATGAAATGAAATAATTTATTCATTCAAATAGGCCTTCACAGGTACTTATGCATAGTCAAACTCTAATACACTAATCCACGGTTCGGAAGGTTACTTTTACTGAGAAGAGCCGGCAATAAACTCAGCAATTACTCTTTCCAAAAACAAACTTAAATGTACATTAGATGTTTCCTGCGAGAGCGAGTGCTATTTTTATCTTTTAAATATTCGTTAATATTGTAGTAAGCCTTCTGTACTAAAGCGGCCTTTATACATTTATGAACAAAATCACAAAAAGTCTATGAAGAAATATCAATCCTAACGACCTATTTATTGTACACATTTATATTCCAATGCTGAGGGGACAAAACTAAACGATTTATTTCAATCTGTTTATAGAGCGAAATACGACAATAGTTGTGTATTTATACGTTTTTCCCACAGACATATAATATTTATAAGGTTTTTCCTTATTTCCATTAAAATAATATTGTTTTAGTTAGATATGTCCTCACTTGATCCTCTTATCTTAGAGGGTATACACAATCAAGTCGTTTGTTACCAAATATTTGCTTTTAAAATATTAACTGAGAGAGAAAGGTTATTTTTACTGTGTTTGACCACAATCTCACCATGGTAAGTAATGATGTGGCCTAAAGTGGAATCACACAAAGCTTAGGCTGGCTCTCAAGTGCAGTTGCCGCAAAGAGAACTATGACCGTAGAACTCTAGACCGCTTTCTGTCGGACCAGTATCTTAGTTAGGCGCCTATCCCACAGTGCACGGTCTTGAGTTATTGCAGAAATCTAGAATCTGCTCGCTGTGTGCACAGTAGTCACCGCGGAACGCAGAACTCTGACCGCTGAACTCTAGAAAATATAATGATTAAATGGTCACATAAATAACGTCATATTGTTTGACAATGACAGTAAAGGGACAACTATGAAAGTGATAAATATGACAACTTACGCCCGAAACCAATATTTGACCTATCCTTTATTATACGAATTTTTGGACAGATATTTGACACTTATAAAATTATGAGAAATGTATGACCATTTCCACCTACCAGGGTCATCACTCTCTATAACGGTAGCGCGTTAATGTAAACAAGATAAAATTGTTAATGGCTTCAGCTATTTTATCTTATCATTGTAACATTTTTAAATGTAGATATTAAGACAGTTTTATGGGTGGGGCATGTTAAGACAGTTTTATGGGTGGGGCATGTTAAGTCTAAATATGTAGCTGTTATTAGAAATGCAGTCACTTGGATTAGTAAATAATGTTCCGCAAACAGTCCGCCTGGGCGGCGACACTCATAAATCTTACCCCTGTTATCACCAGGCTCGCAACGCAGTTGTTTGTCATAAATTATATATATAGTAAAGATCATGTAACACTTATATAATTTATGGGGAAATGAACTTTCAGGGTGAAATTTATTAATGTTTAAATAGTATTCTGATTACAAAGTTTTCAAACTAATATCCGTAACTGAAAATATCGAAATCTATCGGATATATAATAAAAATAAAAATTAACACACACGCACACACACACACACCCCACAAACACACTAAAACCCGACAAACACACATGCACACACAAACATATCCAACATAAATATGCACGCACACACACAAACATATACACAAACACACATTAATGACTAATTATCCTTTTATTTAATTATCTTGTAATTACTATTATTTTTGTTTTATAAATTATTCAATCATTTGTTCATATATATTAATATTATTAGCTTTAGGGGGGAAGACACTGTCGCCTGTAACACAGTTATTATGTAACTAGCACAGACGACAGGGCTTGATGTATTATTATAATATCGTTTTTTTTTTGTGAACAATAAATTATTATTATTAATTAATAAAATTACTATTATTATTATTAATTATAATTAGATTTTGCACTTTCTGAAATGACTTTACTTAATACGTTTCAAATAAACAATATTTAATCCTTTAATCCGAAATAAACGTAACCGTATCTGAAATCGGTATCATGTTATTCATATATCTGGAATATCTGCATCCATATCCATATTCGAAATTTCATATCCATAACATCCTACCTAGAAATAAAATCAAATCCTAAAAAAGTAATTTACGTTACCTGAAACTATCCGAAATAATTTCATATCCATAACCTGATCTGAAACCGGTATAATATATCCGTCCCCATATCCAGATCCCAAATTTGATATCCATAATATCCCTGATTGAAAGTTCAAGCAATTGTACATAATTATGAATCCGTGACATTAACCACGGCATTCGGCATCACACCGATCAAGATTATCCCCCTTACTCATAAAACGTTATTTAACTAATAAGCTGATTAAGTGGTCATCTAAATAACGTCACATTGTTTGACAATGATAGCAAGGTGATGTTATTTATTTGACCATTTATTCAGTAGATTTAGTTACGCTATTTATGAGTAAGGCCGTAAGTCTCAAGAATAGATCATGTTAATCGAAAGTAAACCTTATATCATAGGTGCAGGTTCCAATTTCAAATGTTTTAAATTTCGACTCAAAACTTGTCTAGAGCATTACTATGTTAGATATTTACTAGATATTTATTCATATTGGTTGGATCATATTATTATGGTAGAAGGATTGAGTGTTGTGGCAACACTGACCATAACGCAAATAGCAAAGCATATAAAAGTGAGGGTATTTGTATTTGTAAGGGTTCGTTTTTCACAAGCTCTCGAGCTAGACACAGATCAGTACGATCATTGTTTTACACGGTCCTGTAACTTATTATAAGTTAAGACTAAGATTGTGAAGTGAAGTGATTACCTAATTAATTGTAATATTATAACAGTAAACCTATCGGGGCCCATGAGGAGTTTGTTGCGTCGCTTCTTCTCCTCATACGGGAGTTTTCCGAAGCGATAGTATTACGTTGTTTCATTGCCTGCACTACGCCTACCGAATCCTGATACCACAGAACCTTAATCATGGCGTTTGTATCGCTTGGCAGTCGCTGACGCTATTAACTACAACAAAGAAAAAAAAAACACTGTCGAGGAACGTGCCTGTCGTTTGTCCAACTACTGGAAACAAAAACATACGCCTATTTTACTGACTGATTTTCGCTACAAAAAACTGTTATTTCCTATTTCGACAGAGATTAATGGAACCCAGAATCTTAACTCACGCTCCAATAGATAGCTCGTTTTTAATGGTACTGCAGGAAACATGGATTTCGTTATTTATGTTTGATGACTCAAAACATTTTATAAATACACCATGTAATACATGAATGGCCAAGTTAATTGCAGGATCGTTAAAATATTTTGAGAGACTAATATTATATTAACTGTTTCCGACGGTGCGTGATTTCCCGCACACGCCCTTTTCCCAAAACTATTCTGCTAACGGCATATAAAACATTTGTCATAGAATTCGCTCTTTTGATCTTTGCGTTACTGGCAATATAAATATCCTGGGACATTCCTCATATACGGTCATCTAATCCCAAACTAAGCAGAGCTTGTACTATGGAAACCAGATAACTGATAATACATATACTACTTTTTGTTTGTAATATACATAATTACACCCAGACTTAGGACATACAGACATATTCATGCACACAAATGCATGTCCTGTGTGGGGACCGAACCCACGACCTGTGCACGATAGGTGGAATCTTAACCAGAGTCTTAACCAATCGCGCCAGCTGGCCGGTTGAATATAGTTTAAATATGCTTGTAAGACTAAGTACCTTAGAAATGCACTTTTGCTTCGTGTCAGTGCTGCGTTTGCGTTAATACTGTTACACCTTTGCTACGTCTCAGTGCTACAATTGCTACCATACTGTAACAACTTTGCTACGTCTCAGTGCTACAATTGCTACGATACTGTAATAACTTTGCTACGTCTCAGTACTACGATTGCTACGATACTGTTACACCTTTGCTACGTCTCACTGCTACGATTGCTACGATACTGTTACACCTTCGCTACGTCTCAGTACTACAATTGCTACGATACTGTTAACCCTTTGCTACGTCTCAGTGCTACAATTGCTACGATACTATTAAACCTTCGCTACGTCTCAGTACTACGATTGCTACGATACTGTTACACCTTTACTACGTATCAGTACTAAAATTGCTACGATACTGTAACAACTTTGCTACATCTCAGTACTACGATTGCTAAATACTGTTACACCTTTGCTACGAGAAGTCCTTTATAATTGCTACGAGTATTTTTTAAAATCTTTAAATAAATTAAACTGATGTATCTAACTTTGATTTTGAAATAAAGGCTTTTTCTTAAACCCTATGGGCTATTTGTACAATGAAAGCATGCTTTTTCAATGTTTTTATTGGTATGTCTAACTGTTTGTTTATTCAGTCTAATCTCTGATATGGCATTAATTTGCCGATAGAAGACATTTTACAGAGTAATATATGCTTTTATCCCAAATTCAATGAAGGTTTCACGTGCCTCCTGGCAAAACATACTTACGGATAAAATATACGTTAACCGTTGTATAGATACATCACATACAATTTCAAAATATGTAAAAATCCCAAGCTTATGAAAATTCATACAAAGTTAATACGAAATTTACATAACGCTTCTATAAAAGAATAATGTCAAACCGGACGGGACTGGTAAACTTATTTAAAATTCTCTCGATCTACTTTTGAATCTCCGACCAAGTTTTTTGATTGAGTTATAGTTGTTCGAGAACTATTTATTCCTCCGGTTGAGTTTAACTGATATTCAAAACGTATTTTACTTACAGAGTAGAATACAGTTATAGTTATTGATTTAACGTGTAAGTTTAGTTAGAGAATGCCTAAAATATGTGAAAGATTTCACATTTTATTTTCTATGATTTTTTGTGTTGACAGAGATTATAAATTTTTATAGAAAGAGAAAGAAAGAAGGAAGAATTTTAATATTTCTGACGGAACAATGATTTTAAATTGGTAGCCATATAAGCGAGTTATATAGCATCTTTCTTCATTTTAAAATGTTTATCGTGTTGACGGTCAAGATTCTGATTTGTAGGATAAAGTGAAGTGACTTTATCCAAGTGAAATATGTTTTAATGGTTCCAACTCAAATGATGCCATCGAGACCCTATTATTAGGATTCCGTACGCTGAGACCCACGTACAAGAAACGCCTCTCGGAACCCTTCATGGGCGAGTCCAACTCGCACTCGGCCGCTTTTTGTTATTTGCTTCTATTCATAACAAGTTACTGATGAAGAAAATTATACAAACAACTGAGCAATAGGCATTTCTTTGCAAGTTTTGAAAAATTCTTGAAAATACCGACATAAAATCCAAACGCTAAATTCTACATCATTTACTGAATCCACGACTTCACATGATACGAGTCACCGACAATAATATAATTTTTGATTAATATTTTATCAATAATCTCATACTAAACCAACCAATAAATCAACCCCGTTTAATAATAATATGTGCGTTAATCAAAATGTAAATGAAGACAAAATTTGCATGAGGAGCAATGTTAAGCCATGTGTTACAGATCCTCTCTCGCAGATTAATCCTTCCCCTCGCGAATGATTAAAAAGAGAATTAGCGTACATATTACATGATATTGTTCGAAATAATATTTTCCAAAAAATTAACAGGTCTATTATTATTGTGTTTTATTAAAAACAAAGTGAAATTGAAATTTAGTATAGACTGGATATAGAATAAAATAACCATGTACCCAACTGATATGGCGCGTCGTGAATCTTCGTTCGCACAGAAAAGAAAGTATGGCCTCGAAGATAAACGAAAGAATGCTTAAAATTTACAATCAACCTTATATCACTAATATAAGGTTCATAATACGCTGCAGCTGTTAGTTCCGTCTCACTCGCAAGTCACGGTGCGCGCTAACATGGCGGCAGCTGCCGACCAGTAGCGTTTCCCGCGCTTTGAAAATATATCTTCTGCGCAGGTACATCGTTAAGCCATATTAATTGGGTACTACTGTACATGGATATTTTTGGGAGAGGGAGTTGGTCTTGAACACGTTTAGAAATAAATCTTTGCGATTTTTACGAATAATAGATTATTGAGGCATTTCCAAGTTTTCTATTTAGGTACTAGTAAAACACACAAGCAGAGGCAAGGCCACAAACAGGCAAGCAGAGCAGTGGGTCTTACTATGAATAAATCGAAAACGAAAGTAATGACAAACAGAGAAGAATTAGCAACAGAAGTAGACGGAGAAACAATTGAATACGTAAAAAGCTAGACATATTTAGGGGAATTAATATCATTCAAAGACCAAACCGACATAGAAATTGAAAAAAACAACCTTTTCCAAGCACACAACTCGTGTGTATGGAAAAGATATTGGTCGCTAAAGGAGGTACTCAAAAGTAATTACTTTCCAATGTCAGCCAAGAGAAAAGTGTTTAACTCGTGTATCTTACCGTGCCTCACGTATGGATGCCAAACTTGGGCGTTAAACCAGAAACACCTTCTAAAATTAAGAACGTGCCAAAGAGGAATCGAAAGAAGTATGATAGGCGTCACATTACAAGACCGACAAAGAGCTGAAGTAATAAGATCTACAACAAAGGTGGAAGACGTATTAAAGAAAATAAGACGATTAAAATGGCGATGGACAGGACACATGACAAGAGAAAGTAGAATAAAATGGACACAAATCATAACAAAGTGGCAACCACGTGATGGTAAAAGAAATAGAGGTAGTCAATTTAAAAGATGGATGGATGATATTAAATATATTGGAGGAGCAACCTAGTCAAGGAAAGCGAAGAGTAGAGAAGAATGGAAACAGCTGGAAGAGGCCTATGTGTCACAGGAGACGCTGACCACTAAACCGAGAAATCCGATGTCTAGCATATAAGTTAAAAAATATTTGTAATTGTTTATGTATGTTTAGTTTAGTATCTGCAATAAAGGCTTAATCTAATAATATATATAAATGCTTTTGTGGTACGTAAATACGCAGTTTTCTCAATCACCACCAACCCCAATTAACTTCCCGTTGGGGTGATAAATACCCCTTGGTCTCCAGGTGGTAGTAAGGGAGTTTGGTCGCGGTGGGTGGAAGGGGGTGGTTGTGGGTGGCGAAAATGTTAAAACATATATTGCTGTCCTTTTCTAACGCATGAGGACTTATGAAAAGATCTAAAAATTTCTGGAATGGTCTAGAAAGTTCCTAATGTGTAAAACGGTTATAATCGATCTGAATGTTCTAGAAAGTTCAACAAATATCTGGAATGATCTAGAAAATTCTAGAGTGAATGCAAACTATTATAATCGATATAGAATGTTTGAGAAAGTTCTATAATTTTCTGGCTTCATCTAGAAAGTTCCAAAATGTCCAAAACTGTTACTATCGAGTTAGGATGTTCGAGAACGTTCTAGAATTTCTCGAATGATCTGGAAAGTTCCAAAATGAGTGCAATTGATTATGATCGATTTAGAATGATCGAAAAAGATCTTGAAATTTTCCGAATGATCTGGAACGTTCCAAAATGAGTGCAATTGATTATGATCGATTTAGAATGTTCGAGAAAGTTCTAGAAAATTCTTAAATGAGTACAATTATTAGAAGCGATTTGAAATGTCCGAGAAAGTTCTAGAAATTTCTAGAATGATCTAGAAAATTCCAAAATGTGTAAAACCGTTATAATTGATCTGGAATGTTCTAGAAAGTTCCAAATTGAGTGCAGTTTATTATGATCGATCTAGACTGATTGAGAAAGTTCTAGAAATTTTCCGAGTGATCTGGAAAGTTCCAAAATGAGTGCAATTTATTATAAACCATTTAAAATGTTCGAGAAAGTTCTAAATATTTCTAGAATGATCTATAAAATTCTAAAATGAGTTCAATTTATTATAAGCGATTTAAAATGTTCTAGAAAGTTCTATTTTTTTTTGGATTGATCTGGAGTGTTATTATTGATCTATAAAAACCAAATCGAAGTGATGTACATCTAAATATTCTAGAGTGATCTGGTACTGGAAATTTCGGTAAATAAATCGAAATTCAGTGACTTTTCGTCAGTTCAATTGTGATTGCAGTCGAGTAAAAAATAGAACAAACTATTTGAATGTTCTGGAAAGTCTTTCAATATCGAAAATAGATATCTATAATATCTTTTATAATATGTTAAAATTGTATCCTTATATATTTTTATACCATTAAACATGCGATGTATTTTAACCCGAGCAACGCCGGGATTCGCTGCTAGTAATAATAATAAAACACACAAAGTAAATTCAACAGTTTATTATCTCTAAACAATAATATCACTAGGCAGTAGATGTGTG
>OX596243.1:622382-705397 GCA_951394255.1 Polyploca ridens | reverse complement strand
GGTCTCTAATTCACTTAGGCCCTTTTCACATATAACTACTCATAAGAAGTCAAGAAGCTAATCAAGAGCATCCTAGAGATCTAAGATTCTTTGCAGTAAGCGCCTAACTGGCTACCACTCTCAAGAAAAAGTTGTCGCCAGACACCGGTGTGTTTCGGCAGCTGCTCTTGAGAGCTTTCCTTCTAGGCTTTATGTGCTTACCACTTTCGGCCACACCATTACTTACAGTAAAAAATATAGAAAATACACAAGAGCCTAGCGAACGTTGTCCTATTAGACTATCAGACATTCTTAAAAAGGACAGTTAAAAAGTACCATTAAATAGTGATTATAAATTAGGTGTAGCAATATAGTCATTACAATATGAACTTGAAATCTTGGCAAAGGAAACCATCACTAGGAAACCACAACAAAATCGTAGAGTAGTCTATTATTGTTCTAAAGGTCACTTACTTGGCAGTATATTGTACATATACACGGCCATAAGCACCAGGTGGCAGGCGGAGTTGTGGCGGCCACAACTGAAACTCTGGGCCGCCATCCCACATGGTTACCACGTCTAGCGTCACGGTACCTATAATTTATACAAGTTTAAGTCACATAATAAGACACCAATGATATCGTATCACATAAAATTACACAAATGATATCACATCTTATAATATGACACCAATGATATCATATCTTATATATTTTTTTTTAAGGGACATGAAGGTACGGGCCCAAAATTTACCCTTAGTACCATTACGCGGACAAGTTCGGCGAGCAAGCACTCAACCGGTTTAATTTTAGGTAACATGGCCTGAGGGTGACCCAGTTGGGGCCGAACCTCGGATCAGGGCTGTTACCGAGGGGAGGGGACGGAATTTCTTAATTAGAACGAGTTACGACTACTTAGAGGGGAGCGGATTATTATTGGCAGCTACATCTTATAATATGACACCAATGATATCATAATCACGTAATTTGACACAATTTATATCATATCACATAATATAACACCGATGATAAGCATGACAATACACACACTGTATTTTTAACTATAGCGTGTCCCTTTAAAGTTCTTAACGTCTAACATTATCGAGATTGTTTGATATCACAGTAAATTATACTCACGACTAGAATGTGAAACTGTAAAGTACTTCTTTCTGGTATCGCCATCGGTGATAAAACCGAAGTCAAGTGTGGTTGGATTCAATTTCACTATAGGAAATTCCAGTTCTAAAATTAACGGCAACGTCTGAAATATATATTTTACGCAATAAAAGAGATGCAAATATTATTTGACCCTGGTTTCTTGTGGCTTCATAATATTATGATGATTCTGATCATTCTTTAATGCGTCTTTGAACTTTTGCGTTTGAGATCAGATGACCGTATGTGAGGAATGTCTCAGGATATTTATTATTATAGGACCTTCATTTAGGTGTAAATAAAACGCAATAAAAAATAAGAACACAAACCAAAAGGATATTATCGTCATCAAAGAAGTTGAGCGGCGTGGAAGAACATTTCTTTTCAGGGTAGAGCGCAGAAGAACACACGTTAGAATGGTCCGTTGACGGCCACACTTCCGTTGTACACATGCGGACCTCCACGCATACCTGGTTATATAACCAGAATTATTTGATATCTGGGTGAGTAATCGAAAGCAAAAATCCTTCATTGCTTGGAGAGTCGATAACGGAGTGGAAAGGAACTCTTGATCGTCAAAAAGTGCCAACGAGATACAACACTGCGAGATGGATTCGCAGAAACATTATCATGTTTAGAGTAGCTGAGATCTACTGGACTAATCATCGTAGCAATCATTGGGAGGTATATATAATTGTTTTAAACCTCAGATGAAATAGGAATTCTTTCGCATCGTCTTCCTCAATTCTGAAGGTCGTAACCTCCTAAACGAAACTATTAGCTGTGGACAATTTCACGCCAGTAGGACTAATTTTCGGCATTGCATCGTGTATTTCTGTGTCTAGAGTGGTGCGGATTTGGTCTTGAAAGGTCTTCTTACTACTCACCTCTGAAGAGCTCCTGGGTGGTAAGTGCAGCTCTTTCTGATTACTTCTATGTACAATATCTTGGCAAATAGTACACCCAGCGCCACACTTCGCTCTGCCTTTATCTTCTACTACGCACCAGGGTGTTTTTGTAGACACTGCTATGTTCAGATGCCCGTTGGAGACGTTTTGTATGCGGAAACGTTTGCGGATCCTATAATTTGTATGTAATTTTGAAGGTGCTATTGTTCTTGACTTTGTAAAAAAAACACGTGCGCTGCGCAGTGCGAAACAATTGCATCGTCGACGGGGAGCGCACTTTTTAAGATAGCGATACAAATACAAATATAACTTTATTTATTACACAATGAGGTACAAATTTCAATGAGAGACTAAGAGTCAGTTCACACCGAGACGCGATACTTGGATAGCAATAGAATATAGAACTTTATTAACTACACAAAAAAGTTGCACATTTCATTGAGAGAATTCGTGAAAAGTGACTCGCGCCGCCTCGAGGTGTATCCGATTTCTCTTCCTAAAATGTGTACCTTTTTGTTTACTAAATAAAGTTCTATATTATATTGTTATTTTATAATGTCGCCTCGCGTCTCGGTGTGAGGACCCTTAATCTATGCCAATAAAAATATATTTTAGTACTTTTTGGTAAATAAAAAGGTAAACACTAGTCATTTGTTATACAACGTGTAATAGATTTAGATGCTTAACCGTTAAACAGTTTGTTCAGAATCGCCTTCAGAATACGATTCTGAACAAACCGTTCAACGATTTAGCATCCAAATCTGTTACACGTTATTATAGGTACCAAGTTTTGTAGAAGGTAAATTCTTAAACATTGCTTAATGTCATCCAGATTAAAATCAGCTGTCTAAAACTTACCTCATAATATCACCAACGGGTAGGTCAAGGGCGCAGACTTTAACACGTACTTCTCCACATGAAGCTTGCAGCCGACCCTCCCGTACTGTTTGCTTGAGTCTCACTACTAGAACTGGTGGTGTTGGTCGATACCAACTCGGCCTATGTGGTTAATTTTATTAGAGTTGACATATAAACGAACTACGGGATACCAAATATTAACGGACCAATAAACCAGAGGTAGGTATTTTCTAGGATTTGTAAAGGTCGGCAAGATATTGGGGATTTTCTTGGTATAGCTTATTTCCATACGTGACGGTAGCTACTTATCATTAAGTTGACAGTCTCACTGCTTCATACAAAATACAGTCCACTTGTTTCCTATGCATATTTGCAATACCAGGTCAATGTGATGCCGACTTCGAAGAACTTTTATGACATATTCACTAAAGATTTTATGTCCTTACTCTGAGGATAAACCATCCAAAATGTAGATCATAGTAATAAATCCGTTTTGTATACTTGAATAAATAAAAAATAAATCCTGTTACATTTCTGACGCACGGTTATCTCATCCCAAACTAAGCAGAGCTTGTACTATGGAAACCAGATAACTGATATAATACATATACTTTTTATTTGTAAATACATACTTAACATACATAATTACACTCAGAATCAGAACATACAACATGCAACCTAAATTAAGTAAGAGTACATTAAAGTTGAAGCTGAGGGAGGCATTGCTCGGTGACGCTAACTTCACTTGAAGAGGCGCCATCGAGAAATGAATCCACTCTGCATGTCTTGTTTTGTTATATTTAAATGTGTTAACTTTTTTTGTGTTTTTTTATTATTATTTTTTGAATAGTTGTTTTCATTAAAAAAATAAATATAATTGCCGACTACTGTTTACTGGCAAGTGGAGTTCTTAGGGTAATTTTAGCTTAGTTGTTATTATATGTTGCATGTAAATGCCTTTCTTGTATGTATTTTTAATAATGGTAGGTATAATAATCTGTAAAGAGCGTGTCTCGCCATCAAACTTCATAGTTTGGCGAGTAGTGTATGTTATATTTAATTTTGTACATATCATTTATTTTCAATAAAAAAAAAATACAGACATTTTCATGCACACAAATGCATGTCCTGTGTGGGAATCGAACCCACGACCTGCAACGCGGTAGGTGGAATCTTAACCAACCGCGCCAACTGACTCGTCAATTAATGTAAGATAAATTAGAATGTTCTAGAAATTTAAAAGCTTACCCAAAATTATCAACAGGCAGTGCCTGAATAAGTAAGTTAGTTGTTGGCGCCAATTCTGAATGAAGTGGTACATCTAACTTAACATTCCAGTCTATCCATGTATCAGCTGGTACTGACATCACTTCAGGGGATACCTATTAAGATTAACAACAATATGCAAATGAAGAAATGAGATGAAGTAGAAATATGGGATCAAAGAAGGACGAGTAACCGTTTTAGAAATTCTGCTCCTATCTGGTTTCATTTGGTACCTGGGGGCCAACTTTGGTCTTCTTCTTTGTTAACAGTCGTCGTTCGACAGACGTCAATGAAGGACGGAAGATAAATAAGGTTTTACAGTAGTACCCAACTAATATGGCTTACCGATGTACCTGCGCAGAAGATACATTTTCAAAGCGCGGGAAACGCTATTGGTCGGCAGCTGCCGCCATGTTAGCGCGCGCCGTGCGGAGGGGCGTGACTTGCGAGTGAGACGGAACTAACGGCTGCTTATGACAGTAATCTAAGGTTGATTGTAAGTTTTAGGCATTGTTTCGTTAATCTTCGGGCCATACTTTCTTTTTTTTATACGAACGAAGATTCACGACGCGCCATATCAATTGGGTACTACTGTACAAATTATCGTTTAAGGAGTTGGTGATTAGTTCCTTACACTCTCTTGTAGAGGAAAAGATGTTATACTTTGGCTTTTACATCACCTTTAGCCACACGTCATTTACGATGAAATTTTAATCCAATACTTACAATACTAGTTTTTCCTAAAATATTTTCCGTGATAAAATAATTCTTATACCACACAACAATACGAAATCTCTTTAACGTCATATGCAAATGTATGATTTATACGAGAATTTTATTATTCAGATATTCTTTTATTAAGACTTGATGTTCCATATGACCTATTTGAGATATTGCATAAAACGCAGATATATTGCTTAAATTTGGGAGATTGTAAAACGAAAGTTGTGGGTTGTCTCGGAAATAAGGTCACTTTGTTTGACAATGCCAGTTATATAATGTTATTTAGGTAACGTGACCATTTAATCAACATATTAATTAAATGGGTTTTATGAGTAAGATCGCTGGCGGTTTGGAAAAGAAGTATTTTAACGTAATTTGGTACATAAATCACATTAGCCAAATACCTATAAGTAAAAAATATCTATCTCTATTAGAGCAACTTTTTGATACATATTTTTACAAATATACGTAGTACACGATAAATCAATGTCGGCTTTCCTTTTTACTATACTTCTATGTATTTCAATTCAACGAGAGCTTCTAGGTTTATGTCTGTTATGTGTCAGATTTGAATCTATTTCATCATATTTTTTTTTTCTTCAATGGCGTCACACGGCTTGTGTATTTTGCCAATTTCCAATAATATTATAAGTTCTAGTCACAATGAATCACTTTCACATAGTTCTCAATCAGTCACCGTCCATAATAGTCATGTTTTAGTACAATGCATTGTACTAACACTTTTCACGGACTTCTTGAGGCAACTTGAAAAGTCACGATACACATAATTCATTTCATTTCACTTCACTGGTGCACATGTATTGATCTTTATTGGATATAATACCACCGATAATATGCAATAAAACACAAAATACACGAATTTATGAAAATAAAAATGAACACGCAACGTCACTCTGCAAGTTCCCGCCAAAAAGACCTCATTATAATATATTGTTGTTCAAAATCTTGAAATATCGCATTATCTTCTTGTGAATATACACACATCAAAAGTGTCTAGGGATCAAGTAAATTTTTTCTATAAAAAATATCGAATTAATATTTACCAAATCTAGTCTTCCAGACTAGCTTCTTACTTTAATTCATTTGTTTAAGCTGACAACTTATCCCTATATTTTGTAAATAAGAAAATTTTTAGGTTTTGCAAATTGTGGAAAATTAAGCAAAGTTAATGTCGTCAATTAAATGGAAAAATAAATGCAAAAATGATAATTTTGCTAAAAAATATAGTAAAGATATAAAAATAGATATAATCTGTGTTTCCACTATTGACACGAATCACACAATCACAGAGATTTGGCATGCTAAAAATCTGTTCATCAAAATCACTGAGGAATGGCCGCCCACGTTCTTTCTAACAAGTCAAAAAGTTCTTGTGGGGTATACACGGCATCCATACTCAGCAGAGCTCTTCTTTGGAGACTATGCGTGCTCAATTGGATTCAGTATGGTGATTGAACAGGCCACGGCAGAACGTTGATGCTAGCATCAACGTTTTCAACAAGCACTTTCTCCCATGCTAGCATGGGAGAAAGTGCTTGTTACGGCTCTAGCCATGTGTGGACGTGCATTATCTTGTACAGTCGAAACGAATCACCCAAATTGGTTAAAATATAATGTGTGTTTATGGCATGTCTTTTCAACATTAGCAAATGTTAAAATTTTGGTTTACTAACGGTTTATTACCTTGAAATAATTCTCCTCCTGTACTCCGTAGTCCGGTGCTAAGTATAATATTATTCCGGTATCCATTTCTTCGCTTGTCGTGGACTGTGAACTGCTTACGCTTTCCTCAGAAAATTCCGCTGCACATATAATACCATCAGAATCAAGAATATTTACATTGCAAAAGGTAAGGTACAAGCACTTAATAAATTATCTGACTCTAATACCAAATTGTAGGGTTACTGTACCCGAGAAGACCTATAAATTAGCGGGGTATTCAATTTTCTTTCTAATCTAATGTGATATCATGTTCTATAAGAAGACGTTTACTTTTACAGTACCCAACTGATATGGCGCGTCGAATCTTCGTTCGCACAGAAAATAAAGTATGGCCCCGAACATAAACGAAAGAATGCTTAAAAAGTGATCTAAGGTTGATTGTAACCTTAGATCACTTCTATAAGGTTCATGCAATACACTGCAGCTGTTAGTTCCGTCTCACTCGCAAGTCACACCTCTCCGCACGGCGCGCGCTAACATGGCGGCAGCTGCCGACCAATAGCGTTTCCCGCGCTTTGAAAATGTATTTTCTGCGCAGCTAAATCGGTAAGCCATATCATTTGGGTACTACTGTATACACATTGAATATCTAAATAAGTTTATTTTTACCGTAATATACTTACATTCATAGGCAGTGGAGCACGGACATGACATCATATTAATATCAATAAATCGCAAATATAAACGGAAGGGAAGGGCATCTTGCAAATTTTCTGAAAGGAAAAACAAAACATCACTCATTTCCACCTACGTAGCTGATACAAATGGTTGAATAAACCCTGCAGTTTGAAATGGTACCAATAATAATAAGAAATATAATTTAAATCAAAATCAAAAACTAATTTATTCTGTTTAGGCCGTGGTAAGGCACTTATGAACGTTAAATTGGTACATACAGTTGAATTTACCACCCGGTTCAGAATACACACTCCTTTGTTTTTTTATGTATCCCACCAAAAAACATTTTTATGTAAAATATTGCCAAGACATGGCTCGCACTGTCAAAAAGTTATCAGATCTCATGTAGAGCATATAGCATAGTATACTCTTACTCTACAAGCCCTAACTTCACAAACTCTACACCTTAATCAAAATATGTGGCTTAGCCGTTACCGTCACATGGGAGTAAGGTGAAAAATGTATTCACTGTTCAATACTTTTTGTTATTCAATAGTTCTTGTAGTAGTGAACGGCCAAGACACATATTTTGACTACGGTGTGTAGAGTATGTGAAGTTAAGGCTTGTAGAGTACATGGCTCTACATGATCTCTGATAACTTTTTGACAGTGAACCCTCATAGTTCAAAAAAGAAAAGGTAGGTAGCGTCCTTTCGCTTCGCTTGGCTGTCTTGGCAGATGTACATATAGATGTAACAAAAGTCATCTATATATTCCTCATTTAATATAATGTCATCCAGCTGTAAAAATAAAATCCTCTCTCTACTACTATGACCGCTTATGGCTTTGGAATTAATTTACGAAATGATAATGACTTTGATTCGTGTTCGTGTGCTAAATATAAGTGATCCATTTGTAAAACAAAGTAAAGTAAATTGTAAAAAAAAAAAAAATAATACGGGTCGACAGTAAACCTCCTCCGTTTTTTCGTCGGTTAAAAAGATAGATTATATACACTCAGATTATGAGAATAAGACACAAGAAACACTCGTTCCACAGTATTATTCTTTAGTATAAAATTTGCATGACAAAGTCGAGAATAAACACGGCTCAAAAGTTAAACCAGAAGTAAATCTTGTTATCGCGAATTGTCTTCCAGATTTCTTCCCTTGTCTCCACTTGAATCGCATTATTCATTGTAAGACTGGCGTCCACTAGGTGCAATAATTTATCTCCTAATTAAATTTATAACAGCATCACCAAATGAGGCAAAGCGCGTTGAGCGTGTAGCGAACCACTACATAATGAAGTTCACACGCCGAGAGGTAGATGGCGTGGCGTCACATTATCCTGCATCGCGCATACATCGCGCATACAAGCCCACTACATCCTGCATCGCGCTTGCGAAGATTTCTCGGCGATCTACATATATACAACTGTCCGACATGTACAGTTGGACCGCGGTCCCCAGGCACGATGACCCAGCCTAGCGGAAGATCTTCCCTTTTAAATGGAGGTGTCATCCACCTTGCACCTCCATAAGCACAATCACACTCGAGCTGTAAATGTTTACACGTGTTATGATATGACTCGGAGCGCTTCTTCCGTTATGGACGCCAGCCTTAGCATATTTAGCATAAGATCAGCCGTATTATGGAAAGGCGAAGATAGATAAGTTGGTGACTTTGAATGTTAATTATCCTGGGTTTACTGGGTGACAGTCCTGCTAGTCCAACAGCAAATTCATAGCACAGTGAACTCATGACCACGATGAATGCAGCTTGGTCAAAACTTCAAGGTTGGTTGAGATAATGATATTTTGATAGTAATTTGCGCACCGTCGAATAGCAGGTCGCCCTCCTCGCGTCGTGTGTCCTCATGTCTGAGGGTCGTGAATCCCCCGTGCACAAATTTTATCCCGTATTACGTTACGCCAATTGTGTCTGTCCTTGGCGGCGTGAAGAGCGTCGTGAAAGTTCATCTCCAAGGATTTGCGGATCTGGTCCAACCACCTGAGTGGACTGCGCCCTCTTGGACGTTTGCCATCAACTTTCCCGGTCACCATCAGCTCAGAGGTTGTTCCGGTATTTCTGGCTATGTGACCAAAGAATTTCAGGACTTTGCGCATGCACATGGAGGATAGTCTCGTCTCCACTTTCAGCTCCCGTAAAATGGACACGTTGGTGCGGAATGCGGTCCAGCGAATTTACAGCATCTTTCTCCAACACCACATTTCGAACGCGTATAGCAGGTCTATTTAAGCAATATACCTGTATTACTAAAACTATGAATTAGGTTAGTGAAAGCTTTGAATTATTGAAATCCAATCATGATAGAAGCATTTTGGTTGACATTTTTACTTACGATAACAAAACGATCCCCAATTTTAGTCCTTAAAGCTTGAATTTTATATAATCCATGGTGGATGCATATGCATATGCTTATACGTATAAGCAAGCTGTGTGCAAAGTTTCCAGTTCCCACGGTTTGAGATGTGGGTGCAATCTGTCAATCAGACAGTTTATCCTTTTATATGTGAAGATTTACTGTGCTACACCAATCATTATAATTATAACGCAGTAGGTAATTATTTTATTTCAATAACGGCACGTATTTATTTAACAAGCATATAATACCGAAATAAATTACAAATATGGAGCACTTTTGCTTCACAAAGCCGTATATTTTGTGGTTAGTTATCTGACAACAAATTGCACCGACATGAATGTGAAACAATGCCCAGAATTTCTGATCAAGCGTTTTGGCACAAAATAGAGAGGTACCAGAAGAATATTATAAATTATGCTCACACTAAAAGGGGCTTAATATATCATGAGCCATTTGAATAAAGATAAAGAATTACTACTGATGGGTTTTGCGTAAAATATTAATATGGAAAACGAGGAGCCTCCTAGGATAAAGGTAAGGACTTACCAGGAACTCCAGGAACTCCTATTGTAATCCAGCACAGTGATAAGCACTATTTTTCTTCATATCAATTCACAAATCACAAAGTTCACTGCTTCTCTGTCTGTAGCGTCTTTCGTACTGAATGTTGCGGGGCGCGCGCGTTTCGTTTCACTCACACACACGCGTTTGGCGATGCGTCGCCGAAGTATGTAGAAGATTCCCGAAGCTCTTTTCTCGCTTTCACATATGATGTGGGAAAAGGAGAGGAATCGGGAAGTAGAGGCTCGTCATTGATACTCAATATGAGTAGGTTTCTACTATAAATATTATCATAGGTATTTTGGCCTAAACAACTACCGTTATTATCTTATATTATTATAATAAACCGGCCAAGTACGAGTCGGACTCGCACACGGAGGGTTCCGTATAATAATAATAATGATAATGTTACCTTACTCAAATTTACTGTGAAATGAATAGTAGGCGAAACAAAAAACAACACCAAAAGAAGACGAAAATTTTATTTCATTTTTATGTGTTATTATAGCGGCAATAGAAATCGATATTCTGTGAAAATTCCAAGTGTCTACGTATTACGGTTCATGAGATACAGCCCACTGACAGACAGATGGACGGACGAACGGACGAACGGACGGACAGTGGAGTCTAATGAATAGGGTCCCGTTTGGAATCCTTTGGGTACGTAACCCTAAAAAATACTGGTCCTGGCTGACTGACCAACTGACGTACTTAACACCAAAGATATTTAATAGTTTTCCACCAGAATATTTCAAAAAAGATTGTTCAAAATTTGTATTAAAAAATAAAATAAAATCACATTTTCTCAAAGCAGTTCAAAATTAAAATCCTTTTTTTAACTATGTAAAATAGTAATAGTATAATAAGGTGTAGCAGTAAACTATTTAAAATGTATGTATTACCAATGTAATTAATTGTAAGTATAAGTGAATGTGAGAGCTCACCTGCCAACAAACTGCTATGCAGTTTGGCAGATGTAACTATGTAATTATTTTGAAAAGTTAAACTAATAAACGTTTACATACATACATACGTATCAACGCACAGCCCAAACCATTATTCCCAGAAGATTTTTAACGAAGGAATCCATTAAGAAAGGTTTTTTGTATTTTCCACCCCTAAGGGGGTACAATTAAAACAGTGAGATTAAAGCTTGTTTATGCAAAACAAAGAAGTATAAGCATTTTGGCAATATCCTTCTTGTAAAAACTTTTGCGACGAATTTTGGCGGAGAATTTGGATCATTTATCTTTGTCATTTATCTCGGGAACGCGAGTAGAACCACGGGGAAAATCTAGTTATTGTAAAAAAACAAATCCCTGTAGCAATAACAAAGCGCTTTTATGAAACGCTATGCGTTTTAATCACGGTTGAACAGTGTTTTATATTGCTTCTTTTGTTAACTTCTCCTTTCTTTTAATTTAATTTCCTACCTTTAACAATTTATCGTCCTTTTTTCCTTTGTTAAACCCAAGCGGTTAATTTTTCTCAATGAAAAAAAAAACATAATAAAGATTCGACGATCAAATAACGAAGGGATTTTCTACCAATAAAATTTTATTGTTTCTCCTCTAAGGAATTTTTTAATCGTCTTACACTTTTTAAATGGGATACCACAATTTTTTTAAGTATTCATTTGATTACCCTTAATTTATTAGGAACAAAATTTAATTAATCTTAGGGGATGGTAGATTAATAAATAGTAAGTGAATTGTTCTTACCATTTTCTTTCAAAACGTAGGCGTATAGATTGAGAAGCGATCTTGATGTATTTTTAACTCTAAGAATACGGTCCGTATCAGAAGTAGACATCCTGTATAGAAGATAGGAAAATTATACATTGATTACACTCAGGTTTATATTTGTGTAACTTGCGACTTGCTCCGGCTTCGCATTTCGCAAGTAGCAGAGTATCCACTGATCCAATGATTTTACTTATCAGGTAGTTTGGCTGTATATTTGCTGCATAAGTCTTCTTATATCCTAGATCAGTGTTTTTCAATCTTATTGAAAAATTCTGGCGTCCTCTTGTCAGGCAGACAAAGAATTTATAAATTAAAAGACTATGATAATGATTTTCTTTATTTTAATACCTTTACTTATTAGTCTGCAAGAAGCCGCGAGAGGTTTGCAACCAAGTAAGAGGTAAGTTGGACGCCCGCTTGCGCGAAGTCTAACGGGGTGACCCCCCGACTAAGGTTTCGTGACCCCCCTAGGGGTCGCAATCCACAGATTGAAAAACACTGTCCTAAATATCAATGCGAAAAAACACTGTAAACTTAAGAGCCAGTAGCGTTCTAGGCTTTTTAAAGGTCGGTAACACCCCTTTGGTGTCGTCTATGTTCATAAACGACGATGGGTACTTACCATTAGGTAGATCACCTGGCTGCTTGTCACATTTTCACATTAAAATATACCTATCATTTGATTGCTCAGTGATTTAAGATAACTATTTTTTTTTTTTATTTAGGAAATGTGTATAATCAGTCAATTCTCTAACGCGTCCAGAGCCGAAGACGTAAGTAGGTAATCAGATTAAATGAATTTGAATTCATCGTAATGTAATTCAAATATCCAGTTAATGTTGTTACCTAATACCCAGTAAATGTAAAATCAATACGGAATAATGTGCAGTGCATTCCCAAATTACGGGAACTGTGGAGGGCGACGCGACCTAAATTACCGCTGAACTGTTGCAACTGGGTCGCCGCACGTAAATACGATTATCGTCAGGCGGTCGCGCGTTTTGTATGTAATTATTGTTGCTATCTCAATAAGCTGCGAAGGGAAGAGTGTGACGGCAAAAGTTTTAAAGGATTTTTTTTTATGTTTCGTTGTCTATGTTTATTTTATTAACTTGACAGATGATGAAGATATCTTTTAAATATGGAATATAATAACAATTATTTATTTAACATTACAAATAAATTCCTAATGTTTACATATTGTGTAAATTATTATAAACCTACCCCCTCACTCATAAAACGTTATTTAACTAATATACTGTTTAAAGGGTCACGTAAATAACGTCACTCTATTGTCATCGTCAAATAATATGACATTATTTACGTGACCATTTAAACAATACTTATATTAGTTAAATAGCGCTTTAGGGGGTTAATGTGTAACGTTGCGTGTACCTATGTTTTGAATAAAAATACCTATTGTGGTTTTTCTAAACAGGTATACCTATTCCATTATATAACATCGCTTTTTGATTTCTATTCGTGAAACTTACAATAGTGTTACACTTAATAATTTTACTTGTATGTGTTTTTTAATAAATAATAATAAAAATCACTGAGGATTTACGATATTGAGGTTACGATAAAAAAAATGAAATGCATATATTTTAAAATCGATAGGAGAGAAATAAAGAAACAAAATCCATTCGGCTGCATATTTTATGCGGTTAGGTTCAGCTTCTTGTTACATCAGAGCCACAGATTTAGTGGCAGGAAATATTTTATACACAAACTTTGCCAGTGACTTGTTTCCTCTCACACCACGGATGCATACAATACAGTACAGATACAAACTTTTTACATTCAACTGTCTAGATGGAAATAAGGATAAAACAAGACTACTACTATAGACTTTTTAAGTTATTTAGATAGCTCAGCTTACAGTACCGATCGAAGCATTTTTAGAGTATTTTCAACACACTTACTCATAAAGTGACATTTATTGCACCGTTTTTAGTATCATAATGTAGTTTATTACGCACTAGTGCTTTTTACTTTACATTACCGCACAGTTTGATGATAGGAATAATACCAATTATATTAAGTTTGTACCTCAATGCAATTGATATGTGTGTAGACGAAGCATTCTTAATTTAAACGGGTAAAAAGTTTGACAGCGCATAGCTGTAAAAAAAACGTAACATCACCTCAGGTAATGCCCCCTTATTTGTAACTTAAAAGAGAAGTGTTTCCTTTCTCTATGTCTCAAAAAAATCCTGATAGAACTTACCATAATGTAGGCAGTTCATTATCCAAGTAATTTGGTTTGAAAGCCAGCGCCAGCGGTTGGCCGACGGCTTCTATCCACACGTCCAGAATTATTGGTGACACGTTTTCGATCTATAATAAATAAGTTCATTTTTTATAAAAGCTTTTTTTGAGTGATTGTACTTTTTGTTGACTGTACTTGCATTGTCATCCAATATACTAGTGTATACCAAATATCAAGTCAATCCGACCACTGGAAGTCGGTGAAATTCAACCTGCAAGATTCTACCCGAACAAACATACATACATACATTACAAGTTAAATAAAAGCTTGTAATAAAACAGAGATTTTGGATATGTGAAAAAAATCACGGCAATAGTATATTATATAAAGAAGCTGTATTAAGTAGGCTTTACAAGTTAATGAGTAGGTCTATGAGAAGGTATAGTCGACTAATTTATACTATCTACTTGGAGAATTACCTAAAAAGGAACATTTCGTACAAATTCATTAAAAATTACTTGGATGAAGTTATTAGTTGTGTAAAACAGGTATGTAGCATGCTTCTAAGTCTGCATATTGTTACGGGCAACTACGGAACCCTACACTGCGCGTGGCCCTACATGCACTTATGATTTTATTTTATAAAACAATTGTTATGGCCCAAACCAAGAAATATACGTCCAATAAAGGTCGGAAACCTCGGTGCGCGAGTCGGACTCAGACTCGCGCTTGGCCAAATTCAAATTCAAAATCATTTATTCAAATATACCTTCGCAGGCACTTATGAAAAGTCTGACTCTGATACTCTAATACCGGTTCGGAAGGTTGCATTTGCTGAGAAGAGCCGGCAATAAACTCAGCAATTACTCTTTTCAAAACAAGTTTAGATTCATTACATAATATTTACATTCTAAACGCACTGACAAGGCCGGTTTTAATTTTCTATCAGAGCTGAAAACTATTTGGTCAAGCTATGTAACATATAACATGTATGATCTTTACCATCAGAGATCTTACAATAGTAATGAAAACTTTCATATATATGTTAGAAACTATTCCAAGATATTTAAACAGGTTTGTATTCGAGCAAAGGCCATCTACATAGGCAATAGGGTAAATAGTTCTAATAATAAAATTAAAACAGTGTGGCAGATTATTAATACAGAGACTGGTAAGAATAAAATCAAAGATAATACTTTTTCTCTTAAAATTAATGATACATTAATCTCAGGTAAATTAGAAGTAGCATCTGCTTTTGAAACTTTTTTCTCAAATATACCTATGGAGGCTACTAAAAATCTTGCTTCGTCTTCCACGTTAGCAGAATCGATTTTACAGAATAATTTTCAACAAAATATTCCAGACTTCGCATTCACCCAGGTTAATGACTATGACATTATCACGGCTTTTAAGTCACTAAATATGAAAAATACAGAAGACTTATGGGGTTTGTCAGTTAAGGTTATACAGTCAATTATTTTCAATATTGCCCCTATTTTAGCCCTAATTTTTAACCAATGTCTCGAACAGGGCAACTTTCCTGACTTAATGAAATACAGCAAAATTGTTCCAATCTTTAAATCGGGATGTAAAAACAATCCCTCAGATTATAGACCTGTTTCAGTACTTCCTGCATTAAGCAAGATTTTTGAAAAGATTGTGCTAAACCAAATGTTAAGGCATTTTAATAACCACAAGATACTCCATGATGATCAGTTCGGTTTTACAAGAGGTAAGTCCACTACGGATGCGGGAGCTAAACTTATTAAGCATATTTTTCAGGCCTGGGAGTGCTCACACGATGCTATTGGTATCTTTTGTGATCTCTCCAAGGCATTTGATTGCGTAGATCACCAAACGCTAGCTCTTAAACTTAAGTTATATGGAATTCGCGGAGTGGCCCTCGATCTTGTGGTTTCCTATCTTTCAGGGCGCCAACAAAAAGTAGGAATCAATGGTAGTGTGTCATCGGGCTCCTTAGTCAAATTAGGCGTACCTCAAGGCTCGATTTTAGGCCCATTTCTGTTTCTAGTTTATATAAATGACCTACCTTACATGGTGAAAGAACTATCAGATGTCGTTTTGTTTGCAGATGATACGTCTCTGATATTTAAAGTAGATAGAAAAGACAAAGACCTTTTAAAAGTTAACCACGCTCTGGAAACTGTGTCTCAATGGTTTGCTGCCAACAATCTAATGCTAAATTCTAAAAAAACTAAATGTATAAGATTTTCATTACCAAACGTACCAATAGTTGATACCAATGTTATTGTGGACGGTACTAAACTTAATGTAGTAGATAAGACTGTTTTTCTTGGTCTGACCATAGACTGTAGATTGCAGTGGGGTGCTCACCTGGAAGCCTTAGGTGGTAAACTGAGCTCCGCTGCTTTTGCAGTCAGCAAAATAAGGCAACTGACGGACATTAATACAGCCAGATTAATTTATTTTGCATATTTTCATAGCCTTATGTCTTACGGTATTTTGCTGTGGGGTTCTGCCGCAGACTTGGAATCAATTTTTGTATTGCAAAAAAGAGCAATTCGCGCCATCTACTGTTTGGGGTCTCGCGAATCTCTGCGAAAGGTATTTCCGGAAATTAATATATTAACTTTGCCCTCTCAGTACATTTTTGAAAATATTATGTATGTTCGTAAAAACATTAATTTGTTTCCAGTCAATAGTGATTATCACGATAGAAACACTAGAAACAAAGACAAAATAACTGTGCCTAGATTTAGATTAGCTAAAGTAAATAAGTCCTTTCTTGGGAATTGTATCCAATTTTACAATAAAATTCCTCATAGCGTGACCAGTATGTCCTTTTTTAAATTTAAGGAACATATCAAAAAGCGGTTGTTGAGTAGGGCCTATTATAAAGTGTCTCATTATATTGACGACAAGGATGTATGGAAGTAGCTTCTCTCTGCACCTGCTTCACTTAGCAGCTAGTTCAAGGTCCATTTTAATTCTAAGTATGCTATTATTATTATAAGTTATCTTTTTTTTATTTTTTGTTTAATTTACAGATTATTACTTATAGTAATTAATTCAATTTAATGTTTTTCATTTATTTCTAAATTCTTCAATAGATTATGTCTGTCTCCTTAATTGTTATATTTTCTATACATATACCTAAATGATATTTAGTATAAACTTGTCAATAGTCACAGTGATAACAAATTGCGTGTTTAGTAGTTTCCCTTTAGTTTATTTTTTATTTCTAAGCCAGACTTAAGTAAGTCATGCTCACTTTAAGGCCTTTGCTTGCGGCGGCGTCGTGTGACGGGTCGCTCACTTCCCTCCAATATGGCGAGGAGGGCGATGGCTGCCACACGCGTCATACTTGTGAACAGGTGCTGCTTGTGGGGGTTGGTCTGCTTAAGTTTGCCATTTATTTATTTACTTATTAAATATAGATTCAGTCTACTTTGTAGTTTTGCGGCCGCGCCGGGGCACGCAAATGTTGTCAGTGCGATTAGAATGTAAATATTATGTAATGAATCTAAGCTTGTTTTGAAAAGAGTAATTGCTGAGTTTATTGCCGGCTCTTCTCAGCAAATGCAACCTTCCGAACCGGTATTAGAGTATTAGAGTCAGACTTTTCATAAGTGCCTGCGAAGGTCTATTTGAATAAATGATTTTGAATTTTGAATTTTGAATTTTGAATTTTATGTTAATACAGTTTTCCTCATGATGTTTCCTTTCTCCGTACAAAGTGAAAGATATTTGTACTAGCTACATTTTCTGAAATGTCCGTCATAAACAAACATGTAATATTTGAACAATTTTCCTTGCAGTTTATTTTAGAATAGGCGTTTGTGCGAAACGGAAGTTTACTTTCTAGTTTATTGGAAATTCTATATCTTTGAGATACATTTAGGTACACGTTTTGTTAGTTTTGCTTGTGTTTCAGGAAGTAGGTATATATTAAACGATTATGTCTATTTCGATGTACGAGAATAGAGATACATGAGCGTTCGGCGAAAAAAACAACATAGATATATAAGGTCCTAATTAATAAAAAGGGGAAAAAAACCCACGGATTATTTTTCTATTTTTTTTTATTACTAATAACCTATACATTCATCCCTCAAGAGGAAGTTCACTAATTTATTAGGACCTTATATATGGATACCTCATAGAACATTACTTATTACGGTATTGTTGTGGTCAAATATAATCTATTATTATAGTATTATGGAGGTGCAAGGTATCATACCTCCATTTTAAATGGGAAAATCTTCCACCAGGCTGGGTCATCGTGCCTGGGGGCTGCGGTCCAACTGTATTTTTCTGAACGAATCTCGGCTCAGGGCCATTACCGGGGGGAGGGGATGGACTTATTATTATAAAACGAGTTACGATTACGACTAATTAGGGGGGAGCGAATTCAAATCAAATCAAAACAAAAAGTCATTTATTCAGTTTAGGCCCTGATAAGTCATTTATGAGCGTTAATTTGTTACATACAGTTGAATTTACTACACCGGTTCGAAATAAACTTAAACTGAGAAGACTCCGGCAAGAAACTCAGCATTACTATTGGCAGCTCGGGCCGCTTGAACGGGACGAGCACAGGGACGAGACTGAGTGAGATGTCGCTCGACGACGAGGAAGGTAATGTGGTGAACGGTCACCACGGTTCGCATCTGTGACATCTGTGTATGTAACTGTATATTATGTCGGACAGTTGTATGTAGATCACCGAGAAATTTTGTAAGCGCGATGCAGGATGTTGTGGTGCCACCTATCTTTCTGCATCTGAACTATCTAACTGATAGATGTCGCTACAGTATATGTAGAAAAAGTAAATACTAAACACTAATTGCCTTGAGAGTGAACAGTTTTGTTAGGTAGGTACTTATTATTAGGTCTTTACCTATGAAATTGCTGGTTTGAATTTTTTTTCATGTATTTTTTATTTGTATGAATCGAACCCATGCAATCAATGCATCTTTGCCAACGCAGTGGCAGTTTATTGATGCCCTTCTTAAAGAAATCAGCTGGACGGGAGGCAACAAATTCTTCAAAGGCATTATGTACTGCCTCTCGGGTATTGAATTTTTTCCCCGCCAAGAAGTTATCCAAATTCTGGAAAAAGTAGTAGTCTGTAGGCGCAAGGTCTGGTGAGTAGGGTGGATGACGGAGAACTTCCAACCCCAGTTTTTGCAACTTGGAGACCGTCTGCTGTGCAGTATGAGGTCGCGCGTTATCGTGCAGGAGCAGCGGAGACGAGCGATTGACCAATGCTGGTTGGAGATGTGCCAGCTTCTCCATAATTGTGTGCAGTTTTTCACAGTACACATCTGCAGTAATGCTCACCCCGTTTGGTAAGAAGCTGTGATGAATCACACCGGCGCTAGACCACCAAACAGTGACCATTACTTTTCTAGGGGTAAGTTTTCGTTTAGGGCATTGTTTAGGTGCTGAACCAGGATCCAACCAACTTGCTGAGCGCTTGCGGTTATCAAACAGAATCCATTTTTCATCGCAGGTAACAATGCGGTTCAAAATTCCTTCATTTGTGTGTCTGTTGAGCAGTGCAAGGCACGTTTCGACGCGTACTTCGCGCTGGCGATCATTGAGTTCGTGGGGCACCCATTTGTCAAGCTTTTTTACCTTGCCAATTTGACGCAAATGGACCAATATTGTTTTGACGCTAACGTCGAAAGCTGCTGCTAATTCAGCCGTCGATTGTGTATCATCAGCTTGCACAATCGCCTTTAATTCGTCATTGTCGACCAAAGTCTTCGGACGACCGCGAAGTTCATTTTTAAGGTCAAAATTCCCAGAACGGAAGCGAGCAAACCAATAACAGGTGGTGCGTTGGTTTGTAGTGTTAGCTCCGTAAACGTATCCATGATGACGAAAAAGATTGAAATGCTATGAAAATGTAACACTAATCAATAAACAAATGACTACTTTTGGAAAAAGAATTCCATGTTTTTAAAATAAAATTAATTTGAAATTAGAATTCTTAACCAAACAAAAATTATTTTGATTTGAAATGGCCAGTACTGCAGAACGGCAATTTCATAGGTAAAGACCTATTATATACAATTCCATACCAAGCAATTTCTTAGAAAAGGGTAGATTTATTCAAACAATATTGCCCAGAAATTCTGACAGTATTGGCCATTATATTCGCAAATAGTATATTACAAATAATAATATTTATTGAGGTAATCGGATCAAGTAAATAATAGGTTGATAATAATATATTATGTACTTATGATATTTCTTTATATCTCTCCATAAAATACTGGATATAATTTATGGTCGGTATCCCTAGAATAGTTTTTCTTACCTTTTATGCCAATAATTTTTTTTTGCCGCACTTTTATCAGTAATTTTATTAGAATAACTCTCGTAAGAGGTACCATAAAAGACCAGTAATCTGGTTACGATTGCAAAAGATAATCTGAACGTAAGTCTCAAAAATGTATTGTTTTATTCGAAAATAAACCTTAAGAGCACTCAATTCGCCATACTTTTTATACAAAACCACTGTACTTATTATGGCGTTGTTAAAAATGTTTCGTTAGATGTTTTGAACAAATTAGTATCTCACTGTATCTAGCCGTATATCTAGGCGAAATTAAAAAAAAGTGTGATACTAATTCAGTAAAAGCCTGAACTTTCGCCATATCTAATGTACCTATAAATTTTAAAAGTAAAGAAAACATTTAGATACCAGGCTTGCAAATGTATTGGAGATTCTAGATAACTAACTTTTCTTTCACAAACTTGTAAGATTTTTTCACAAATGTACACGATTTACCTAGCGAAGCGGCCGCGAGTGATCAGCGGAATTTACCGATTGATAACCGACGGCTCTGATGCTGTCTCTCTTTTTTCGCAGTCAAACATTACGTTGGATGAAACAACAAGCTTTTAGACTATGCTTGCGTTGAAGTTGCGCCGGCCACAGAGGGCCGCCTTAATCTGAAACCTGGCCCTATGCTAGGTTTCATATCGATTTTTGAATCTTTTTTCAAAACTTGCCATACTTTCCACTAGATAAAGGAGAAAGCCTTGTGTGTCAAAGTTATTATTTCTCACCTAAGTGAGATTGTGTAAAACATCTGAAGGGAAGAACAAATCAAAATGTTCAACATTTTCATCTGTTGGTTTGAAATTCTAGAACTTTCGTTGTTCAACAAGAACTTAGATGAAACAAGTTTCCTCCTCACTAACTTTATGATTTCGACAAGAATATGATGGAGTCCATTATGCTATAGAAAATACACTAGATATGCAACTTCAACAATTATTATTTATATTGTATTTGACGGGCCAGTTGGCGCGGTTGGTTAAGACTCTGGTTAAGATTCCACCTATCGCGCACAGGTCGTGGGTTCGATTCCCACACAGGACATGCATTTGTGTGCATGAACATGTATGTATGTCCTGAGTCTGGGTGTAATTATGTATATTAAGTATGTATTTACAAACAAAAAGTAGTATATGTTATATCAATTATCTGTTTTCCATAGTACAAGCTCTGCTTAGTTTGGGATCTGTGCTTAGTCTGCTTAGTTAGATTTATTTATTTTCTCCGTCTCCTCTCTTCCGTTTGGAAGAACAGAAAGAAAGAATAAAAAATTTGGCAGTCGCAAGTCGCTAAGCTACGGCGACAACCGCAGCAACGCCAGTTTTTTCGATATCCTAACATTGTTTGCCAAAAAAGCGGTTTCACATAATCACATTGCTTTATCATATTTTATATCTCTTTCATGTGGCTATTCAAATTGAAAAAATAAACGATTTCTATAACTATAAGTACAAGCTTTGGTTGAATAAGAACCGTACGTCGAAACGTTCTTCTACAAGAGCCATCTTGTAAACCTAGAAAGTAGACATGCGTAAAATGATTTAGAAGGGTAAAACTTTGCCTGGGATGGTATTAAACTTTTGAAAGAGTTTATATTGGCTTTGCTTCTCCGTTCAATCAAAATTTTTCCTGTTTTTTGATGAGTAGCTACCGACTATGATTCTTACTCATTCATGTTATAAAAATTTACCATAAGTGGTTTGCTTTTAATACTGAACAGCTAATCTGCAATGCCTCAAACAACGTAGTAATATTACATAGCCTATAATTCAGTTGCAGAAACGTTCTTTAAATTTTAAAGTCGGCTTTAAATATTAATCTTCCATTAAACTGTTGCACAAACATTCAATTGATTAATATTTAATGCCTCCTTTAAGGCCGGGTCTAAGCTCAAATCTCAAAAATGGGTTTCTTTGAGAGTCGAGTATGACGTAACGCAATGAAATACCTAACACAAAAAAATACTGTGGATAGAAGAGGGTTTTGAGAAAAATGTTAACCGAATAGAATATTAAAAAGTGCTTTGATATTCCCAATAAAAAAATCCTAAGTTACGTCTAAAAAAATCTTTCGCGTCGAAATTCTCCGTATTTTCAGCGATGACAATAATTTTATTTTTAAGAATATATAAGATACAGAATTATATTAGAATGTTAACCGGACACTTATTCAATTTAATGCGTATATTCTGTATAATCTAAAGAAAACCCGTAAATAACAGTCCATTTCATAGAGTCGACACATTTATGATTTACCATTTTCAACCCTATTCCAGTGAAGAACGAGTCCTGTCAAAATCGTAGTCAGTCCGCGCCTTAAATTTTATTTTATTTACGATCCTTTAAAACCTCATTCACGTACAAAGCGACATTAGTAACTAAAGTTCCATTAAAATGACAGTTCTTCAGATTACATTTAATGGGTCAAGAAGCACCCATTAAACACATTTTAGCTCAATAATAGTGGTTGAAAAAGTGGAATAAGTGTTTAATTATGTCTCTATCAAAACATTCATCATTTTCGGACATCACCCGGTTGCAGAACATATTTCATACACTCATTGTTTCAAAACTAGAAATAAGCACAAAACTTGTTTGTACACACGGCTACAGATCAAGCTATACATTTCCAATATAAGCTGACCTCTCATTGTACGGAAATCCTATACAAAGCAAAATCACAGGCAAAATTAGACTGTTTCAAGGGGCAATGTAGGTATACGTTTCTATAACATTTGTTTTTTGAAAATTCATTTATTTGAATTTAGTATTCAGTATTCGGTTTTTGGTTAGTGAGTTATTGGTAATTTTTTTACACAACATTTATATTTCAGGTTCCTTCAGATTCATTTTATATTTCTCATCCCATTTACGAGATAGAAACTATAATATACGGACGAATAGCTCAGGGCACCGCCTCGGCTGTAATTACCAACTTTGCACACATGTATAATATACTATTACATACAATGTCAAATAACTAATTACCCGATTAGATGTTCGCTCGTGTAGTTTTATAATTATGATATTCTTTTTACTATTTTGATTCGCATGTGTGTAATATTACGATATGTTTTGTATACTAGTTTATTGCCAGCGGTTTCACTCTTTATAAGTATATCCAAATCTGAGGCTTTATGTTTAATAGTATTTATGCTCATAGTTAAAACCTATGGTTACAACTAAATAACCGCTATTTTTTAAACATAGCAGAAGACATAGGGATTGATAGAGAGGTTGTACCTATAACGCGAGACAGTTATATGTAGCGTTTACGGCATACACCGCAAAAATCGCGTCAATCGTAACCTATTCGAGGTAAGTGCGCGAGCGAACGATATTTATTTAAATGCCGTATTGTTCAGTGATCGACTGCAAAAATCAAAGCCTACATGTGAACTACAAGAATCATGGTGTCACGTATCACTTTTAAGTATCAAATTTATCACTTATTTAAAGTAAAAATACCTTCGATTATTTTAGCAAGGTCATTACCAAGGTACAACTTGAACAAAGAACATGAAGCGCATACATTGCTTAGGTATATTATATTTACAGGAGCGTAAGGCTAACTTCGTTTCGAACATGCAATGAAAATCATGTCATGTGATTCGTCCATCTAATTCTATACACGCATGTGTGTGTAGATACGAGAGTGCGGTGTGGCGCGGTAGCGCGTATTTACGAGCGCTTACGAACAAGTGAGTTCTTGGGCTTTGTGAGTAAAAAATTTCTACTATTATTGGTCTATTGGCGTTCGTTTACGTGTAGTTGTGATATTAAGTGGGGAGTTTCAGGTCTAAGCTAAATCCAAGCGTCACGGCCCATCTCTCGAGATCTATGGCAGAAGTTCATCTTGTCTTGATAAAATGATATAAATCTAACCTGTATAAGAAGCTGGTCATAGTAGAGTCCCCAGCAGTCAGCATACGCCCTGACGTGTATATCGACTTGCGCGTGCGCGGCCAGCACGCCGCGCGCCGGCGCGCACTCCACACCCACGCCGGGCGCGCGCACCTCGCCCGCCCATTCATCTGTGTAACGAACAGTTTATTAGAATAGAATAGAATAGAATATAGTTTATTCAAAAATTGCAACATATACAGTATAAAGTGATGACTTAAAACTATAATGTGCTAGTTTTGAAATGTCAGTTAACAAACTCTAAATTACTTAATATAATAATAAATTATAATAATAAACTATTGACATTCATTGATTTTCTTAATTTAAATAATAACATTGAATCAGCAAAAAACACCATATATCATTTCAGCGGTAGAGGGGCTTTGTCAGAATAGATACAAACATTAAATCAGAAATAGAACATGAGTCTCAACTATAAAAAATATTTAAAATAAACCAGCAAACGCACAATATCGATGTATTAAAATAATGATAAATTAACTAAGATTATGATAATAATATATTGCTATAGTCTTTTGAAAGAAATTCTTTAATGCTGTACAGTGTGCTACCTAATAAGAGCGATTTAACTGAGTTCCGGAAAATATTTAAATTCGTTATATTTTTAACTATAGCAGGTAATTTATTGTAGAGTTTAACCCCTATGACATTAGGTAATTTTCTCGTTATTTAACTTACTTATTCCTACGATACGTCTTATTGCTACGAAATATAAAAAAAATATTGGTACCTAAATAAAAAGATTGGCCCAGTCTATTGTTTTACTCATAGATCGCGACGATTTTACTCTTTGGGTCAGTCAGAACGAGGATAGTTTGTAAGAAAGAAATGCTAGTGTATACTATGTTATGTTATGAAAATAAAGGTGTTTTACACCTGAGTACTATAATAGTCTAGGATTTTGTAACATCTGCATTTGCATTGAAAGCAAATGTGTCTAAATAATAACAAAATAGTTTTTATGTATGGCTATAGAAAATGTGAAGAAGAAGCGCTCATGGTGTAGCATGATTAGCCGTTCTTAATCGATCGGCATAATTAAGCTACCACCGTCGTGGTCGGTACCTGAATGGGTCACCGCCTAGTGGTATTTCAAATCGAGCGTTTCCGTGCTTCGGAAGGCACGTAAAGCCGTTGGTCCCGGTTATCACTTAATTGTGATAGTCGTTAAGCTAGTTGGATGCCTCCTAGGCGGCTTGAAAAATTCTAACAGTAGGTTGACCACTAGCCTACCTCCACCGATCCGCAGTGGGCATGCGTGGCGGAGTATTACCCATTACCTTTCACCATCATTTGTGAATGGAGGCCTGTGCTCAGCAGTGGGATATTATAGGCTGATGATGATGATTATGATAGAAAATGTGTTCTTTTTAATATAAAAAAATATTAAAGAAAAAACAACAAATAATCATTACAGTAAATATGTAATAATATTATGTATCATAAAGGTAATCGTTATAAGTTTATCTACACCGCAATCTTCAAGCTATCAATCCGGAGCTAGAGTTTGACCGTCGCATAGTGACGAAAGAAGAAAACTTCAATTTTACCCAATACAAGTGAAAAAGTTGTTATCCCGACCGCGCTCTTAAACGAGACAAAGTACCGTAAAATTTCACCAACATAATTCTATAAAAGGAATATTAAACAAATGGATAAAACACGCTAACAGGAAAACGCCATTTGCGTTGATAATATAATATAAATGGATGTAAATTCGTAATGTTTCTGTAAAAATAAATCCTAATAATATCATAAATACAAAAGGGTGTTTGTCAGGATGTTTGTTACTTAGGTACGTTATAGCTTAATGGATTCAGATAAAACATGGCAAACATACACTTCAAATCTTCGACTAACAAAAAATCTATATTAGTTCTTCAAATAAAGTCGGTCGGTTAGTTAACTTAAAGCTAGATTCCGTAACATAGTTTTAATGTCTTCTCAGATTAGCCAGATTTTGAAGTTATGATAGCTGGTAATCAATTTTAATGCCGTGAGGTTGTGGGTTCGAATCCTTAAAATAAGCTTAAGCTTTCGGTGAAGGAAAACATCGAGAGGAAACAAAGACATCAAATTGAAAGTCAGCTAATCCATGTGGTGGACTATGGTTTACTGTCGATGTAATACACCGTGGGAACGGTACCGATTTTATATTATTTAAATATTTCAGCTTTACTTTTGGAAAATCCTCGTACTGACTGTATTTCAGAAAATATATTCAGATTTAGAAGCAAGCTAAAATATTTTTTACATTGGACGATTAAAATCGTTAGGTGTTCATACTAATATAGAAATTGTAAAATCACGAAAAAAATAACCATTATCATTATGATTAATATTACATTCCCGTAGTCGTTGCCAAAGCGAGTATCTAATCTATACGTGACAGCGCCTAATGCAGTAAAAAACACATTTTAGACTTCAGAATGCCACTTAAATACTGCTACTATGATAGCTCAAGTGGCGTCGAAAGATTATGCAATGAACACTTGTGTACAGTGTACAGTGCTTGAAAAGAAAATAAACTAGGTATATCACGTTGGTAGGAGGCCTTGCTAGGTTCTTCCTGGAAGCATTTAGGGCTTTGTGTGCTTACTACTATCGGCCACATGATAATTCAACAAGGTGAGATTGTTTTCAAACAAAAGTCCGGCGTCTGTGTTTCCTGACGCTTACAATCTAAGAACTTTCAAGGACAGAGTAAATAGGTTTCTTCTGGGTAAGCGTGTTTTATCTTAGGCTTCGTTACCGGCCCTTATGGGCGGGTCAGTGTACAAACGCAAGCCCATTTAATTAAAAAAAAGCCAAATCTATATCACAAAATCGCCAACAATATTATAATCTATCTTTTTTGTCGTCTTATGTAAAAAGGTTTATTTTAGTCACGATTTATCAGTCAAAGAGTCACGATTCGTGGCAATGTCACTATTTCTTTTACAATATTCAGCGATAAAATTACCTGTAAAGTAGTTTCAGAATCTTTTCTGAATATTATAAAGGCTAAATGTACTACAGTTCTGTCACGTAGCAAAGGAAGAACTAAGCAAAATAGCATTATGTTGACGCAGTTTATATGAGCACTATGTTTATTCAAAGGCAAGTACAGATTGGTGAATAAGATATGATTTTTATAGGAAAATAAGCTGGATTATATAAAATGTATTTTATTAATTCCAGTTCTGTATTACAGTAGTACCCAACTGATATGGCTTACCGATGTACCTGCGCAGAAGATACATTTTCAAAGCGCGGGAAATGCTAATGGCCGCAGCTGCCGCCATGTTAGCGCGCGCCATGCGGAGGGGCCCCTATTATGAACCTTATAGAAGTGATCTAAGGTTGATTGTAAGTTTTAAGCATTAATTCGTTAATCTTCGAAGCCATACTTTCTTTTCTGTGTGAACGAAGATTCACGACGCGCCATATCACTTGGGTACTACTGTACTATTCTAGAAATATATGTAGTTATATAAACATATCAACTTCCTTCACCATCACAAAATCTATGAAAAATAACGATATGATATCTCAACTGACAAAATAACACAGTTACCTTTTATTATTGTATTAAAAACCATCATAAAAATGTATAATGAGCTTTGGAGCTCTTTTCCTTCGCTGGGAGGTATAAATAGCCGCAAATGGCTACCGTATTTGAAAATGCACCACCATTTGGCTTGAAAGCAGAGTTATTGTTTATGAAAATACGCAATTTTTACTTACAAATTCTTATAATTTTAAAGACAAAGGAAACTCGTTATATAAAGCTATGTTTTATGAACGAATCGCAGGTTTTGCCTAAAAATAATGAAGAGCTACATGGGAAGGTGCTGTACTGGCAGTGTGCCCAGCGCCAGCCCTAGGGTAAAGCGGAAAAATAGCATTTAGACGGCACTGGCTCTATGTCTCTCCCTAAGTCTCTTTCTAACAAAGAATATAAGAAAAGCATGTAAGAAATTTAGTCTTGTCAAATATACCAATGCTTGTTTTCAATATAAATTTAGTCGATATCTATCGCGGTTACGTGTACCCGTAAATTAAGACGGCAAGGACTAATTTGACAGCTATAAATATGTTCTATCCTTTTTCAATAATGTTTGTAAGAAAGAGATGTGATGTGACTAAAATTAGTTTAGTGCAATTTACAACAGAATCGGCACCACTGTATTACGAGGCGTGGCGAGGACAGAGCGTCAGGCTGAGCGGCACTTACGCGAAACTCTTGTGTTGTTTGAAGACAGCTAAGTTGAAGTGTCGAAAAAAGGATGCCAAAAGACAATCTCGCTCTACCCTGATCAAGGGCTAGGGGCTGCTCGGAGTGTGCCAATTTTAGCCGAGGGGACCAGTGCTGAAGTACCAAATGATATTGTGATTTGTCCCTTCCACTGCCAGCACAATGACATTTCTCAACCCCACTTCATATCCCTTCTGTGCGTGAAGAGATTTTTGCGGGTCACCAACGCGCAAATGATACCCCTGGTGTTACACGGATCGATAGGCCACGGTAACCGCTTCAGCATGCGGACAAATAAAAAATATATTTGAATAAAATATACTTAACTTCCAACCAGTTTCACCTAAATACGAAAAATAATATTTGTGGCCGAATAAAAAGAAACCCCATTTTACCTCAAAGTATCATATTTCCAAAAATAATTTTGGTGCTTTCAGAGCTTTCCCTTCTGTTATTAAAACTCATATTTTGTGTACAGAATTGTAAAGGTAAAATGGAAATACATAAAATATTGAGTTCACGCATCGATGGCGGCTCATTGGGCATGGACTTGTGAATAAATGACCGACACAGCGTTCTAGGTACACAAATATACTCAGGGTTGCTACTGTATTATATAAATAACCGAGATTTTATATATTTCATTTGAAGCCGTGTATTGTATTTGTTTTAAATAAGGCGTCTATCGTTTAATACAATTTTAACTATTCTTAACATGGCTTATGTTATTAGTTTAGGGCTTTATTATATAGCTTAGTTATATTTATTAAACGATCGTGAAAAATAATGCAATTGTTTGATAATAGTTTTATTTTTATGACAGAAATTGTTTGATCAGATAGACGGTCCATCTAGTGGTATGTGGCTCCCGTCGCCTATGGACATTAGCAATACCAGAGCATTACCAATGAATTTCCAACCTTACAATGCCTACAATAAAGCCCAAAGGCTCTCAAGTGTGACTGTATTATGATTTTTTAAATTTTTAATAAAAATAGAAAATGTTTTTACTGTTGTTACTTTGTAAAATAGTGCTCGACAACCCTACGATACGAGCACATTTGGTCTCGGCAAGTGATTGCAATATCAGTATTGGACCACAGTGCAGTATAGAACAGTACAGCAACAAGCACGAGATTGTATTGACCCGCTATGAATTCACAAATGTATCATTTGCTTCCACTTTATACTATTGCACCTTCATATAAAGCCGACAACACGGTACAAGCCAATCTTATAATAGTAACGAAATTATTTTTAAGAGAAGATAAATACCTGTATGTTTTACTATTATATAGATAGATTATTTTACCTACTAGATCAAGTACTCGGTGGCATAAGGATCTTTGATAAGAAGGAAACAATGTTCACAATAAATCCTTGCACAACTTTTTTTTTTTTTTTTTTTACTATTTATAGGCCGGTGTTTGACCGCAATCTCACCATGGTAAGTGATGATGCGGCCGAAGGTGGTAAGCACACAAAGCCTAGAAGGAACTGGCTCTCAAGTGCAGCTGTCGGAATACACCGAAAGGTGCTTGGCGACAGATTTTCAACTTGAGGGTGGTAGTCAGCCAGGCGGGTACTACAAAGTACCCAAGCACCGTGCTATGGTTTCCTCACGATGTTTTCCTTCACCGAAAGCTCAAGCTCATTGTAGGATACGAACCCGGGACCTGTAAGAACTGTAAGAAGTAACTGTACTGTAAGAAGATTCAAAATTGGATCCTATCCTAACTAATCCATACTTAACATAAGTACATACATAAGTAACTCGTAATAACGTTTGTTTGAATGTATGTTTGTTTGTTACGGTTTCACGCCTTAACTACTGAACCAAACATTATGAAATTTGGCATGCAGATAGCCTATGGTATGAAGAAGGACATAGGCTACTTTTTATCCCAGGAACGCGGGTGAAACCGTAAGGGACAGACAGCTAGTTGTTTATATACAATGGGCTCCAACCGATGCGATCATCCTCCGATACTAAAACCCAAACTTTTGAAACGCATTTATCAAGTTTATGAGATGCAATAACTCTAGCTCTCGCGTTCCGGTCCAGGGGCAATGTCATAAATTGACGATTTATTTTCATAATTGCCATCACTCTCCCTTTAACCCTTACAATTAATTTTAACCCTTCGGCGGAGACGGAGCCTGCGATTGTCGTTTGTTTATGGTTTCACTCCGTTTTAATTGCGACGATATCTCATTTTGGATAAAAAATATGGCAAATAAAGGATTTTCTTCTGATTTATGTATTAATAAACAAAAAATTATATCTTTTCAAATAAGATTATGTGAGCTTAAATGCGAAGGATTAGTTAAAAAAAAGTAACGTAAAAAATTAATCACACCCTGATTAGTTATTTCAAAATTGTATTTATTAAAAAACATTCCAGGTGTACATGGGACATCTTAAATTTCTACTATATATATAAAAATGAATCCCTAATTCCCTTGGTCACGCCATAACTTTAACGATTTTACCGATTTAATCCATCTTTTTTTTAATTTTCTAATAGTCAGGAGAAGGTTCTTACAGAAAAAAAGAACGTTGCGCGTAGAAAATTTAAGAAAACTTAATGGTAGGGTAGGATATCCTTCGGGTACGCGGGTGAAACCGCGGGGCGAAACTAGTCAACAATATTTTACATAATTATAGTAACTATGATCTGACCTGATGCCATTTTCCGAGTATGGTGTATTGGCCATCTCCTGACTGTAGTGCTCCAATGCGCCGTCAGGACTGATTCATTACGCAGAACCAAGGTTCTCGTGCGCACTGCAAAAAAATACACAGTGGGTACATTCTTGATGTTTTTTTCTTCATCGGAAGCTTAATGCTAACTGACGATAGCACACACGTTTCTATACAAAAAGAGAAACTGTCTTATTACCATGAGATGGTTTAAGTCTAATAAAACCCAGGTTTTAAAATAGTCCTGACTCTTTTTGTTATATGGCGTTAGTAAATGATGGATATATTTAAAACTTGGGTTTTGCTACACTTGCTTTAAACGATCTCACGTAATAAGGGGGAAAAGTTTTCTATATCAAAATTGTATTGCATTTAAAATTATTAAGAGAAAATAAAATAATTTAAAGGTTTCCTTATCTAATTTAATTTAATTTAAAGAACCTTTAAAATTATTAAAGACACATTTAATAAACTTGCCGTTTTTCAAACTTTGAGAACTAGTAATACCTAGTATATTTTTTTGTTATAAAACCAAAATAACATTTATTACAAATAGATCATAATCTATAGAAGCGATTGACACTCAAATCTAACGGTTTTCCTATGATTGAGTAGGTGATAAACGTTTTTCCCTGAAACACTCACCATAAATTATACTAATGACACTTTCGAGCTGCAACGCTCTCTATCACTCGGCTGGGAATTAGACGAGAGTGGTTGCGATAGCAATATGATTTTCTAGATACATGTTTCACAAAAGTTGCGGAGTAAGACAGCTCGTAAATTCAAATTCACGACTAGTGCCATTATAGAGTTAGAATATTATAGAGTGCTTGTGCGAAAGTACGTGTCTAGATTTAATAAATCACTACCAAAAATTTGACTGATCAATGAATCAGTATTTTAGCCAGAATTGACATGATTTTATAATGTTTTTTTATAAAATAAGTTAGCGTTTGACTTCAGACTCACTCAGCGATATCGACACTGACGATTCTTATTCACTGTAGTTTAGAAGGTGTCCAATTTATAGGTGTCAAGAAACGCAGACACCGATTTATATTCTATTCCACTCCTTTGCATGATAAATGAGGATATTTTTTATACTACTTAGGTAGCAAATAAGGATACGGCCCGCCTGATGGTAAGCGGTTACCGCAGCCTATGGACTTGCATCACCAGGGGTATTACTCGCGCGTTGCCGACCATGCATAAATAAATAAATTCAATGTATATAGCTTAATAATAACTGATGTTGCCTTACCTTTCCTCACAGGTAGATTTCTAAACTGCAAGCAGTATGGTTCAGAATGCTCAGGTAAATTGGCTTTCATTTGAGCAAAGCAGGAGCATACTTGAGTCAAGGGTGGGGGCTCGCAGACTAGGCAAATATCATACAATTATTTATTTTAATTAAAATTATTTATGTATCTAAACTAAAATGAAGCGCTCGTGGTGTAGCATGATTAGCCGTTCTTAATCGATCGGCAAAGTTAAGCTACGCCTGTCGTGGTCGGTACCTGGATGGGTGACCGCCAAGTGGTATTTCAAATCGAGCGTTTCCGTGCTTCGGAAAGCACGTAATGCCGTTGGATGCCTCCTAGGCGGCTTCAAAAATTCCAACAGTAGGTTGACCACTAGCCTACCTCCACCGATCCGCAGTGGGCACGCGTGGTGGAGTATTGCCCATTCCCTTTCACCTTCATTTGTGAATGGAGGCCTGTGCTCAGCTGTGGGACATTATAGGCTGATGATAATGATGATCTAAAGTAAAACCATATAAGCGCAAGTTTGGGTTGTGCATCCAGTGATTGATTGTATTTTGGTAACAGATATATAATTTTGCTTTTGTTAAAGTTGGCGATGACAGCTAAGTGGTAATGACGTCGGATACCGAGACGAAGGTCCCGGTTTCGAAACCTACAATGAGCTTGAGCTTTCGGTGAAGGAACATCGTGAGGAAACCATAACACGGTGGTAGGGTACTTTGTAGTACCCTGGCTGGCAACCGCCCTCAAGTTGAAAATCTGTTGCTAAGTACCTATCCGGGATCTGAAAGCTGTACTTGAGAGCCAGTTCTTTCTAGGCTTTGTAAGCTTGTCACCTTCGACCACATCATCATTTACCATGGTGAGATTATGGTCAAACATAGGCCTAAAGTAATACAAAAATTTACTAATACAAATGTTTTCTAAAGCTTTTGTGTGATGACTTACTAATCTCAATAGAAGAATAGTCCTCAGGAAACAGTTTTGGAGGTTTCGGTTTCTTCACAGGTGGAATGTAAATCGTTTCCGATTTACAGAAATAGACGTTTTCTGTATAGAAAAATAAGAATCTGCATTAAATAACTTATTAAGAATTTAATGTGTTTATATTTTGTCCATTATTAATTAAAATGAATTAATTTGTATCATCGTACAATTAAACATTGGTTTAATAAATGTACCTTATTGTAAAGTATAAAAGTATTATTAGTAAGTTAGATATGGTCAGCATCAAAAGTAGATTTGTATTTTAGCACCCTTTCATAATAATCTATTGACATTCTCTTAACAGTTTTTATGAAAGCTGTGAATTGCTTAATGTGACACGGTTTACACGGTACTAAAGTAATCAGCTATGACGCTGACTGTACAACCAATTATCTAACGCAAACTTATTGAGACCACGTATTGGAAAGCGCCGAGTGGGACGACCTCCCACCAGGTGGAGCGACAACCTGGTCAGAGTCGCTGGGCGCCGCTGGATGCAAGCGGCCCAAAACCGTTCGAAGTGGAAATCAATAGGGAGGCCTATGTTCAGCAGTGGACATCCATGGGCTGATATGATGATGATGATGATGAAATTTATTGTCCCAAATAAACAAACGTCATTGCGACTAACTGCGAGGTACTTCATCTCTGCTAGTACCTATATTCCAAGTATAACGGTCTAACATAATGTTATTTGAACAAAACATCTTTTCAATTCTTCAGAGACTTCAACAAAGAATATCTTCCTTGAAGTAGATCCCATACGAAGTGGATTTTATGTTTTAAAACCGGATCTTGCATAGTAAAATCATGAACGGAAATGTAGCATGTATTTGAAATATTCATTTGTAAAAGTAAGTGCATCTTGCAATATAATATCGCTTTTTAGCGATAAGACCGCCTATTGTACTTACAGTAATTTCTTTAATTATAAGCATTTATTTTTATACTCTGTTTAAATACTTTTGTACAATAAAGAGTTATCTATCTATCTATCTATATATTCGGACCATTTATACAAACTTGTCGAAGTTATGTCTATAATTTTAAACAAGAGATGAAAGAATCATGGCGATATCCATACATTGATTTGTACAAAAAAAAAACATTTTAGAGAGTTTTGAATCACTTCCAATGGTGAGATTACATTATTAGAAACATATTAATATACTTGAAATAATTTATAAACCCTGCAAAACATAACAATAGGTTTTGATCGCGATTCGCCGGCATGGCATATAAATTCATAATGTCGCATTTTATCCCGGGGATCTAAAAATATTTTAAATACTCCAAGTTATTCCTTAGGCACCAAAGATCAATAATAAAGTCGTTTAAACTTCTCTAAAAATCTTTATTTTTTTTTGTACAAATCTCGCCATGATTCTTTATTTACGAAATGCATTTTATTTGAATTTTTTGTCAATATTTTGGACTATTAGTCGGTTTATTCCTGCTACCGCAAATTTATAACTTGACATTGGCAAAATTAGTAATTTAACAGGCAACACCATTATAGAGTACTACAATGCGAAGCACTACAGTGCTGCGAAATGCTGAATGCGTTCGCTAACAATAGTACAAGTGCTACGAAGTGCTACGAAGCGCTACAGTGCTTTAAATTAAAATAGCTACAAAACTACGTAACTACGAAGAGGAAATTGCTTTAATTCTGTTGTGTTTTATCTACTGCAACTAAACAAAATTGAGTCTGCATCCAAAATTTATCAGGACGAAAAATATATAAGCCTCAATCGGAGGGATCAAATCCTCGATAGGAAGGGACTGGCTTTCAAAAGGCTTTGACATTTCCATTTGTCTTCAAATCGGTGCGAAATATCATTGGATACGATCTATGATTCTTTGCTTCAGTGAACAAGTTTGGGTCTGGTTATCATAACAAGTTATCAAATAAGCCCTTTGCTCACGGGTTTACGCGGGTGGAAAGATTTTTTTCCTGTTATTTGTTTAAATAACGTGCCTTTGAACATTCTTAAAATATATTTAGTTTACTGTTATAATGAAACTAGCTTTATAGCCCGCGACTTCGTCCGCGTAGATTATTTCTTTTTTCTAGATATGAATCATTGTAACAATATAGAGCTTTGTTCATGGCTATTGTCCGCCACTACGTGTGATATTGACAAAAGTTCAGGTAGATTAAGAGCTCATATGCGAGGATGCCACATAAAACTGAAACAGTCCTGCCCCAAATCAACTCTAGCAAATTTCAGAGTTTTTCCCTGTGACTAAAAACCTTAATTAGGAACTGTTATCTTTTAAATTCAAACGGAAGGTGATTTGGGATCAATGGTATACGCGGCAAGAAGACTGTTTCTCCTCTGGCAGAACCAGTAAATATTTTGACCTCAATAACATTGCGGCGGAGAGCTATTACTTGTAGTCTAGGTCCACAGCACAATTTTGGAGGCCTTATCTCTCTTTCCCTCATGTCTGAGGATCGTGGTCAACATCGGGTTTGCTTCTAGAGCGAATGATCTGCCTCCACTGGTTTCTGTAAAACTTGGAGGACGATGAGTCTTTTACTTGATCGGACCATCTTGTTGGTGAACGACCACGTAGTCGTTTTCCTTCCGTGTTCCCAACTATGATCAGATTTCCAAACTTTCATCGCCTTTGCGCACCATGTGGCCGAAATACGAAAAAATTCGTTGGTGGCATATGGTGGACAATCATGTTTTAATTTGGAGCTGCGATAGGATTGATGCATTGTTGCGTTTAGCGGTCCAAGGTATTTCCGACATCCTTCTCCAGCACCACATCTCGAATGCATCAATCCCTTTTTTTTTGTCTCGGGCCAGTATAGTCCACGCATCCACTCCATACATAAAAATGAGGAATACCAATGCTCGTATTAACCGGATTTTTGTTTTAATACCGATTCCTCTCTTTTTCCTGATGTTGTTTAGGCGAGTCATTTCAATACGCCAATACCAACACCGATATTCGTTGCGTTAGTTTATAACCATAAGCTTAAATAATAAATTTAGTGTACTTCCATACACAACTTCATCCCCCTTTTCCGCCCTTCGGTGGTGGAATTATTACAAACGCTGAGATAACTATATATAATTTTTTAATGGTCAGCCTAAACACAGAATTTGAAGATCCTAACTTCAAAACTGACGGACTTGCATACAAACTTTCATCCCTTAGTTTACCCTGTTAGGGGTGGAATTACCAAAAATCCTTCCTTAGTGGATGCCTACACCGTATAATAATACATTTAGTGAAGTTTACTTTGAAATTGAAGGACTTGCATACACAACTTCATCCCCCTTTTCCTCCCTTCGATGGTGGAATTATCACAAACGCTGAGATAACTATACATTAATTTTCAATCGTCAGCCTAAACACAAAATTTGAAGATCCTAACTTCAAAACTGACGAACTTGCATACTAACTTTCATCCCTTATTTTACTACATTAGGGGTGGAATTTCTAAAAATCCTTCCTTAGTGGATGCCTACACCGTATAATAATACATTTAGTGAAGTTTACTTTGAAATTGAAGGACTTGCATACACAACTTCATCCCCCTTTTCCTCCCTTCGATGGTGGAATTATCACAAACGCTGAGATAACTATACATTAATTTTCAATCGTCAGCCTAAACACAAAATTTGAAGATCCTAACTTCAAAACTGACGAACTTGCATACTAACTTTCATCCCTTATTTTACTACATTAGGGGTGGAATTTCTAAAAATCCTTCCTTAGTGGATGCCTACACCATATAATAATACATTTAGTGAAGTTTACTTTGAAATTGAAGGACTTGCATACACAACTTCATCCCCCTTTTCCTCCCTTCGATGGTGGAATTATCACAAACGCTGAGATAACTATACATTAATTTTCAATCGTCAGCCTAAACACAAAATTTGAAGATCCTAACTTCAAAACTGACGAACTTGCATACAAACTTTCACCCCTTATTTTACCCCCTTAGGGGTGGAATTTCCAAAAATCCCTCCTTAGTGGATGCCTACACCATATAATAATACATTTAGTGAAGTTTACTTTGAAATTGAAGGACTTGCATACCCAACTTCATCCCCCTTTTCCTCCCTTCGGTGGCGGAATTATCACAAACGATGAGATAACAACACATTAATTTTCAATCGTCAGCCTAAATACAAAATTTGAAGATCCTAACTTCAAAACTGACAGACTTGCATACAAACTGTCATCCCCTATTTTACCCTCTTAGGGGTGGAATTTCCAAAAATCCTTCCTTAGTGGATGCCTCCACTGTATAAGGTATCTTTGTGCAAAATTTCAAATCCCTAGGTCCAGCGGTTTGGGCTGTGGGCTGATATATCAACAATCAGTTTATCATTTTATATATTAAGATAAAATCCATATTGTTCTCGAGTTATAAGTGATAATATCGCATCGTTAAAAAAGCCACTTAGTTATCTTTAGGTAAAATGCAGATTTCCGCCATTTTAGAACGAAGGTTCCTCCGTGGAATTTAGGCTCGTTTGTATAAACTTTGCATATAGACTGTTTATTCTTTCACTCACTAAACAGAAAACGGAATTGTATTTTTGTTCTAATTAAGTTTTACCGACATTGCCACGTAATTATCATAAAAATTAAGTATTAAACCTTAATTTGGGTTTATTAACATCCACTGCCCTTTTTTACTTAATTAGAGTATTGAAATATATTCTTTGCACATTCTCCGGTTTTCGTTTTGTCTTTGAATTTAGCCTTTTTTAGGTATAGGCCTGTATTTGATCACAATTTAACCAAAGTAAATAATGATCTAGTCGGTAGTGATAGATAGGTTACGGCATTCGACGTCACGTCTTGGGTGTCAAGCTATAATAATAAATTGTAAATCAAAATAGACGTCGTAGTTGCACCCATATTAAATTTTAGTTAATACGAGCTGCCCCGCGGTTTCACCCGCGTTTCGAGGATGAAAAAATCTATGGCACGCGGGGATAATGCAGGTTCATATTGGTGTAAGAATTATATGAATTGTATCAGTAGTTCCGGAGATTACCTCCTTACATAAAAAAAAACAAACATACGTGCCAATTCTGTTGTAAATCGCACTAAACTAATTTTAGTCACATCACATCTCTTTCTTACACACATTATTGAAAACGGATAGAACATATTTAAAGCTGTCAAATTAGTCTTTGCCGTCTTCATTTGCGGGTATTTAGACGTAACCGCGATAGATAGCGACTAAATTTATATTGAAAACAAGCATTGGACTAATTTGACAGGACTAAATTTCTTACATCCTTTTCTTATGTTCTTTGTTAGAAAGAGACATTGAGACTAAAATTAGTTTAGTTGTAAACAACAGAATCAGGGCCATTACCTCTTTATAATGTTTTATATTCATACGATACACAGGTAAAAGTAAGGTATGAAGAACTTAGTTCTAGTGCGGCTCAGTCCTAGCAGAAGTAGGATAAAACATTCAAAGCGTCAAAGGATTAACAGGGTCGTTTCACTCTCATACAAGAAGCGTGTATCAAGGTTCGTCGGCGCCTTTTGAAGGCAAGTACACATAAGTACTGGGGTGGTACGGTACAGACACTAGGTCGAAGTCATGTATAAACTGTTAGGGAATGTTCAGACTATGATGAAATTATTAAAAAGGGTGAACAAAATATAGTGATTGAATATTCTATGAAACTTCTTATAAAAGAAGTATTGTTGGTTCTAGGTCCTATATGGTATGGAGAAGAACGTAGATTACTTTTTATCCCGGGAACGCGGGTGAAACTGCGGGGGAATAAAAATAAAGAAAAGAGAACGTATTTTCAGATAAGATTTACATTCAATATTAGATAAGCTAAATGCCTCGCGACACTGAGCTAAGCTTCTTAAAGACTATTTCGACAGAAAGCTTAAACTTCTTAGAGACTATTTACAGACAGAAAGCTTAAACTTAAACTTAATAAAATAAACGGCAGCTTATATTACGTCAGATCTGCACGTAACCTTAGAAACGTCTTTAGCTTTGTAATTATGTTTAAGGACGTAGTACAATAGTATGACAGTAGCGGTATTACAAAGGCTTAAACGATTATGAGATATTTCTGTGAAACTTTACGTAGTTTATTTTACTAGTGATATTAAAGAGGCTGTATAGGTAGGGCTTAAGAAATTTTATGTCCCTGAGATTAAAAAAAGTCGTATCTTTTGACTAGATAAGGAGCAACTGGGTTACAAAAAATTCTCACCTCACTTCTTTATATTATAAATGCGAAAGTTTGGATGTCTATTTCTCAATCACACATCAACAGCACCGATTTTTATTAAATAAATCGGCTTATGTTTGGCCACTGACTCATAAAGGGTGATGGTGAAGCCTAAGATGGAGCTCTCTTACACAGAAGAAACCTATTTACACTGAACTTGAAAGTCCCTAGATTGTAAGCGTCAGGAAACACATACACCGGAAGCAAGTTGCTCCCTTGCTGTCCGCATTATAAATGATGATGCACTGTGTCCATTTTTCAGTATGTCAATTTCTTGTGATTTGGTGTAAAAATGGGGTTGGTGGTACAAGTTTGAACAATTCCTGCGTACACTTTCCAAAATATATCCTGTAGAAAACCGATAGGCAAGCAACCTTTCTTCGATGGTGAAAAGACATACCTACGTCTTGGTAGCGTTAAAACTGACCAGATTGGCATTGCCCCAATCAGAGACTGCCTGTAAGGTCACGTTCAAAAGCTCTACCATGCCTTCTGCTAAAGTGCGGTCGTCTGCGTACCCAAAGATACCAACCTTCAACAGATCGTTAATATTCAGCAGAAAGGTTGCAGAGAGAACTGAACCCTGTGGAACTCCGGCATTGATTGCGAAAAGGTTTGACGAACACCCATCTCTTCGGCTACATCATCAAATACAATGGTATAAGTGTTATCGAACATAAAAATATCCCCCATAAGAAAATACTATCCCATCAAAAACATTTTTATGTAAAATGTTGCCAAGACATATGGCTCGCACTGTAAAAAAGTTATCAGATCTCGTGTAGAGCCAAGCTTATAACTCTACATGCACTTACTCTACAAGCCCTAACTTCACAAACTCTACACTTTAGACAAAATATGTGGCTTGGCCGTTTCGCTACCGTCACATGGGCGTAAGGTGAAAAATGTATTCACTGTTCATAACTTTTTTGTTATTCAATAGTTCTTGTAGTAGTGAAACGGGTTGGGTTCAAAAAAACGACGAAGCGCTTCGAGAAAAGGTAGGTAGTGCCCTTTCGCTTCGCTTTGCTGTCTTGGCGGGGGGCACTTCCATGCCCCAGATATCTTATTTGTTAACATAGTATTAATCTATGTCAATAGAAACATATCTAGGTCAGACCTAGAAACAAACATTTCAAGTTTTCCATATCAAAGATTTATTGATGATGTACTTGTTATAACAACGTCGCGGAATAAATATCTCTCCTCTTTCTATGATATATTAGCTGAAGTTCATACGGATATATTTTCTAGTTTCCTTTAGTATTTTTGATGTGAAAACATCTTTAGTGGCGTTGTGCACTTTTTGGGATGGGTAAAAAATGTTAAACTCGCGTCAGATGTCACGTAACCCTGATCGAAAACTCGTAAGACGGAGGGAGAGTAGTTGCAAATTAGACTTTATTAATACTGGGGTTACGTTCAAATTCTAATAATATTCTCTAGATAGCCGGAAGGTAGGTACCATTTTTGTTCCCATTTTAATTTAATAAAAAAAATCTTATTTAAAAGTATTATTATGTACATGTATCTTGAACTTGCTTTCCCTTGTATAAAAACACTATGTGAAAAATTTCTAGTTTTCAAAATGCACAACGAAGTTTTCACTTCTGTTGGCACTCCCGGAGTGCAACCCGTTTTTTTTTTTCATCTGCAGAATTGTGATTATAGGCACTTTTTAAATTAGGAATTCACAAGTACTTGAAATTTCTTTTGAGTGAGTTTATATTGTATTTTTTTGTCTGATAGAAGGTATTGGTTCTGAGAACCTTGTGACCCTTACGCGGACAATGCGGCGAACAAGCTCTTCACTTGATTTTTTCACATAATAATAATATTATAGATTGCTCATGCTTCTGACATTTATTTGCTTATCTTAGCAAAAAGCCGGTACGATTTATATTACTTGGACTAAATTGTAAAGTATTTTACTCATTCATTTTATACTGGAGTTATGAAAGTTTTATTAAAACAATTGCAAATTGCTATACCTAACCCAAAATTAAACGATCGTTTACTCGAAATATAGGTACTGTAAACCAGTGACGCTGATAATTCACAACACGTGTCACTATTTTCTTTTAGGATTCCGTACCCAAAGAGTTCGATTGAAATCCAAATTGGCCACGTGATCCTCTACTTATTAAAATCTTAAGTCACTCAGTGGCGCACGAGACCACAATTGACGTGGCCACTTTGTCAGCTATCATAGGTTTTTAACCTACACTAAATAAGATAGAGTCTTAAAAGCTACTCATGACAGGTATTCTAGAGCAAAAGGCGAACAAATACTAATAATAATTCAAAATTTATGTTTGAAGGGGTCATTTACGCAGAATAACATATTATGTAGTAGGTTACACATTTTTTTCATGCTCTTGTGTGAGGCATCGTCAAAACGAATCGAATATTTTTTTATTAACAAAACGCATTCTATCTTTAGGTATGCCTAGTTAGAATGAGTTTTTTTGATATTCCCATCAAAGTAACTATTTCAAAATAACAAAAACTTTACAAAACATTGCGCGTCGCAACAGACATGTGGGTCATTGTGGGTTGCGGAACATTGTCATTGAAAAACTGAGCTCCTTGCTATTTGTCAGAAAGCAGGTTTTCGGGCATGGCATTTCTAACCTTTTTAGTTTGATATCGTCGTTTATTCCTTTACCATAAGGTAGGTAATCGCATAAACTTTTTGATCGGTATAAAAATTAAAATTGCCTAAAAATGGACTTAGCAGGTAATTAGGCCGACAAATTACTCTTTTCAAAACAAGCTTAGATTCATTACATAATATTTACATTCTAATCGCACTGACAACAATTGCGTGCCCCGGCGCGGCGGCAAAACTACAAAGTGAGCAGACCAGCCCCCACAAGCAGCACCTGCTCCAATTGAGTAGTAAGTAAATAAATAGCAAACTTAAGCAAACCAGCCCCCACAAGCAGCACCTGCTCCAATTGAGTAGTAGTAAGTAAATAAATAGCAAACTTAAGCAAACCAGCCCCCACAAGCAGCACCTGCTCCAATTGAGTAGTAAGTAAATAAATAGCAAACTTAAGCAAATCAGCCCCCACAAGCAGCACCTGCTCCAATTGAGTAGTAAGTAAATAAATAGCAAACTTAAGCAAACCAGCCCCCACAAGCAGCACCTGCTCCAATTGAGTAGTAGTAAGTAAATAAATAGCAAACTTAAGCAAACCAGCCCCCACAAGCAGCACCTGCTCCAATTGAGTAGTAAGTAAATAAATAGCAAACTTAAGCAAACCAGCCCCCACAAGCAGCACCTGCTCCAATTGAGTTACACAGCCACTAAAGTAAGTTATTATTGTATAGCATCCTTCGTCCACGAATCGGAGTCGCACTCAGCTGGTATTTGTTGCCAGCTGTGTGAATATTAGGCTAATGGACTGTTTGGAGACAAAAAAACACGAATCGTTTTCCGATACCGATCGACGAGCAACACGACGATTAACAAAGAGGCAGAGATGTGTCTCGTACGGAATTTGGAGTAAGTATATTATTCCATTAGTACTGCTGTCTAAACAAACGCAAACCGAACTCATTTTTTTCAAAAACTAAAAATGATTCAGTCGTTTTCAAGATATGGACAAATAAGTGTGACGGCCTGGCTTATTGATACGAGATACGGTGTCGTGTCAAAGGACATTTTCTCAAAACCTTGGTAAAATTCTAGTGAATTTAAGAAAAACTAAAAATGACATGAAATTTAATCTACTTCAGAATACACTAAAAAGTATGAAATACTTAACTCTAAACTGACACTGATTTTAAGTCATCGAAATATTTTCAATGGAATAGTTAGGTACGTCGTGCTCTTTTGCTGACTTCAAATCAGTGTCAGATTAGAGTTATTTCATACTTTTTAGTGTATTTATTCTGAAGTCGTTTTTTTTTAAATTACTTTTTTATTTTCTTAAAATGTTTGATCGAAGTTTAACAGCGCTTTTGAAAATCATTATCTAATTAAGATGGGATGAAAGGGCCGATTTTTCCCATCGTTAGTTAACTTTATTAGAGGAAAAAAATGAATTTTTGACAGTTTCAGAGATGTAAAATCTGTCAAACGTCAATTAATTTATTCCTCGGATATAAAGACGACGGTAATTGGGCTGTTTGCATTTAAAAAAAAACAACATTTTTATAAAATATCCTGGGAGATTCCAACATACACGGTCATCTGAACCCAAACTAAGCAGAGCTTGGAAGCCAGATATACTACATATACTACTTTTTGTTGATAAATACATACTTAATTTACATAGTAAATGGAACGAACGGTTTAAAAATAAATATTTATTTTCTCGTGACTCGAAATTTTTTAACCAGTTGAGAGGCAATCCCCATGACATTGCTAATATCCATCGGTGACGATAATCATTTACCATCAGGACCGCCTGTCTGCTTCCGCCTTCTGACATAAAAAAACTATTTTATTTCTATGTGCCATTTTTCTTTACAAACTCAGAAAATAGTACCGTATATAAATCAAATTAATGTACGGTCGCCATGGTGGCAAAGGTTAGAAACAATACGGCGATCACGGGTTTGGTTCCCGGGTCACGTGGCTGATTTATTATATGACTTATGGCTGCACTTTCGGTGACAAATGAGGTGGAAAAACAACTCTCAATCTTGTGATAACGAGCTGCTGATGTGCTCGATACAAAAGAGGCCTTCAATCATCACCTGCCAAACATTGGGTGACTGAATTTCAATACAAATGGCTGAGATATTTGGTAGGGTGTTTAAGAGAATAATATATGCTTCGAAATCACAGAGATTTTTTATTGACCTTTATGTTTTAAAGTGGTTCTATGTAAATATATAATTTGGCTAGGCATCTCGTAGTTCACGAGAGTTACATCTGTCAATGAGTTGAATTAGATAGATGGACCGATATTAGGCTAGAAATCGACCAACTTTTGTGCACAGAAACCTAACAAAGAATATTCCTACATGTATAATTATCTTTGATCTTACGGACGTCTAAGTTACCATTTAATAAACAGGAGTCTTGGAATAACTGGTAACATTAACTAACAAACAACAATAGTTCAATTAAGTAATTACAATTTCAATTACGCTCAAGGTAAATAACTCCAGAATAGTATTAAAAAAAGAACAGAATATTTCTTATTACATTACAAATTACACGTGGCGCCATTCCAATTACATTAATAATTAAGTCCCAAGAGAGCGCGTATATACACTGTAATACAACTTTCAGTTGTATTTGTGGGTTTTTGTTTCAGTAAACTCAATAAAGTAAGTGCTTGCGAGGCAGCGTCTATGGGATTAAATGCTGCCTTCACTGGGGGATATCGAATGATTCTAGGATGCACACGTGCGCTGTAACGTGGAGGTACAAAGTGAAATCGAGACAATCTCAAGTATAACTTAATCAGCGTAAGGTGCTATAATGGTTCCTGTGAAGTTTTAAGCTATAATAAAGAAACAAACGCAGAAATGGGTACACCGATTTACCTACCTATGTTTGTTTAATTGGCTTTTAACCTGTTTTAAATTATTTTTACTCAAAGTTATAAAGTTGTATAGTTCCAGACATTTTATGAGTAGGTATATAGGTGCCTAAGTTGTATGCAAATATTTCGGGTTAAAGGTGATACATATTTCATCATCTTTATTATTAATATTTAAGCGTAAGGTCCAATCAGTGCGTGTTACCAGTGATGACATACGGGACAGAGACGTGGTCTTTTACTGCTGGCCGCATAAATAAGCTTAGAGTCACTCAGCGAGCTATGGAATGAGCTATGCTCGGAATTTCTCTACGTGACAGGGTCCGTAATGAGGACATTCGTAGGAGAACGAAAACGACGGACATAGCTCGTAGAGTTAGTAAGCTGAAGTGGCAATGGGCAGGCCACATCGCTCGAAGAGCCGATAATCGATGGGGAAGAAAGGTTCTCGAGTGGCGACCACGTATTGGAAAGCGCCGAGCGGGACGACCTCCCACCAGGTGGAGCGACGACCTGGTCAGAGTCGCTGGGCGCCGCTGGATGCAAGCAGCCCAGAACCGTTCGAAGTGGAAATCAATGGGGGAGGCCTATGTTCAGCAGTGGACATCCATGGGCTGATATGATGAAGCGTAAGGTCCGGCATCCTTCTCAAGGTGTATTTTGATTTGATTTGTATCGATTTATGTTATTTTATCTTTTAATTTCTGTCTTTTTTCTGTTTTATTTCATGTTTGTGTATGTTCACGTTTTATTTGTTTGTTTACCTTGCCCCTTATTGTATAATTCCCTTTAAATGTTGTGTTTACCTGTAATTGATGTATGTACTAGATTTTGTAACATTATGTATGTTCCGTCTAAAATGTTGTGAATGTACGTTGACGGGAGAAAAATTTAACTATTCCGAGAAGCTAGACGCTAAATCGTAACCCGATACTAATTAATTGATCACAAAGCGAGAATCCAATTGAGACAATGTATACCAAATTGCAAAGCTATCTGAGACTGCATTCCACACGATATACATGACACTCTAGGTATTATAATAGACTGTAATAGTCGATTCCGATTTCTGTGGTAACTAATTAGTAGTTTAGTAGAAATTAATTTTCACCTTGGTAAGTAATTACACTCAAAGTTGGCAACACACAATATATAATCGCTCGATATTCTAAGCTTAAAATATTGTTATTATTAGAAGCTATTGGCGCTTGGCAACATATTTTAAAGTTATAATTATTAATATTTTAAACTTTTAATTTGATGTTTTGTTTATAATGAAATGAAATGAAATAATGTATTCATTCAAATAGGCCTTCACAGGCACTTATGAATAGTCAAACTCTAATACTCTAATGCACTAATGCACGGTTCGGAAGGTTACTTTTGCTGAGAAGAGTTTTATGAAGGAGGAAGGTAACTTTTACAAATAAGGCGTTCATTCGAATTGATGAATCATTTAAATTCTTATTTTATACTAAAAGCAGCTAAAAACAAATCAAGAAAATGTTTTGTTCAGTCACAATTTGATCATAAAAAAGTATTACGAGTTTCTGCCTTTACCTGCCTTCCCAAGGGATATGATTTCCCGGGAAAATAGTATTTCGTGGATTCTATAGACTATCAAATTTCATCCCAATTCGATCAGCCATTACGGCGTTCAAAATCATGTCAAGTAATTTCACGTTTCCACTTTATCTAAAGTAGACTAATATTAAATTGCTTCCCTATTTTCTTGGGCCCTATTACTAACAATATTTAATTTTATGAAAAATCCTAAAAATATTAGTCATGTATTTTCCAATTACTCAAAGGTTGCCTAGAAGAAATTGCTCTAGTAATGAAACTGCCTAAGTTGTGTCTATTGTCTTTATTTTTTTTTACAACTAAGTCGGTAAACAATCATACGGCCCGCCTGATGGTAAGCGGTTACCGTAGCCATATGGACGCTTACAACACACGAAGCATCGGTCACGCGTTACCGACCTTTCCCCCCTCCCCTATGAGCCCTGGCGACCTTACTCACGCGCAGGAACACAACTTTACAGAACATAAAGTTATTTGGCTGCGGTATTCTGTAAGGTGGAGGTACTTCCCCAGTCGAGCTGCTCTTTGAGCGAATATTACGCTATGCTCTACCTCTCTCAAAATCTTATCTTTATTTTGTTATGTTGTCTTCTCGTGTATAGAATAATCAAGTGTATTATATCCAGTCTATTGGTAAGATGGAATTTTCTGTCAAGTACATTTTCATTTGAAGTATATTCATGAGAACTTTTCGTAGCTCCTGTGAAGCAAATGATGAAGACACATACGTATATGGACAAACAGTGGGAACAGTTGGCTCGTCTGAAATAATTACACCACTATTTGCATTCTATTTGCCTTCCGGGATAGCTTTTGTTTGAGAGACTACATTCCAATTCGGAAATATATCAAAATTTAATGGCTTTTCCGAAATAGTCAGCATTATTAAGGGAAGCTTTATCAAAAAATATGGGTATTTATACCATTTATATTTTGAAACTTTATACTTATTTGTTATAATAGGACGCGCGTCCCTCGCGAGAATCAACGGATTAATGGAAATGTATCTTGCCAGAGGCCTTAGTCCATATTTGTGGCGGTAATAATACATGGTGGTAACAAATAGTGGTGGATTCAAATCCTGAGCTTTAGCTTCGGCGAGTGAAGGAAGTCATCGTAAGGAATCCATAGCAATACTATACGCTTGCCTGGCTACTGCCCCAAGTAAAAATACTGACTCCAAGCTCTTTTAGGAGTGTGATTTTTCATAGCCAGGTCCTCTACGTATCGCATGCTAACCATATTTGGCCAAAAAAAAACTAAACTGTGAAACACTCTTGAAGATTCACATCACATCACTACCACTGAGCTATCGTAACATTTTTATGCAACCTAAGCCTATATAAGATACCTAGGTATCGCTTTAATAACAATAATAAGCTATTTCTTATTAAGAGTGAAGTCCCCGAGGAGCAATTTTAATTATCTCTTTGTTTTACTTAAGGCTGTTCGCACGATCGCGGCGGATGTCTTCAAAGTTATAATAACGAGATAAAGTTGAGTACATATGTGACGTTTCTATAAATTCCATTTTTCCTAATGTTATTAATACTAGTATTAACATGCTGGCCACGTACAAGGTTTGGAACTTCTCAAAAAATAGAGTCCAAGTATATTTGTAGAAAAACAAAATCTACGGAAATAGCTCGCGTAGTGTTAGTAAGATGAAGTGGCAATGGGCAGGGACGCAGGAAGAGTCAAAGAACAATTAATCAAGTGGCGATCCCACTAGATGGACAGACTACACATACAAATTGTATAGCTTTATTTTATTTTAAAATCCAATTGTATTATTAACGTGAATAAAGCGTGCTGTTATTTTAGACTGACAATAATTATGGAGCTGATTTCAATGGCTTCAACTTAGGAAACGTACAAATAGTTTAATAATTTTATGAAAACGTTCCTAAATCGTGTCGTCTGCATGTGGCCTAAAGAAAATTATAAGAAACTGGAATCATTGATCGACACGGCAAATATTATTCGACCAACACAATCGGCTCAAGTAATTTGCTAGTGACGTACCATTCTATAGTTATCTTATCGATGGATTTAAACGAAAAACGTTATCGAAGAGTTATCAACTGATTATTGGAAACTGATCAATTGTAAATTCACTTTATACGTAAAAAATATGTTTATAATTTTTTGAATCATAAAAAAGTCATAAAATAGTCACGAATAAGACCAACTTTTTTATTTTGAGAGAGAACATACATTTATAACTCACAGCTAAGTAAGACAGACACAATAAATACATAACTCAAAAAAACCAAAGCAAAACTGCAATCTTGTGAGTTGAAAGTCCTGACTGAACATAACCATCATACACTTACCATGGTAAAATTGTAAGCAAATATAAAAACAGGTTCTTTGTTAAAAATGTCATTTTTAATACAAGCTTTTTTTTGAGTGACTGTACTTTTTGTTGACTGTACTTGCGATAAAGTACTCATCAAGACAAATCAAACGAGCCCAAACTTGATGGGGTTATGTGGTTTTATTACGGAGTTCATATGGCCACCTTCCAGCTCCATCATCAGATCAGCTCAATGTCATCATAATATTGCATTGTCACGCGATTTGCATATTCGTGCAAAATTTCAGCTCAATTGGAAACCGGAAAGTGGGTCAAATTTAACTTGCAATTCCATTACAGACAACGGGACAGGTGAAACTAAATAAAAGCTTGTAAAATACAATATAAAAAGTATAACTTATCGTTAAACTTTTGTACATCACTAAAAACACCTACCTTTTTGCACACTCCGCCTGTGATCTTCTTCAGCAAATATTTCCTCCGAACTGATAGAATTTTCTTTAGGGGGATCCCACGGGAAGATTTCTCTCTAAAATAATACAAAGTAAATCAGGCCTTATTTTAATTATTAATTAGTTGTCATCACTTTTGGGTATTAATAAGAATTCTTATTTTTTATCTTTCATAAATTATGATCGAGCAACGTTGAAATTTTGTATGAAAAGTGTTTTTTTTTTGCGAATTTTGTGTTGGTCCCATAGTAAATATTGTTCAGCATGACTAACTAACATAGGTTCCGAAAATAATTATGCCATCTCGAAACCTCCACCTGTAGTAGTAGGCGCTGTTAGAGTGTCAGGTATTTGAGATTTGTTTATTTGTTGATTTTGAACTTCTGATGAAGGATGGATTTCTTTTAAGTAATCGCTTGGCTGGCTACCATCGTAAAAATAAAACTAATTAGTTGCCTCCTTTTTTATTAGCTTTTTATTTTACCACTCTGTCATTTTACTATTATAATGTGCATTCATTTATTTATTTATTTATTTATTTATTCATCTTCATAATGTACATAACAGTTTGTGGCCAAAGCGTACAGAATGATTAAAAAATTTCTATGACTGCTCTAAATATCTCACGGCACTTCTGCGAATTTCAGCCACCGATGAGTGAAATATATCCAGCCCCATATTTTCCCTGACCATACAGTTAAGCATTCTCAAAGCACACGAAAAAGGGCGATTCCGCATTAAATTGGTCCTGGCAGAGGGTAATGCAAAAATTCGGTGAATCCTAACGTTAGCACCTCTGTTTGGTACATATAATGACACCTCCGCCAACAACGCTGGCATATACGTTTTACCTTGCATCAGATCACATACATATAATATAAGTGTTACATTACGCCTCAATTCCAAGGTGTTGTAGCCTGTCATACCCAATATAAACTTAGAAGGATATAGGAAGGATTGATTGCATTAATATAGAATGCATTATGCCCAACATCCATAACATCAAACGGCTTTTTAAATGCAATCTACCGTACATTAACATAACATAAACTAAGCAACAGTAACCCAGTTAAAAGCAAACTCTACATTTCTTCATTAGTGTTAGGGCAGCGATGAATTATTTACATCGGCTACACATATAAATGTGGCTCCCACGTCTTGAGCCTCGAGCATTGTTCGAGCGGCTGACTTGACAAACGACCAACTACCATTGGTGGAGGGCGAGTTTTTTTCGAGATATTAATTAAAATTTTGTGTTTCGAGAAAAAAAGTTTTTGGCCTTATACTATATTACTGAAATATTGTAATGGCGTTGTTATACAGGAAATATTATGTCAAAAGATATTGTTTTTCATTAATTATAAAATATCGATATCAGGCAACGTACCTACCCTAAAAATGAGATATTGTGTCCAATAATAAAAAAATACACGTACATGTGGTTGATGTTCGGAACTAACAAAACTTACTCGCTCAAACATAACAAAACCGTATTCGTAATTGGACAACAAATGGGGATCAATTCGCCAGCAGGTGATAACACACCCGAGTAATTTGGCAACCTGAAACAATTTGGCAACAAGGACTGTTTTCTTGATTTCCCTTCCCTATTGCCAAGACAAGGGGCATCAGGTAAATTATTGTAAAACTAGACTCAATTGTATTATTTTGACAATGTTACAAAGAAATTTTTTATTAAGCTATGGATTTCTAATAAAACCAGTCTATCTGGTACGGCATTCTAGAAAATGTAACGGAACAGGGGTAAACAATAAAGGAGATTAGGGGACGAGTTAAAACTTCCGGCGAGGCCTAATTGGAAGAGAGTGGCTCTGATTAAAATCAATGGAAACAGCTAGAGGAGGCATTTACCAATAGGAATGCTGGATTAAGAGAAAAAGAGATGAATAGACATTGCAAATAAAAAATAATAAAGAAGAGCGTACCAGACGTCTGTGATGTACCAGATATATGTATATTGGATAGCAATTTTGCTGTTATTTACCTCATTGCATCTCTTAAATTCTAAAAATTATATCTAAATACTTTTCTATGCTAATTTTTAAGATATTTCTTAAAATTCGAGAACGCATCGTAACGTCACCTCCATTTTTGCATGCTTTATTCATATGAAACTACATGTGATGCGGAGACGCCTGAGCTCGTCTTTAAGACTTTCCGTATGGCACTGAATATAGAAATATTGTCCGAGCGAGACGTGTGCATATTACAAACAAACCAACCATTTATATCCCACACTATATGGCACTCGTGGTTTCACTCGCGTACAGTAGTACCCAACTAATATGGCTTACCGATGTACCTGCGCAGTAGATACATTTTCAAAGCGCGGGAAGCGCTATTAGTCGGCAGCTGCCGCCATGTTAGCGCGCGCCGTGCGGAGAGGCGTGACTTGCGAGTGAGACAGAACTAATAGCTGCAGTGTATTAAATATATAATAAACAAACCTTATAGTAGTGATCTAAGGTTGATTGTAAGTTTTAAGCATTCTTTCGTTAATCTTCGGGGCCATATTTTCTTTTCTGTGCGAACGAAGATTCACGACGCGCCATATCAGTTGGGTACTACTGTACTACTGTACTTGCCTAGGATTAAAAGTAGATACAAAAATTACATCGATCCGCAGGTACCTCCTTTACTGACCAACAATCTCACATTCTGGTTTATGATACTACAGTTGATTTGATTTGCTTTTCCTTGTAAAGAATGGAATACATGAGTAGATTATTATGGTTAAATCTTTCTGAGATAATATAATATAAAAAAGTATGGTGTTCCGCTTACCTAGGGAAACCCACTTTAAGGATCAGCCCATACCAAGAGGCGAAGCGATGCGGCACGCACTTTTTTAGAGAACGTCTCGCGGCGTCAGGCTGTGCTGATGCTTTTTGCAGCGTCGCAATGTGCATCACGAAATAATTGGCCTATTCAGGCATCGCCTCGTCACGTCGCGTCTCAGTGTGAAGTGACCCAAAAGGCCAAAAATAATGTATTAACCATAAGCCCAACAGAGTTATAATAAGTTTCCCAAAATTATCACTCATTTTTGGTCTCAAGCCAAATCACTATGACTGGCTCTTTCGTTCACTTTTAATTTTGTTATAACAACATAATTATACAAAATAATCTAAGCAAACTCCCAGTAAGTAAATAATGTCACTTACGAAGTTCCAAAATTAAAGTTTGTAAAAGACATGTCATATTGAAAATTAGGAAAATGACAACGTGACAACGTATATGTGTTTATGTTAATAATATATATCGGCGGACAATCGCCGTTTGTATTGAAAACACTGTTATTGATATTAACCGTATCTATTTATGAAACGGTTACTGTAAATAATTAAATTAGAACACGCACACACATAAAATATTTCAACAATATATCAAATATAACAATTAAATATTAAAAAGCTTGTACTTAGCTCAAGGTTGTTTACTCCTTCACGTCTGAGCACAGAATGAATTTGCAAGCTCGGCTCGCTATTGCTTTTATAGTTTTTATACGCCTGGAATCTACCCTCAACGATCAACACTTTTATTTTGAATAAAATGAAAGACTTCCGGTTGATTTAAAATCATAGATTGAGCTGTCAATTAAAATACTGAATTGTTTCTAAAAATTAAATAATGTTTATAAAATATGAAAAGGTAAATAAATATAGCCTGAAATAATTCAAGAAATCACAATCATCAATTATAATAAACATATTCTTGCCTATTTTAAATCTTTAGAATAGCATTAAATAAGGCAGTTTTAAATATTACTTATACCGACACGATGATCAGAATTGTTTGGCGCCGACATATACGTAGAATTTATGAACAGAACGTAATCAACTAGATGTAGCGTAGTTACAAACAGCTGGTATACAGATACACCCTCGTCAGCATTATCTAGACTTCTGGAAAATCAGGCTAAGTACTTTTCTAACCTTACATGAAAGTATATTGAAAGATAGCTTTATCTTGAACTTAGTCAAAGTTACTACAGTATGTATACCTGCCAAGTTTGAGTAGGTATTTAAAATATTATTTTCTGTATTTTTACTATAATTTCTATATATCTGAAAAACCTGCATAAAATAATGTCGAAATGTTGGAGCGATAGCGCTCCAACGTGAAGGAAGATTAAACAATCAAACTGATTTCCTTATTTATTGTTTACCAAGTTGAGCCTGTGAACTTTGTAGGCATAACATAACATAACATAACATAAATATACTTTATTTGTACACCACAAAAACAGTACACAAAAAGAAGGAAAACAAATACGGCATTACATTCGTTTTGCTCTTTACCCTTTTTTAAACCACTCCTGTATTGGCTAACAAAAAAATTCAAATCAAGCCGTTTTGGTTTTAGCGATACAATCGAACAGCAATTGATTTTATATATTATAGATTTTTTATGCTCTTCGCTTTGTCTCTTCTTATGCTGCCACAGTGAACTCCTCTTCAAAACCTTTTCAAGATGGTTCTGAACAGTAGCGCAGTTGTATAAAATAGGATTACGAATATTTTGTCCATTTCCGAAGATACATTTTATACGAGTTCCGAATCATAGTTAGTCCTACGTAAATTACTGAGCAATTAATTTTATAGAAAATTATCTTTCGACTTATAAGAATAGTAGAATTCATATAGCTTTCAATTTAAGTGTTCATTTAAACTTAAGTGAATATACGTGTTACTCTTTTTACGAGCGGCGGCTGTAATCTTAGAAGAAAACAAGCTCGTAAAGTCGCTCCGTCAATATTTAAGTGTCTTGGTTTTAAGTTGGGTTTATACTCTTTACAATGTTGGGTTCAGAGTTTAATAAAGCCTTATTCACATCTGTGGTGTTCAGTGTGGAACTTTATACCAGCTTCTGTTTTCTCTTCTTCAAGGCATTCTGGATATGCATGCTTCCATTTTCTATGCTTTGGAAATGAGTATTTTGGTTACACATTACATGTGAAGCCCGTGAGGCGTGTGGTCAGCGGGGCTAACGCGTAAGGAAATGGCTATGAACTTCATTAAACTGGGCTACATTGAAACTCTATTTTCAGGAGTTGTTCGACATTTAGATATACCTCAAGCGAGTCACTGGATGAGTCTATAGATTGCTTTGTGGACTCGTTTAATATTCACGTGTTCCATTTTTACACGACTCAGTCGACAAGCATACGGCCCGCGAAGGTAAGCGGAAAATAATAAATAATCCATATCCATATACTATCCGTACTAATGCGAAAGTAACTCTGTTTGTTTGTATGTTTGTTACGCTTTCACGCCTCAACTACTCAACGGATTATCATGAAAGGCATGCAGCTGGCCTATGGTATGGAGAAGGACATAGGCTACTTTTTATTCCGAGAACGCGAGTGAAAGCGCGGGGGACAGCTATATAATATAAATGCCGATTTAGATGATAGCTCAGTGGTAGTGACGTCGGATACCGAGACGAAGGTCCCGGGATCGAATCCTACAATGAGCTTGAGCTTTCGGTGAAGGAAAACATCGTGAGGAAACCATAGCACGGTGGTAGGGTACTTTGTAGTACCCGCCTGGCTGGCTACCACCCTCAAGTTGAAAATCTGTCGCCAAGCACCTTTCGGTGTGTTCCGACAGCTGCACTTGAGAGCCAGCTCCTTCTAGGCTTTGTGTGCTTAACACCTTCGGCCGCATCATCACTTACCATGGTGAGATTGCGGTCAAACACAGGCCTATAAACAGTAAAAAAAAATGCAGAAAATGGAAGCCAATTTCAATGAAATGCCGTTCAGTACAGTGGCAGTCAATGGTATATGTTTAGACACAGCTACCACCATTATGGGTAACATACATTGACATATAGTATTCGTACTGATCGTCTTCATAGCTACTGAATGACATCGTTGCACCTGCTTCTGACTAACCACTTTAGTTTGAAATAGCCTTAAGGAAAAATCCCTTTTACAGCGTCATGTCATATAATTAGAGTAGACTGTAGGTAGATGAAAGTTACATTTTATATCTTCGAAGCAATCTATAAATTGGTGAACATTGAATGAATCCTACGTTATTTGTTGTTTTCTTCTAGCTTAAGGAATCCTACCTAAGAGAGAGCTAGTAAGAAAACAACTAAAACTAAATGACTTTATTATTATTTTACAGAAAAGGACTATTCTACCAAAAATATTTTCATGTAAAATGTTGCCAAGACTAAACACATATGGCTCGCAAGTTATCAGATCTCATGTAGCGCCAAGCTTATAACTCTACAAGCCCTAACTTCACAAACTCTACACACCGTAGTCAAAATATGTGGCTTGGCCACTTCAGGAAGTACCCTATGAGTTTTGATGATCATCAGTGAGTCAGTGACGAAATCGGGGTTTTTTAGACATCAATAAAATCAAAAGTATAAGAGCTATGTTATTGAAATTTAATAAGTTCACTATTGACATCATATCCCGAGAATGTTGTTTATCTGGTATTAATCCAAACCCAAGTTATGAGGGTTAAAAAAAACGACGAAGCGCTTCCAGAAATGGTAGGTAATTTGCCTTGCTCTTCGCTTGGCTCGTCTTGGCGGGTCTTGGCAAATTAAGAAATAAGTTTCATAGTATACATTCTTATCGTAACTTATTACAAAAGTGAAAGTGCGTGAAGTTTTTAGTTACCTCTTGATGCCAACACGACACAACCAATTGTGTAAAGTTTGACGGGCAGGTGGCTACTTTTTATCCCGAATAAGCAGGTAGTCCTTGATTTTTTTTATACAGGGTGTTGTTTTGGTCGGCGACAGGCGACCCAGGAGCGGTAGTACAAAATATATATTCCCCAAAAATGGACTTAATTCCATTAAATACTGTAAATATGTTGAGAAATACCTTATTCAATTTGAAATAAAATTACCGCAAAGTATGGTTACTAGGCACGTGCACAGACTAGAGCTAGGCACAGGCCGCCATCGCCCCACCCCTTTACTCCCTCGTACTCCCGTTGAGTATTATGTCTAAACTTTAGCTTATTACATGATTTTCAAAATTTTAACTTGTTTATTTTTATTATTAAAAAAAAATAAAGTATTTTTTTTATATTTTTTTTTATCACCAGTATCTATTGTATTATCGACCCTGAGTCGCTCGTCGCTGACCAAAACAACGACCTGTATAGCGATTTTGAAAAATAACAATGAAAACAATGAGGATCATTCACGTTTTTAAACAAGCTGTCGTCCGCGGTTTCACTCGCGTTACCAGGATAAAAAGTAGTCCATATCTTTCTGTATACCATATGCTATGTGCATGCCAAATTTCATCGCGATCGGTTCAGCGGATACGGCGTGAAAGCGTATCAAACTGTTGTATGATACGCATTGAAACCGTGGGGGACAGCTAGTTTATAATATCAGTAAAATTAGCTGTTCACAACGGCTATATGATGATGGTGATGATGATGATGAATCCGAAAAAAGTATCCCCATGTCCTTCTCCACTAATTGAACTATCTTCCTGCCAAATTTCATTAAGATCCGTCCAGTGGTTAAGCCGTGAAAAGGTTACAAAGAGACTGATAAAATATCCAGAGTTGCGCGCCCTTGCATCGTGACGTCATCGCTAATTTACAAGCTCTCGCTACCATTTTAATTAAGCCGTTTTTAAAACTTTAATAACTTCGTCATTTGTTGATGGATTTTAATCATTTAAAAAATATTATGCTCAGAAATGTTATATGCTTCCTCTGTAGTAATCAAAAAGTTTACTTTTGATTATGTAAATGATCCTCATTGTTATTACCTATAGGACGCGCGTCACTCGCGAGAACCAACAGGTGCAATAAATAACAACTGCTATTGAGGAAAACTTCAAATATGCTAGTGAAAACATTTCCTCATAAAAACCCTAAAAAAAGCTTGCTAAATCAAATTTTGGCGTGAAAAGAGCTCTCTAGGTTTGGCAACACATTGGCAATCTCCCAGTTATTGGAAATGTCCATTGGCGGCGGTAACCATTAACGATCCGGTGGACCAACTACCTAATGTCTTTGCTGTTATTATTTTCAACGTTTTTAAAAAAATAGTTTACCCAACAATCTTTGACTAGTTGCAAATAGTTCATAAAATTGTATAAGTAGAAACAAAACACATTCTAAAGTCTTTATGTGAGTATAACTTCTCCAAATTAAAATAGATGGGTGTAATCCCTTCCCTATCATCGGTATGGGAACTTTAAAATAGAGTATTTTGATGAATTATTACAAAATTATGTCAGCTATTTAGATAGAGTGACATTTTCGTTATGTGTTTACAGTTTCAATGCTAAATTACGTGCGTACATAATTTAAACTCTCGTAAACAATGCCAGGTGATTTAACTCAACGTGGTATGCATTCAAAGCTTATTATAACTGGGTGTCACGTACCAACGCTACAACACATTCTTGGCGATGTATTCGTAATCGAGGATGATAGTAGTAAATACCAGAGCAGTTCATTGACACCTGGAGCTTTAGAAGGTTTCTCAATCACTATTTCAATTAGAATATCGTAATCCCACCAATAACAACCAAACATTCGCATACTCTTTGCTTCTACACTACACAAACACACTTACACACACACACACCCCAACACGCTACACACACCTGAGAAATCACGCGACGGCAAGTTTTTGTCCTACCTATATATTTTATAATACCTATATATTATATTAATAAAATTGTTATGTATTTTTTATTGTTATTTTTTTTTTTGATCTGATAGGATTACTTTATGTTATTTTTAATTTCTATTGTTTATTAGCGTTTCTACTCTTCTTAAATCAGTATTATGAGATTCGTTTTTGGCTATGCTGTGAATCTATAAAATAAATAAATAACATTTTGATGTAAAATGGTGTCAAGACGAGATTATATAGCTCGCATAGTCAAAAAGCCAAGCTGATAATTCTACACACCCTAACTCTACAAGCCCTAACTTCACAAACTCTACACCTTAGTCAAAATATGAGGCTTGGCCGTTTCGCTACCGTTACGTAGGTGTAAAGCGAAACATGTATCACTGTTCTTTTCTATAATACGATAGTTTTTGTAGTAGTAGTAGCATGATTATTGTCAGGAAGGGCTTATCCTGATTAGTTATGGCCGAGATACCTGCGAACCACTGTGTTAGGCTAGTTTTATCTTTCGGTAAAATATAACCTGCTTTTTTTCTGAACAAAACTGCCCTACACTGAGGCATAATCATAATTTTGTTTATTACATATTTTTTCATCGACAGAAATAGGAACTGATTTGCTAGTAGCTTCAACTAGTGGCTACAGAAATGGTAGCCCTTTGAACCCAAATCATGTCCAATGTTTATTCTAAGATAAAATATTCAATTTCAAACACATGTAAACACTACAAGAAGTTTCTACGTCAGAAAGGCTAGAGAATTAAATTTACTATACAAGAACCTTTAATATTCAATGTTTAAATTTGGTAGTACTTAGTGTAGTAAAACTTTACCTCCCTTTACCAAAGTTCGCAGTACAGCAGTGTTCGTAACTAGAACTACGGAGAAAGGACAAACTATATACATAGTAGAAACAATATTATTATAGAGCGAGACGATATATTTCCTTTTTCTCAGGTAAGACAGTTAGTTATTTATAAACATGAAGATTTAGATAACCAATATCAACAAAAGATAAATATATTCAGAACAAGGAGTGACAGGTGCGTCATAAGGTAATGAAACTGCAATGACGAAGGCAAGCTATGAATAGAACGTCTCAAAGGCGGGGGAAAATCAAGATATAACCTGTCAACGGAAAATGGTTCCTCAGAAACTTGGCGACGAGATAGAAAACACCCCGGATATAACAAAAAGATTTCCTGGCAATTTCTGTATACCTGAATCGTCTTAATTATGCTTACTTTTCTTGAAAATTAAAATATAAATTGGTTTTCAATAGGCCTTCATAGCATTATGAATACCCTGATTCTAAAACCGGCTCAGAAGATTGCTTTTTCTGAGAAAAGCTGACAATAAGGTAATCAATTACTCTTTCAAAACAAACTTTTTACGCAAAAGAGATGGATAAAATGGGAGTGCATGCTGATTATGATGGATAGAAGTCGTAGTGTCGAATGGATGTAGCTTACATAATGCGCCGACCACAAATTACGGTGGCAGGTAACGATGATGATTTGCAGGATATAGCAGCAAAAACGATGTCAAACATAACTGACAAAGTAAATAAGAAACTCAAGCAGACTAAACTGTTAACAATATAAGTGTTTATTGCACTTTTAAAGTAAAAGGGGTTGACCAGAGGGAGACAGACTATCTTATGGTAGATAAGTGGTCACCACTGCACCACTTTAAAAATTTTTTTTTCCTTACTTAGGAATTTGTGTCTGTGCCGATCATAAAGACCTCTATAATAATGATGCCTACTTTTAAACCGACGAAAAAACAGAGGAGGTTTACAAGTCGACGCGTATATTTTTTTTCTTATGAATGATCACGCATAACTTTTTACAGAGTAGTCCGATTTTGATAATTCTTTTTATATTGGATAGGGTATACTCGAAGTTGGTCCCATATAAATTTGGATACAAAAAACTTACCCTAAGGGTGGGAAAATAGGGGTCATTTATCGATCAGTCACAGATTTTAATGCTGAGTTATCCCAACTACAAAACCTTATACAATTCAAGTTATATTCAATATTATTTTTTATCTTTTCGGTTTTTTCGGTGTTTTTTTTTTAAGTTTTTTAGTTTACAATTATTAACTATTATGTATATCCTCGGTCAGTGATAACTTTTGGTTGGTATCATATACACCTAAGAAACTGTAAATCGAAAAATAAAAGTCTTGTGTCAAAGTGGGTTTGCAGTAAATATAAAGCAATGCTGTAGAAACTAATCTGTTTAATTTGGCAACAGAACTCCATATTTCTTTTGTTTAGTACGATCACTTTGCCAAACAACGCTTCTGAACTATTTAATCTATCGTTTTATCGCTGACAGTCGAATTCTGTGTTCACAACCAACTATTCCACAACCATCTGAAGTCAAAAACCATTAATACTAAGCATTTGCATCTCCCGGCGGACGGGCGGTACAATAGAAGTAATTGTTCCTGTTAAACTGAAATTCTGCCAATTTGCAAAGTGCAACTTGGACAAAACGTGTTTGTTTAATTCTGAGGTTGGGAATTTAAACTGGTAGATAGTGGTGCAAAATAGATATATATATTAGAAAGACAGTACAGTAGTACCCAACTGATATGGCGCGTCGTGAATCATCGTTGGCACAGAAAAGAAAGTATGGCCCCGAAGATTAACGAAAGAATGCTTAAAACTTACAATCAACCTTAGATCACTGCTAAAAGGTTCATAATACACAGCAGCTGTTAGTTCCGTCTCACTCGCAAGTCATGCCCCTCCGCACGACGCGCGCTAACATGGCGGCAGCTGCCGACCAATAGCGGATTCCCGCGCTTTGAAAATTTGAAAAGCCATATCAGTTGTGTACTACTATACCACCTATTAAGACCAATTTTCGAGAAAATAGATAATGCGTTCTCGCGAAAAAAATAAACTAAGTTGTTGGTACTTACAGGTATTTCGCATAATATCCTACCTAAATATCACATTTTATAGGTAACATGATAATAATAAATTTAGATTATAAATCTCAATATCACTATTCGGTTTATGATTCCCTAATCCAACAAAACCTTCGACCCTTCAAAAACACCCTTCAGATCGAAATAAACTTTCGCAATTATTCCGATGGTTTGCCATATATAAAAGTTTTCGCTAACTTTAATGTGGAGGTGTCGCCCGACAGGCCAACACCCAGGTGATTGTGTCCAGAAACTTTCTAACTTTTATAGCACAAATGCTGAGTTGTAGGGGACGAAAACCAATTGTTGTTTTGGAAGGATGCGGTGAAATGTGAAGGTGTTTCCGGGATTGACGTTGGGCTATGGAAATTTATATTTACATACGTTATACGGGATTGGGAATTTCAAATGTTTGTCTGATTGATCCTAATGTAATACCCTCATTGACTCTGCTAATGACGTCGTTGTTTTTTATTTCGCCTAATTCTTTTACGCCCAAAAATATCAAGACCAAACTCACTAATTGGCAAATATAAATATCAGATATATTATGTGTAATAGATACATTATGATACATGTATGCAAAATTGGTAATTACAGACAGACAATATTAAATAAGCGCGTGAGCCGCAGGCGTAGGCGAAAGCGATAAGGAAGCCAAGAGTGTAATGATCAATGCACGGAAGAGAGAATACATGATCAATGCACACTCGTGTCATACGACGTTTATAAACACACTTGTGAGGAAAACAACAGATTTGTATTTTTTTAAGTAGATTTTTTGATAATAATCAATCAGAACGTCAACAAATATGGCGCGCAAGTTTTTTTTTTACAGCGATTCGCTGTAAAACTGTTTTACCCGTTTAAATTAAGAATGCATCATAAAACTCAAATTCAAAATACAAATTCAAATTCTAAAAGCATTTATTCAATATAGGCCCTGATAAGGCACTTATGAACGTTAACAAATGGCTCTACACCGACAATAAATACAACTTGAACTGAGAAGACTCCGGCAAGAAACGCAGCAAGTGTTTTTTTTTTTTTTAAGTATGTAAATAGAAGTATTACAATTACAAAATATATATAACAATAGCCTGCGAAGCGAACAATTCATTCAAATGCATTCTTGTAGATGACAAGAATGCATTTTGACAAAATCAGAAATTTTATAGTACCCTTTCGTGCATAACTTCTGTTTAACTATCTTTTTGAATGTATGTATAGGTAGCTCTTGGATTTCTTTGGGTACTTTATTAAAGAAACGTATACATTGCCCCTTGAAAGAGTTAAGGACTTTGCTGAGCCGAGTTAAAGGTACAGCAAGTTTGTGCTTATTTCTAGTGTTCAAACTATGAGTGTCACTATTCTTAGGAAAGTTATTTAAGTTTTTCCTCACATGAATAAGATTTTCATATATGTACTGTGACGGGACTGTCATTATATTAATAGATTTAAACTTGTCTCTCAAAGAATCTCTAGGCCCTATTTTATATATTGCGCGGACAGCCTTCTTCTGCAGTATAAAAATTCTATTGATTTCGGCAACTGTGCGGTAATGTAAAGTAAAAAGCACTTGTGCGTAATAAGCTGCATTAAGATATTAAAAACGGGGCAATAAATGACACTTTACGAGCAAGTGTATTGAAAAAATTATTACAATACAGATATTAGGTTTTTGTAGTTAGTAGGAGAATTTACTATTGATGTGAGACGGAAGTGCATAATATAAAGCATAAAGAACAATAAAATGGTAGGGAAATAAACAATGGTCAGTGAAAAAGACATTGATTTATGATACTAGGACAATGCATAGACATGTCAATTTATAAAAAGATCGAAAGCTTTAACCTCAAATATAATAACAACCACACGTTTGCATTTCACTTTTAGCCTTACTGTGTTGAATTTAAAGTTTATGTTTGAATACTGTGTAAAAGATGTTAGGTATAATATAGGTAACAAAGGTGCTATATTTTCATTCCTAGTTTGATTGATCGAAGGAAAAAATAAACGACAGAAGGACATGTGTAGTGCCATCAATCTAGAAATAAGCGTAATATTCTCGCCAAATTCTCACTATTGAGACATTTTCTTTTGTGTCTATACAGAGGGTGTTGTTTTGGTCGGCGACAAGCGACCCAGGAGCGGTAGTACAAAATATATATTCCCCAAAAATGGACTTAATTCCATTAAATACTGTAAATATGTTGAGAAATACCTTATTCAATTTGAAATAAAATAACTGCAAAGTATGGTTACTAGGCACGTGCACAGACTAGAGCTAGGCGCAAGCCGCCATCGCCCCACCCCTTTACTCCCTCGTACTCCCGTTGAGTATTATGTCTACACTTTAGCTTATTACATGATTTTCAAAATTTTAATTTTTTTATTTTTATAAAAAAAAATATAAAGTATTTTTTTTATATTTTTTTTTAGCACCAGTATCATTTGTATTATCGACCCTGAGTCGCTCGTCGCTGACCAAAACAACGACCTGTATAACTGTCATTTTTCATCCCACCAATGAGCATTAGACCTCTTGCCATCCTACACAAGATGGCTGCGACAATTGACATCATTACTAGACGAACAACTTATTTGGAATTGTGTCACCACGATCATCGAGTTGATGGCCCTCCTGCTGTTCTTCTTCCCCTCTCATGACTACTACTATTTTCTCATCCTTATAATTAAGAATGGCATCAACAATGGCGTCTTTTAAATAATCCCTCACCTGTGTCCTTTTCATGATGACACACGAATCTGTTTTCTCACCACCACCCAAAGGTACCTCGCACACAATCTCCAACCCCTGTGAACAATCAAAATATCACCTTAATATAACCAAAATCAGCTGACTTCGGAATACATGAAAATATTAGATAAAGCAAGATCAAGAGAGGTAGAGCAGCTCGATTGGGAAAGTACCTCCACCTTACAGAATACCGCAGCCAAATAACTGTATGTTGTGTTCCTGCGCGTGAGGTAGTACGCCAGAGCTCATTGGGGAGGTGGAAAAGGTAACGTGTGAGCAATGCTTCATGTGTTGCAAGCGTGCATGTGGCTACTGTAACCGCTTATCATCATGCAGGCCGTATGCTTGCTTACGGCCTTACCTAAACGGCGGATTTACCTAAACAAATAATACAGTTTATTATTATTACTTTTTGAAAACTACCCTTAAAAGGGGGTATAGGGGGTGTCAAAGTTTGCGTTGAAGAAACCTACCGCGTGTTCCAATTAACTTGAAACTCGGTATTAATACTTCGGATAGAAAATAAAAATCACGTGTTTTTGGGTATTTTTGTGTTTGAGCGCAATCTCACCATGGTAAGTGATGATGCGGCCGAAGGTGGTAAGCACACAAAGTCTATAAGAAACTGGCTCTCAAGTGCAGCTGTCGGAACACACCGAAAGGTGCTTGGCGACAGATTTTCAACTTGAGGGTGGTAGCCAGCCAGGCGGGTACTACAAAGTACCCTACCACCGTGCTATGGTTTCCTCACGATGTTTTCCTTCGCCTAAAGCTCAAGCTCATTGTAGGATTCGAACCCGGGACCTTCGTCTCGGTATCCGATGTAACTACCACTGAGATATCATCGCCTTAAAAAAGTTTCTCGAAAATCGAACACTAACGGGGCAAAAAGGAATACTTATGTTTTAAGGGGAGGATTTTAGTGCATGGCTTGATTAACTTAAAAGTTTGTATAGTTTGGTTCTAGGAAAGGATTTTTGGAAATTCCACCCAATTCAGCAAAATAGGACGCACGGGTGAAATTGTGGTGTCGAAAGCATCTATATAAACCAATTCCACCTTGATCGTAAACACAACAAAACTAGGTCCGTGCGAAACTAATAACGGGGACGACAAAGTTAAAGGAAATTGTGTGTCATTAGCCCCAAGAGTGGAGTAAGACGAATGGTGACATATTACAGGGCCCAGAGTGAAGTGACGTGAAATCTTGCGTCACGAGATATATTATGGAGCTTAGGCTTTCTGGAATGTTACAGTAAGCTAGCAGTAAAAAGTAGCAGATGTTTTGAAACAAAATTGGTTTGCTGTGCGTTTTTTAGTTTTAAGACGGGGACTAAGCTCAATTTCACAAAAATGGGTTTCTTTGAGAGGCGAGTATGACGCAACCCAATGAAAATACCTCACACAAAAAATAATGTGGACAGACAAGGGTCTGAAGAAAAATGTTAACCGAATAGAATATTGAAAAGTGCTTTGTATTCCCCACAAAAAAATCGTAAACTAGTGCATAAAAATAAACTTTGGCGTCGTAATTCTCTGTATTTTCAGCGACAACAACTAATTTTTTTTTGAGAATATGTTAGATACTGCATTATATTGAAATGTTAACCGGATAATTATTAAATTTAATGAGTATTTTCTGTATAATCTAAAGAAAACGCAAAAATAAATATCCAAGCGGCAACTAGTCATACTGTCAACACAAATATGATTTACAATTTTCAACCCTATTCCACGCTGTCTAAATGTAGCAATAGCTTACGCGGTTGTTCTTTAGTCGTCGGGCAACGCTCGACCTGCATGGTTGGTACCGGACGCTTTGTGTCGATTTTTTTTATAAGCATTTGAGTATTGCTCTATACAGATAGCAATAGAACACATATTCGTATGCCCTGAGTGCAAGCGTCCTTGGTCGAACGTCTTGGCGATAGCCACATAACCATAGTATACATACAACAAAAACAAACATGAAGATAAATCAACTAATCCCAAGAATCTTATATCTATGGATATTTCATTACCTTATTATATCTGAAGACGAAAAATTTCACCTTTATTACGTCACACATAAATTCTTTTTCAGTGACAACCATTGAATTATTACGCTATTCAATGGTGACAACGTTGTTAGCTATTTCAGGACAAACTTGGGACATATACATTTTATTATGTAGTTAGTTGACTTTCTACCACCTACTACTTTTAATTATATAGTCAACACAAATATGATTTACAATCTTCAACCCGTATTTTTGCGATTTGGAGTGGACAAACCCAAAAGTTAAAATTAGAAGTCATTGAAAGGGATGACAATTTCTGGAATCATAAAATGGAAGATGATTTGGTTCGATTTTATATGAACTGCCTTCTCCCAGAGATAGTGGACCCCAGACATACACGTGGCATGCCTATACGCGATGGTATTGTATCAGTAATGCAAAGCAGTTTACCATTCGGGCAGATACAGAATAAAATTCAGTCAAGATTTCTAGATTTTTCTGAATTTTTATACATCAGTAGCACGGAATCTTTGCCAAGCGCTTATCTCCCAAAAGCAGTGTTTCTCATTAATGTTTTTAGGCTCGTTGATGCGCTTGTGGTGTACCTAACTTGATTAGCCGTTCTTAATCGATCGACAAAGTTAAGCAATTGCTGATGTGGACGGTATCCGGATGGGTGACCGTCTAGTGGTATTTCAACTCGAGTGTTTTCCGTGCTTTAGGAGGCACGTAAAGCCGTTGGTCTCGGCTATCACTAAATTGTGTAAGTCGTTATGCTAGTTGGAGACCTCTTAGGCGGCTTGGAAACTCCAACGAAGTTGAACACTAGCCTATCTCCACCAATTTGCAGTGGCCATGCATGGTGGAATATCTGTCCATTCTTTTCAGTAGTATTCCTGTTACCTTTATTCTTATTTCACTCAGCAGTTATTATGTGCTGATGATGATGATGTTTGTTATGATTACTTCTGAATAGAGATTTAATGGTACTCTACGAAATGTCAATACGCTATACACATTGATATCTCTAATATGTATGTATGTACTATCAATCTTCCCCATACCGTCATATTATGTAAAAAAAAAACATCACGGAAAATGACCAAGAACTTATTAAAATATTATATTTCCTTGCCATTTAACGTTAAATGTGTCTGTTTACACCAAAATCCTAAGGTTAAATTACACCCGAAGGTGAGGATTATTTTTACCAATGATTGTCCGAAACATGTCTTGAGACGTCGAGCACAAACTGCTGGCTGAAAGCGGCCGTGATTCTGTAAAGCTTGCTAAGATAGTACAATACAAGTTCTCATAGAATTACGTAAACGCGATAGTTACGTCAATTCTTTGCAAACTTTACACTCGGGGTACTGATGCCTACGTATGTGTGTATCGGCGAAGATTTGGCTGCGTTCAGTAAAAAATATATAACGGTTGTATCAATGTCCCCCTATTCCCTCTAATGGGAAATTAAATTTAAAGTCGCGGCAACTCACATACATAAAATATGGCAGCTTTAAAACTTGATTATATCATGGATTATTAGTAATCCTATCTCTTCGGTAGGTATGTAAAAAGGAGAATGACTATTTTCTAAGGGGAGTTCCACTTCGAAAATGTTTGTGTCACAACGATTTATTTTTTATTTTGTAGAAAAAATACTATATTTTCATAATCAGTAAACAGTTTTAATTTTCTGACCCGGGTTTAAGAGCTTTTTTCTTTTTTCTGATGCAGAATTTAAGGTTATAAAATGCAAAAAATGGCTATTTACATAGTTTGTTTTAGTAATTCAATGGTTTAGAATTAGTAAGTCGGTAATCTTAAGGTTTTTTAATGGAGGCCACTAAAAAAATCAATTTGTGTTTATTGTAATGTTTTGCAAAAGATTAAACGTAGGTATGCTAGACTTTTTGGCGGGATCTTGCAAAGTCACATAGCGTCTTCGTTTTATTTCCATAAATTCCTGTAATTTCAGGTTAATGCATATTATCAGTGGTGTTTTATCCAATAAAGATCAATCTATGTGCACACAAGTTCAGTGAAATGAATTATGTATATTGTGACTTTTCAAGTTGTCTCAAAAGGTCCGTGAGAAGTTTTAGTACAATGACAACTATTTTACTAAAATATATCTGTTACGGACGGTGACTGATAGTGCGGATTAAATGAAAATGATTTATTTAGTGACCAGAACTAAAATATAACTTGACACTGGCAAAAATAAGTCCTCATAAAAAAGATTTGGTAGCCAAACTTACCTATTCAAAATATAACTCGACACTGGCAAAAATAAGTCCTCGTAAAAAAGATTTGGTTGCCAAACTTACCTATTTATAATATAACTCGACACTGGCAAAAATGAGTCCTCATAAAAAGGATTTGGTTGCCAAACTTAAAACTAAGAAGATTTTATTTTTCGTAAAATAAATTAATACTTTTAAGAAATTATTTTATGTTACTTGTTACTTTTTATAACTATACTATTATCGTAATAGGTTCTTACATTACATTCTGTTTGGAAAATAATCATTGTCATCAAACACAATTATAAATAAAATGTGTATTTGGCATTTCTGCTACCTTTAACCGACGAATATTATCTAATATCACTCTCGTAATTTCGTTTCATCATTACTAGCGTTATTCAACAGAAAAAGCTATATAGACCGTATTTAACTACGACAAACCTAATTTAACACCTGGCAACATTCGATATTAATAAAACTGTGATTCGGATGGCGTACGGTTTCAGATATCTGTGGTGCGGAAGGCGTACCTACAGGTGTAAAGGAGTTCAAGCGAATATATTATTAATGCTATTTTTAATCCTCGGGATAGAAAAATATTAATATTTTGTGAATGAACATAATAAAATAAGACTTGATTTTTGAATCATATTTAATTGAGACACGCGATGACACAATAGTGGGCCCAAATATGGTCAATCTCCTTTGGTTTATATACCTTTTTATCTATAAAATAATTTTTTACACGTTTTGTAACAAAACGTCATTTTCAATCATATTTAACCGGGAGCACATTTCAGCGGAGGGTGCAATACGAATTGAGAGCAGTTTGCTCAGTAGTGGTGAACAGTTTAAGTTACATTTATTAGGTCATTACATATGAAATTGGCGTTTTGTACGGGAGGAATATAAAGTCAATTTTTATTTTGTAAAATATATTTAATTAATCAAAGTATGCACCGTTGTTATCTATGCACTTTTGCCATCCCATTCCAATTGTAGCTCATCTAACTTAGCGGTTGTTTGTTGTGCAGTGTGTGGTCTTGGGTTGTCGTGAAGCAGCAGTGGCCTAGAGCGATTGACCAATCTCGGTTGTTTAGCAGCTAGTTCTTTCTTCATGGTTTGCAGTTGCTGACAATAGATATCTGCCGTAATCGTTTGGCCAGATTTTAGAAACCTGTAGTGAACGACAACGGCGCTAGTCCACCAAACACTCACAAGTAACTTTTTCTGAGTCAATTTTCGTTTAAGCAGGATTTGGCTGGGTCTCCAAGGTTCAGCCATTGCGACGATCGCTTCCGGTTATCGTACAGTATCCACTTTTCGTCACAAGTATTGATTCGATTTAAAATCCCTTCATTATTGAGTCGGTTGAGCAAAGTAACACAGCAGTCGACGCGTGTTTGCAAGTTCGATTCACTCAATTCATGAGGTACCCATCGTTCAAGATTTTTTACTTTCCCGATTTGCTTCATGTGGATTAATACAGTTTTATCACTTACCCCGAAGCCTGCAGCGTAGTACTATTGAATATTCTGTGCCTGCAGCTATCTCTGAATTGCTTTATAATGGATCCGCTTCCACAATAGCCTTTAATTCTTCATTTTCCACTTTGGTCTTCGGCCGTCCACGGGGTTGGTTCTGAAGGTCGGCTTTTCCGGAACGAAAACGTTGAAACCAATAACGTACCGTGCTTTCTTTTGCGACACCAGCGCCGTACACATAATTAATCTTTCGAGCTGTTTCTGCAGCACTGGTGCCACGGCAGAACTCGTACTCGTAAATATACCGATATTTCATGTTTTCCATTGTGCGGTAATAAGCGACGCCAAAGAAAAAAATAATGAGGAAAATTTATAAATTTGAATTTGGAATTCTTAACCAAAGAGGAGATATTTGAGATCAAAGTGGTCAGTACGACAAAACGCTAATTTCATATGTAAGGACCTAAATAATTTATACTGTTATGAAAATAAATAGATAGATTATTATATGTCTAATATCAATGATATTTTTTTTTTGAAAATTGTTCATCGTCTCATATTAGGTATCAACATGTCAATACATTAAGAAATCCGTATCTATTCTGATTTCCTTACATATACTATGCAATTTTCCAAAAGTACACACACATCAGTCATTCCACATTCTAGGTTGTGTGAGTGCATTCGTCGTTTGAAATCGTGAGCTGTCCGCGCCTTAAAGCAACAATAGTTTACATGCCTGCTTTTACGATTTGCATAATAATAGGTCTTTACCTATGAAATTGCCGTTCTGCAGTACTGGCCATTTCAAATCAAAATAATTTTTGTTTGGCTAAGAATTCTAATTTCAAATTAATTTTATTTTAAAAACATGGAATTCTTTTTCCAAAAGTAGTTTTTGTTTATTGATTAGTGTTACATTTTCATCGTATTTCAATCTTTTTCGTCATCATGGATACGTTAAAAATTCGAGTAATTATGGAATATGAGTACCGTCGTGGCAGCAACACGGCACAAGCGGCACGCAACATCAACGACGTTTACGGAGCTAACACTACAAACCAACGCACCACCTGTTATTGGTTTGCTCGCTTCCGTTCTGGGAATTTCGACCTGAAAAATGAACCTCGCGGTCGTCCGAAGACTTTGGTCGATAATGACGAATTAAAGGCGATTGTGGAAGCTGATGATACACAATCGACGGCTGAATTAGCAGCAGCTTTCGACGTTAGCGTCAAAACAATATTGGTCCATTTGCGTCAAATTAGCAAGGTAAAAAAGCTTGACAAATGGGTGCCCCACGAACTCAATGATTGCCAGCGCGAAGTACGCGTCGAAACGTGCCTTGCACTGCTCAACAGACAAACATAAGCAACTTACATAAAGAAGTGAAATCCCACCAAAAACATTTTTATGTAAAATGTTGCCAAAACATGGCTCGCACTGTCAAAAAGTTATCAGATCTCATGTAGAGCCAAGCTTATAACTCTACATGCACTTTCTTTACAAGCCATAACTTCACAAACTCTATACACCGTAGTCAAAATATGTGGCATGGCCGTTTCACTACTTTAAAAACTATTGAATATCAAAAAAGTTATGAACAGTGAATACATTTTTCACCTTACTCCCATGTAACGGTAGAGAAACGGCCAAGCCACATATTTTGACTAAGGTGTAGAGTTTGCGAAGTTAGGGCTTGTAGAGTAAGTGCATGTAGAGTTATAAGCTTGGCTCTACATGAGATCTGATAACTTTTTGACAGCGCGAGCCATGTCTTGGCAACATTTTACATAAAAATGTTTTTGGTGGGATACTAATAATATCATGATGAATTAAGCAGGCGAGTTTGAATAAGCTTTTGGAATCATCATCATGGAGGTCAACACAATATGTGCACTTCTTCCATTTAGCCTTTCTATCAATAAGTTTTTGGAATGGCACCAAAAGAAGAAAGCAAATTTCATAATGAATAACAACCTTGTAGGTTTTCAGTAAAAGAAATCTAAGAGTTGAGACAAAGGAAATAAATTCCAACTACAGGTAAGTCAAACAAAGATCGGACAGCTTAAAAAAAGAGAATCAAAAACATTTAAATAAAAGATCGACAACTGATACCGCTCAAAGGGACCATTGTCAAGAAAATGAGTATTAAATTATCGCAGAACTCTTGAAGCGGTAAAATTGTGAACTGGAGAACAAAAGAGTCGACTTTGATTACAGAGGCCGACATGATTTTCATTGCTTTATGTTTGACTGCTGTTATTAGTAATTTAGATCTGTCGAGCATAACTTGATAAGGAATCTGTGTTTGAAATTTGTTTTAGTTGGTTCCTTGGTTTAATTTTTGACACTTAAAACTATAATGCCGATTTAAAATAAATATATTATAGCATACTATTTACCTGAAGAGCTGTATAAGAATCTCTAAATTATTCTAAACCTTCATTACAAATCTGTCTATTCATATAAAATTCTTTGTCCTGAATGACTGACTGATGGATCGACGCACAGCCTAAACCGCTGATCTTAGAGATCTGAAACTTGGAGGGTGTATTCTTTGTATGACGTAGGCATCCGATAAGAAAGGATTTTCCGAAATTCTACCCCTAAGGGGATGAAAAACGGGGACAAAGTTTGTATGTGACAACGTGATTCCTTGTTCCTATCTAGTTCAAATGCAAACAAACTGTAACAGAATTTATGATCATGTTTCGTATTTTATTGAAACTCATCGCCTAACGGCATTAAAAAGCGGTAGAAAGTTATTTGTATCGAAGTTGATGTCAGTACTCCTTAGTGCTTTTGATTTAAATATTCTTTTATATTTGACATTCCAATTTTAAAGAGCAAGCACCAAGCGTTTATGTGAGTTCAATTTTTTTTAATAAAATCAAATTGAGTTTTTAAACATTTTTGTCGGACTGTTCCGGTTCATAGCTGATATTATAAGGAGTACCTACCTTATAACATAAGTATAAGTTACTACTTAGCTACTTTTATTTTTGAAAAATAATTAGAGTTCCGCGCGTTATGACGCGACGATGACTATTCGTGGGCCCTGATTGGATGAAATTTATTAATGGTGTTCGTTACGATTACCACCAAAGTTACGCGGTAGAGCCCCTGGTAAGGCCCTTATGAACGTTAAGTTGTACATACAGTTGAATTTACATATAACAAAAAGTTGGAAAAAAATAGTGAGCATTTGTTCGGTGTGTTTATTCTGCTTTATTTTATGGTAGCAAACCGTTTATTCCGCTTGAATAGCATAAGCGGATAACATTCAGCTGATACTTCGATAATCTCGTATGTTACACGCGATTTATCACGATACTAAAACCTTTTTCCATCTGGGTTAGAAATTTTAGTTTTATGTAGGTATGATAAAACTGGGCTTGCGATGTTTGTATGTAGATACCTTTAATGATTGCTATAGAACAGTGTTTTTCAATCTTATTGATTTCGCGACCCCCTTACAGGTTGACAAATTATGGCGACCCCCTTGTCAGACAGACAAAAGAATTTATAATGATAACTAATGATTGTCTTTATTTTGATACCTTTACTTATTAGTCTGCAAGAAGCCGCGAGAGGTTTGCAACTAAGTAAGAGTTATTTGGACGCCCGCTTGCGTGCAGTCTACCTTGCCTTTTTCCTTCCGCCGGCGACCCCCCGACTAAGGTTTGAAAACACTGCTATAGAAGATAGGAAAATAAAAAAACTCTTAGTTATCGACAAATCAAATAAATAAATAAGAGAAACGAATATAACTATCACGGCGAAGCTCATGGATTCGTATTCAATAATAGGAGAAACTAAAAAACCTTGAACATCGACGTAAGTGTAATGCTTGTTGGTTTTATAATAGGACACATTTTGGAAAGTGTAAACAGGGACTATTCATTATTATTCCTCCATTCCCATTTCTCCATTGAACCACAAGGCGCCGGGGAATTTCCACCCACACGTTGTCGACATCCTGCTTATACTGACGCGACACAACAGGTTTATCGTTCTTTATGCTTTTGCATAAAGAGCGTTTGAATAAAGCAGTGGAACCCACAGCATTGTTCCTTCAACATTTATAACCTAGATATTCTCAAGGCTGGAATGAAAATTCATCTTCTGAGTAAGTGTGCTACATCCTTCAGCCTCGTCATAACTCCTTCTGGGGTCAGTTGATGACCAAACGTAAGCAGTATTCCAAAAGCCACAGATGATTGGAAATTCCTCTCAGATATCATTATACTACTACAGTTAGCTTCGTCATTATCACTTGACATAATTTGACATTGAAATGCGTACCAATGAGAAAAAATCTATTAATGTATGATTTAATTTAACCAAACGAAACCTCGACAAAATGCTAGTCAAAAACCCTTTCCGCTTGAGGGATATAAAACCCATTTAGATGAGCTAATACCACTAAGTCTCCTCTACTGCAGGCTGTCGGCCATCCCGCCTGCGACAGATGTGTTTAATCCCTATAAAGGGAAATATTATGGGCAGTATTATCGCTGGTGGATTGTTGCTGCGATTGTTGATGGGTTGGCATTATGAATTTCTTTGTATATAGAATTCTGACAGCAAATTATTTATTCAGAATATAAACAATTATACAATAAAATATAAAACACAGTTTTTAAATACTGCATTAGTTAAAAAGTTTTTGTTAATTTTTTTTTTTTAATATAAGCTTTTTTTGGTGACCCTACTTTTTGTTGACTGTACTTGCATTGTCTTCCAATATACTAATGTATACCAAATATCAAGTCAATCCGATCACTGGAAGGGGGTGAAACTCGACTTGTAAGATTCCACCCTACCAAAATAGTTACAAACATAAATACATTGCAAGATAAATAAAAGCTTGTAAAAACTGTGTCGCAGAGCTATTAGTACCTACCTCAGAGCAACAATAATAAATCAGAGGTACCGAATAATTATATATCTAGTTGTGTTTTGTACTAATTTGCCTCACACTCACTTCCAAAGTAGTGCTTATCGCCTTTGTACTGTGGTTATAATTTTTTGAACTAAGTAGGTACCTACATATTTCAAAGAAAACTGACGAAGAGTTTTTATGACTTTTAAACTCGTAACACCTAATCAAAATATAAACCCGACCTAAATATGAGCTAAATTAGTTTTGTTCACAAGCTGCGTTGTGACGTTATTATCTAATCTATTTTCTATCAGAATACCTACCTTGTAAACTCAGTGTAAACTATGAAAGTTTTAAACAACTTTCTGAAACAACAGGATGAACTTAAAATTAAATTGGAGTGTACTTTAAATTCACGATGGATAGTGCTAGCGGGTAGTGAATTAATGTAACCAAAAAGTTTTGTTGCGGGTATCAGAAAATCACTTTTTCCCTGCATAAAGTAATTATGAACAAAAGTTTATTTGAATAACGAATGGTGATACTGTAATGTAAAAGCTAATCTCGTATGATTGTGCAATATTATGGCGTACAAATCCTGTAGCAAAAATAATATTATTTGAGAGATTATTATATTATATATTGCGTCTAAATTATTCATTGGAATATATGGCTTAATTTGCGTTATTTATTTTTATAACTATGCAATAAACACATTTTAAGTTAATAACACGATCGTCAAAACAAAACCCAAACTTGTTATTTTAATCGTGGATTATGTTAAGAGTGCGTACCAAGCCAGAAAAATATGGCAATGTCAGATGAAACAAACTTATGTCTAATCTTCGCGTGGAGATGAGATGGAGATAGCGTGTTTCGCGGAACAAAAATGAACTAAGCGCTTTTTATCTAAATAACTCGTAAAGTATAGAATATTTTTAAAAATCGTTAGTAGCAGCCCTAGGTCATATGTTAGTGATATTACGTTACGATTACCACCAAAGTTACGCGGTAGAGCCCCTGTACAGTGCAACATAAAATAATTACTTACAGCAATAGCAGCATCGATTACCAGGTATAGCGGCTTGTAGGCTTGATCCACATTCGCCCGATAAACGTATATCCTTCGACCGCACACTTTACGAGCTTCCAGAATAACCTAAAGAGAAAAAAAAACATCTTATTCACCATCTCCTCGATGAATTTGTACTAGTTAGAGAACGATCAATCATATTGACGTCCAGTTAGTTTGTAGATTAGTTATTACTGTCATAAATTCCGGCCAGGACATAAACCTGTTACCATGAACATGTCTGTTTGCTAAATATTGACGTATACAAGAATTATTGATAATATATAATACTAGGTAGCGGAATGTAGTAAAATTGTAGTAGTTGTATTTTTGATGATAGCTCAGTGGTAGTGATGTCGGATACCGAGACGAAGGTCCCGGGTTCGAATCCTACAATGAGCTTGAGCTTTCGGTGAAGAAAAACATCGTGAGGAAACCATAGCACGGTGGTAGGGTACTTTGTAGTACCCGCCTGCCTGGCTACCACCCTCATGTTGAAAATCTGTCGCCAAGCACCTTTCGGTGTGTTCCGATAGCTGCACTTGAGAGCCAGTTCCTTCTAGGCTTTGTGTGCTTACCACCTTCGGCCACATCATCACTTACCATGGTGAGATTGCGGTCAAACACAGGCCTATAAACAGTAAAAAAAAAAAAATTGTAGTAGCAAGTGAGTTTGTTTGTTATGCTTTCACGCCTTAACTTCTCAACCGATCATCATGATATTTTGCATGCAGATAGCCTATGGTATGAATAACATACGCTTTTTTGCCGGTAACGCGGGTGAAACCTCGGGAGATACTAGTCTCATATAAAACGTTTTGTTTTTTAGTAAACCGTTACTTGTATTTGCATAAGAAAGTACAACTCAAATGTCACGTAAATAAAACTTATTACACAGCTCCAAAGTAAATAACTGTACCGTAAATAGAAAAGTTCAGTATTACGTACACGGAGTAAGAATACAGTTCGCAAATTGTTTCGGTAAAGTTGAACAGTGCAATCCCAAGTAGCGGAAACAAATACGAAACAAAAATTATGGTTCACATCAAAAATATTCGCAAAAATTATACGAATAAAGTACAGAGAGAAAAATATTTCTCATGTACAAGTTAACTTGGGTCTCGTTGCTAGGCAACGGCAGGGGATAAAAGGAAAAATATGGAATCACTAAATGGCTTGGAATTAAATATAGGCACACATGCTACAAACGCTGAATATTTGGGAGATATGATTTTTGTCACGAGAAATGTGTAGGAAGAAACTTTTACGAAAATATTATATTATATTAAGCAACATTATATTATTAAATCCCTTGCAATATTAAAGGAACTTAATTAATTTTTCCCAAAGCGGAAATGGTGACATTTGTGTACGGAAAAAAATAGAAGCGATATTTGATATTTATTGGGCCCTCCCCCGCAATTTCAGTATATTTTTTTCGATTGGATACATTTTAATAAATGTAAGGGATAATTTTTGTAGCTTTATTATTCCAAATCTGTCTGAGAGCTGCGTCAGCATCGTCCTGGTCAATCAAAAACTTTCCAGAGATTTTCGTTGTAGAGTCTGAGATGGCTAGTGTACTCGAGTTATATTGTGGGCTATTCTAATGAGCTACCCATTGAAGTTTACAATTTCCTAGCTGTCGATCGAAGATTTCTGCGTTTTTTTTATATATGCGGTATGAATTTTTTGTCATTCCCATTTATATGACATTTCATGATTGTAAAATTCATGTTTTACTCCAAATTCTATGTCGTTTTCCACGAAAATAATTCAATATTTCTGTCTTTTGGAGATAATAAGGAGACGAGATGCTATTTGAACAAGCATTTTCTGACGGCAAATAAATAAAGTTTCCTCGAAACTGAAATATGGGTTTAATGAGAATGTTAACTCTTTGTTCCCCTTTCTCATTCCTTTCAATCAAAACTTGAGCTTAAGGATCATCCTTCACTTAACTCCTATTACGGCGTTGCTAATAAGAATTGAGTTGGCAACTTCCAACGTCAGAAATATGACAAAATTTAATTCACAAAATTAGGCGCCCCGCGCCAACTCTCCATTGATTGACGTTCATTTGCAAAGGCATTGCGTCTCTGAGCAATTGTTAGGATATTTATTTTGTTGTATACTTATATACTAGTATGATGAAGTTTAGTTCACATATTTTTCGATTAATAGCATAATTTAATTAATAACCGAATGAATATCAATGCAATGTGCTGCTTGTGGGGGCTGGTCTGCTTAAGTTTGCTATTTAATATCGAGTCAGTCTACTTTGTAATTTTGCCGCCGCGCCGGGGCTCGCGATTGTTGTCAGTGCGATTAGAATGTAAATATTATGTAATGAATCTAAGCTTGTTTTGAGAAGAGTAATTGCTGAGTTTATTGCCGGCTCTTCTCAGCAAATGCAACCTTCCGAACCGGTATTAGAGTATTAGATTCAGAGATTTTCATAAGTGCCTATGTTTCCGAAGGTCTATTTGAATAAATGATTATGAATTTGAATGCATAAACTAAATCGTAACACTAAGAAACGATAATAATAGATTATATTATACTGAGAAAGGAATTTGTGAAATCTTAAGTTGGTAGGAAGTTAAATAAATCTTTATAATTTTTGAGATTATAGACATCATATCAATCAGAATAGCAACTAATATAAATTAGATGACGGGAGATATCTATATTTTGAATTTAATACAAAATTTTACCACACAAATTATGACATAGAGTAACGAATGCCCATGCAAATAGATATAAATTAAGCTTGAATGATGCAAATTAAGGAATTCCCAAAGGGACATGAATGTTAGTACACTTTATGAGGTATTTTGGAGTTGATACAAATTGGTGGTATTACGGACGTAATAAAGCTCTCAATAGAGATATTGTTAGGTAGGTAGTTAGATTATCGGATATAGGTTTTTGATCTAAATTAAAAAGTGCGATTGGAGTTGTACCTAATTTTTAAAATGAATAATAAACCAACTTTAGAATGGACATTGCAATGAAATCACCATTTTATACCACCAAGGTGGCAAACAAGCATACGGCCCGCCTGATGGTGAGCAGTTACCGTAGCCTATGGACGCTTGCAACACCAGGGGTATCACTCGCGCGTTACCGACCCTGAAGAAATCTCTACACGCATTTACTGGAATTTTCAAATAAACACATAAACATACGTGAGGACTCTTATCTGGCAGGTTTAAGCATATAGCCAGCCTGATGTTAAGCGGTTACCTATGGTGGTATATACCTAGATGCTTGCAACACCATTAATCGCGCGTTGCCGACAATCTTTTCTTAAAAAGAGGTATTGAGAGGAGTTGTTGTACCAGCAGTGTAAGAAGCGTGGTCTCGCATATCCGTGATGAAAAATATCGCGAAGTACAGTATTACCCAACTGATATGGCGCGTCGTGAATCTTCGTTCGCACAGAAAAGAAAGTATCGAAAGAATGCTTAAAACTTACAATCAACCTTAGATAAATAAAATAAAATAAATAAATATCCTGGGACATTCCTCACACACGGTCATCTGATCCCAAACTAAGCAGAGCTTGTACTATGGAAACCAGATAACTGATATAATACATATACTACTTTTTGTTTGTAAATACATACTTAATATACATAATTACACCCAGACTCAGGACATACAGACATGTTCATGCACACAAATGCATGTCCTGTGTGGGAATCGAACCCACGACCTGCGGCGCGTAAGGCGAACCTTAACCAACTGCGCCAACTGGGTCGTCTGGGTGGGTGGTCGTGGTGTAGATCGCGGCAGGCTGCGGCAGCTGCCGACCAATAGCGTTTCTCGCCCTTTGAAAATGTATCTTCTGCGCAGGTATCAGGTACATCAGGGGCACGCAATTGTTGTCAGTGCGATTAGAATGTAAATATTATGTAATGAATCTAAGCTTGTTTTGAAAAGAGTAATTGCTGAGTTTATTGCCGGCTCTTCTCAGCAAATGCAACCTTCCGAACCGGTATTAGAGTATTAGAGTCAGACTTTTCATAAGTGCCTGCGAAGGTCTATTTGAATAAATGATTTTGAATTTGAATTTGAATTTGACATCGGTAAGCCATATTAGTTGGGTACTACTGTAACGTGCATGCAAATAGCACAATTAATGAAAATCAAAAGTATGTATTGTAATAAATTGTAACGTACCCCGATTTCTACTTCCTCATATTTGCCAACCCTGAACTCATTGGGTATAAACGTGACCTTCAGGATATGTTCGCAATCTGTAATAGTGAAATATTATTCAATAACTGTTTGTAAATCGATTTCTTGATTGAGCAAAATCATTAAGTGTAATGGGGACGAATGATACCCACTAAAAACATTTTTATGTAAAATGTTGCCAAGACATGGTTCGCACTGCCAAAAAGTTATCAGATCTCATTTAGAGCCAAGTTTATAACTCTACACGCCCTAACTCTACAAGCCCTAACTTCACAAACTCTACACTTTAGTCAAAATATGTGGCTTGGCCGTTTCGCTACCGTCACATTGGAGTAAGGTGAAAAATGTATTCACTGCTAATTACTTTTCTGGTTTACAATAGTTCTTGTAGTAGGGAGATATTTATGATTTACTGACCACGGGTGCCGCGCGCCATTTCGCGAATTTGCAAATTCCGCAAATTTCCATGAACTCCGCCATTTAAGAAAAGCTGTCAATTTAGCAAATTCGCGACATGACAGGTTAAATACAGCTAACTGACAAGGACAATACCAGCACTTAATGTTAAATTAAAGTGAATCTATATTACCTAAAGGCGGTTCCCATCGCACAGCAGTCGGCAGCGGCGTGAGGTTGGAGACCCGCAGCCGGTAGCACGTGCGCCGCGCCAGCCACAGCGCGCCCCGCGGCCGCAGTGTGGCTGTGCCTCGACTGCTGCTCACCGGCCCTTGGTCTAGGGTACAGCTTCTACCTATCAACAAGATGGCATACAGTTTTAGGTACAGTAGTACCCAACTGATAAGGCGCGTCGTGAATCTTCGTTCGCACTGAAAAGAAAGTATAGCCCCGAAGATTTACGAAAGAATGCTTAAAACTTACAATCAACCTTAGATCACTACTGTAAAGTTATATACTGCAGCTGTTAGTTCCATCTCACTCGCATGTCACGCCCCTCCGTACGGCGCGCGCTAACATGGCGGCAGCCGCCGATCAATAGCATTTCCCGGGTTTTGAAAATGTATCTTCTGCGCAGGTACATCGGTAAGCCATATCATTTGGATACTACTATACAAGGGTTACTTGACCTTACCAGACAAGAGAGTGTATTCTGTGCGTGTACTGTATACAGTGGCGTGCATTCCATATAGGCAAATAAGCAATGCTTACCTCATAAGATACAATAATATGATATATTGATTCAATTAAACTACATAATCATTTTAAATAAAAATTCTAACCTAACATTCAATACAGAATTTCAAACTTTGCCGTCCAGGCACTCGCGAGTTCGTGTAACAAATTCACGCACACTAAAACGATTTCGGCATATGCATACACGCACACACACTTCTTTAGGATAATACGACGAAAGCATAAATCACGTTTTTACTATGCGTAGCTCACTGACATTTGACATTCGCGATTTATGGACCAAAAGTAACCATACCTACTCTGTTGTGACACTAGTAACCCAGCCAAATTAAAAAAACCACAGTTTACCAACGTTAGAGCAACTCAAATATAACTTCGCAATTTATTTGTATTGTTTTGTTTTTTTTGTTTGGCTGGCATTGCAAAGGGTTACCGTACTTTGACAAAATTTATTATCGATAGATTCAAATCGAAGTGACTGATATCGATTAAAAAAAAATATATAAAAGATCGATCCTTAGAAAATCAATATTTATATTGTATTATGATATAAAATATATTTCTTAGTTAATTAGTAGCAAAAAATATTTTTAAAAATGCACTGTTTATTAGGTCACTAATAATAATATAATTAAACGAATATCGTTATTCGATTATACTTCCACTGTCGAGATTTTTAGGAAAACAACGATTTAGACTCTCTCCGATCGATTTCGGCATTGATGAGAGAGAAAGAGAGTAACGTGTGCTAATTTATTTTAAAAAACTTTAATATTTAACATAATACTGCAAAAAATATCGATTCGAAAATTCAATATGGAATATTATGGTCTCGTTAAAATCGATTTTCGATCTTTTAATTTCGTGGCGATCTTGAGATCGATCCGTTTCTCCAAAGACGATTTAAAAGATCGAATATTGATTAAAAAATCGATTGATTCAACCGAGGCTGGAAACCCTAGTTTGGCTTTTTTTTTTATATTTGTTCATGACCATGGACACAAAGTCCTTCAGTCGCATACATTTTATTTATAATATCACTTTCATATAGTCCGCACATAAACTTTTACTTAGTCCGCATTATCAGTCACGTTCGTCCGTTCAGTCGTGTTTTACTAAAGTGGTGGTCACTGTACTAAAACTTTTCACGAACTTTTTGAGACAACTTGTAAAATCACGATACACATAATTCATTTCATTTCACTAGTGCACGTGGATTGATCTTTATTGGATAAAATACCACCGATAATATGCAATAAAACTCTCCTAGTACTTGATTGCCTACCTCCTCCGAAAACCAATGCACGCCACTGACTGTATATTGCATGCATTTTCCAAAGAATATACCCGCAAGTGCTATATCTTTTACGGCTTTAAGATCAATTGTAAGTGTAAGTATACCATCTATCAATAAGCAAATGTTCAATATTTTCAAATATAAAGCTGGTAAGATTGTTTTCCGTTCCGCGGTGTCACTGGAATGTTGAAAACCTTTATATTTATAGAACATGTGTACAAAGAAACCTAGATCATGCAGTTTGAGTGTGAGGTTAATATATAACTCACATTCGTTACTTTTGTCTCCATGACAGGGCAGGACTCGCAGCACGAGGCTGGGCGCTAGCACTCTGTACGCGACGAGAGCGGCGCGCGCCTGCGACCCCGGCGCCGCGGCCCCCGGCGCAGCGCGACGCGTCTGGACTAGGGATATCACGCAACCGTCTCTCTGGCACACAAATATAACAATATATACATAGTAATTTTATATATAGAAGATCACAGCCAGATAACATACGTTTTTGTGGCGAGTACAATCGCTAGAGCTCCATGAGGAGACACCGTGCTGGTAGTGCGCAGGGACT